>MU383174.1:85383-181972 GCA_022495125.1 Xylaria acuta | reverse complement strand
ATTTTAAATTATTTATAAAAAATACGTTTATAAGGGCTAAAAAAAAAAAAAACTACTAAGTTAAAAAATAAGCTATATAGCTATTTATAATTATAATAAGCAACTATAGCTATATTTTAAAAACAAATAAATATTTATATAATTGTTTTAGTAACTATTTTTTTATAGCGCTAACTATATTTATAATAGTAAGTAAACTTATACTTAAAAATTATAAAAATATAAATATATAGCCTTTATTATATATAAAAAGCATACTATAAAAAAAATATACTATTTCTTATAATTGTTATATTTGTTAATTATTTTATTTGTTTATTTTATTTTATTTAGCTTTAAAACTTTAAATAGTTTTAAAACTAAAAAGTATATTATAAATAAATAGGTTTATATAAACCTTTATACTATATAAAGCAAATTAACCTTATTCTAAATAATTATATATATAAATAGCTATATTAAAAACCCTTTTTTAATAATTTAAACCTAAATAGTTAAATCTTCTAAATATATATCTAATAATCGTCTTTAAAAAGTGCACTTGTCTACTTCCTATATATGATCGCTACCCCACATCTCCGCGAGAAATTCTTAAAGCGCGGCTTAATACAAACCGGAAGGGCATTCAACGGTGAAGACAATAAGGCCTAAATGGGTTTATAATATCGCATGTAGATTACGATTTCCTATTCAAGGATAGAAGGTATGTTTCTCTCTATACCATTTTTCCATAGGTACAGCTGTGGGCTATTCATCCAGGTCATCCTCTCTGCGGTATTCATAATTAACCTACGGATGCGGGGTTAGGTTGCCTTCTCTGGTGAGTTTAGCTCTCATAGCAGTGAGTCGCACAGACGCGGCAATTGCTATTTAAAAGCCGCGGGCGTTGATTTGTAAGGTACCTTATATATTGCACCGTAGCCGGGTGGAGTACCTACTGCTAAGCCGTAGCCTATAATCTGATTGGTCCACCTTGAAACGCATCGAATTGCTAATAGACGAAATCCTTCATATCTTCAAACGCCTGCGAGAAGGTGGACGAGACCAACAGTTATCTTGCAAATACGGAACTCGAAAAAAGACCCATGAACCGGCAAGCCACGCCGAACCGCTAACGCCTCGACTTCAAGTACACATGCGATATGTTAATCGTGAAAAGCGATGGAAGCCCCATGCACCTGCTGGGTAATTATCGACCAGAAAAAGCAATGCGGGTGAATATTGATATATTGCTTATAACAATATGTCTCACCTCTACACTTAGCTGCAAGAAACATCTCAACCCGGCCATCAGTTAGATCATCTGATTAGATTGATAAGATAAAATCAGGTGTGTGGGCTCCTTAAGTGGAACCCTTTACCTAAAATTAGCCATGAGCCCGACATACTGAAAGTTGGAGATCCCACAGCACATCCTTCTACACGGGCGCATCGGCCATAAAACTGAGACATTGGCATCGCTCAAAGCCATATATTACTACAACCCCGTGATGCTTGGTTCGCCATGCTAAGTCTTACCTCGGGATTCTCTTTGCACACGCCAGCATGTATATGTATAAGGGAACAAAATGAGTACGTTGATGTGATACACGCTTCCTTTTTTTCATCATCATGCACTGTATGATTGCTGCTTTGTTACCTAGCTAGCATGGACGTCACCACCCTTCCAACTATACCTGCTCTCACGCTACACGACGGTTTCACAAGAGTAAGTTGATGTCGAAAACGTTTCACCTCCAGATCTTTCGATAATCTGTCTCTGTTATTTATACACAACTGTTGGTGGAGAGACATGATCGGTCTTTCGTGGGACTTTACCTCAAAACATGGATACAACGGGTCATGATGTAGCTGCGGACTTTGTCTCTGCTGGAGGGAAAGAGGTCACTATTTTTCAGCGAAGCCGGGTCTTCTACGTGTCGGACAAGGCTATAGAAACTATCTTGCTCCTTATATGGAATATGGAGGGTGTCAGCACAGAGGCGGTCGATGTTCTAGGGAACTCATTAGCATTGACTTGACACAGCTGGTGTTTGCCCATGGTAAGGCCACAATAAAGGGCCTAAAGAAGGCCGGAATGGCGCTGAGAATGGGGGATGATGGTTAAGGGCTAGCAGACTACCAACTTATTCACAGAGGGAGTTTCTATATCGACTGAGGGGTTAGTCAAATGATTGTCGACGGGCGTATCAGGATTCGCAGATGTGAGGGAGGCATCAGCGCGTTTCATACGAATTGCCTGATACTTGCCGACGGAACGCAAATAGATGCCGACATTATCACCTACGCTACGGGATATTGTGGGGTAGAGGTGGCGGCCGAAGGTCTTTTGGGACCGGAAATTGCAAGGAAAGTTGGATCTATTGGTGGTCTGGACGCTGAAATCGAGCGAGTTGGGTGGTGGCGACCGACAGGGGTACCAAGTTTCCGGTATATGACAGGCAGTTTCCTTTGTGTCGTCAATTCTCACTGCCCCTTGCTTTGCAGATCATTGCGATTGAGAGGGGCCTAAATAACACCCATTACAGGTAATTACAGATATTTCGCGATAAATGACAAGTAAAAAACATTAAGACTAAATGTTATTAGACATATAGTAGTTAGAGATTTAATCCCCGGATTATGATAATTTTGTGAACAAGGAAGCCGCGACACTTCGGTCGCTTTAAGATACCGAGCTGCACGAAGCTCGGGGTGGCACCGTGGCTTGGAGCCAAGAGTTTGATTATAATTCCTAGTTCAGCAACGCATACTGCTTAGTACATGGTCTCAGCGCAAATCTACAGGGCGAGCGGATGTCGAGAATATAGCATTTGGGGGTCGTGGACGAATGGGTGCTCAAATAGCCCACTGCTCGACGCACTCTGGGTGATAACACTAAAGTAGGTGTTCCTCAATGTATGTACATTAAGGAATTGGTGACCGGCGCAGGCGCGAGCCCAAGCGGCTCATGGTACATAACTACACGATCGACAAGGAAGACACGCCAGACACAGAGGCCGGGTAGGATTCTCATTATCCCATGAGGCTGTTGCCATTAGGAGTAGTATCACATGGTGTCGGTCGCCCGGGGACCTTCTCTGCGGAGGGGAGTCAAGTTGCAATAATCGAATCTGGGGACAAGAGCCAGCTAATCAGAGAAGGGACCCGGCGCCACTATTCATTTTAGATAGGATCCAAACCATGGGTTGGCACCTTCATACGTTATGACCTGGTAAAGTCGACCTCCGCTCTGGACAAGGGCGCTGAGCTGTCTTCGTAGTCCCCGGTTGCGATCGGCATTAAAAGCTAAACAGGATGCCGCGAGAAGGCCGCGAGGGAAGGCGATACGCGCAATCATGTGCCATTCGTCGGGGGTAGAAGTTATTCGGACGAAGTGGAAAACACCTCCTTCTGCAGAAGGCACTAGTAAGTCCAGCTGGTTCGCTTCGGGCTTCGTAACGAGCACAGGGTTCCCCGTCACCTCGCCCGGGTGATATATCCTGGTTGGAGTCTGCGCCTTTCACTTCCAGGAGCGGGGACTGTGTTCTTGCGCAAACCTTCCCCCAAGTGTGTGTAGTCAGGCGCTTGCAATGCAGGCCGCGACGATGTCTATGTCTTTAGAGCCGTACTCAGACTTAGTATGTGTCGTGGTGGTGATAGAGACAGCCGAGATGACACCTAAATCCTTGGCGACATGATCTACTGGCTCCCACTCTGTTTTGTCAGAGAAGTAATGATTTGATGATGAAGGACCAGTTGTCGAGGTATGTAGCAGACCACCTAACTGACAAGGGACGACCAGGCTCCATCTGATTGGGTCCTTACCCCAATCTTGGACACATCCCGCCTACTTATTGCCGCCATCGTGACCTGACTGTGACATACCGCATCCTTCTGCCTGCCTAGTTGTTATTTGATCATCGGTTATGCTACATAAATCAGGAGATGCTATGCAGGGGCCTTCACTTCCGTGGCTTATTTCGAGCGTCAACTTTTTCTCCAAGTCTTCCCGTTGCATAGAGAAACCAGCCCATGACGATCCCTTCATGGCTCTTTTTGACCCTACCACAAATCCAGTCAAACCGACTCCCCCGGGTCGAGTCGGCAATCTCATTGACCCCCCATCTTAGGCTTGGATGCCACGTATTGCCATCCACACCACTCTTCCATTGGTGGTCTCTCTCCTTATCCCTCGCACCTACGCTCGACTGAAGCTACACCGTCGACTAGGTTGGGAGGACCGTGAGTGATGCTGTCGGATTGATGGCCACTTGCTTACCATGATTAGATCTGTGCCTAGCCGCCCGCGTAACTCATCCGATTTCAATTTCTAGTATTTGCATTACCAAGTGCTAACGCTGTTTACGTAGGCTGCAAGTGCCAGTACCTGTAGCACCATGTTAGCATTGGGTAGGCTTTCTGATCACCTTCCCACTATTAACCGCAGCCGCCTTTAAGTAATATAGCAAATAGTGATGTCTACGGACGCCATATCTGGGATATACCACTTAGTGCGAACACTCAAACAGGAGCCCAGGTAATTAAAAGACTCAACCATTCGAGGGTTGAATTGGGAGAAGTGATAGCTAAGGTCAATCAGGAAATATTTGCCATAACAGCACTCTACTGTTTGCCTGCTGCACTAACTAAACTATCCTTACCCCCTTTTATTTCGCCGCATATTCTCACCCTTTACTTATAGCAGGATTATGATATAGCTCGGCCTTTTCTTTACAACCATATCATACGCTGCCCTACTCTTAGTTTGAGTGTTTTACAATGCGCCTCACACAGATGACGCCGGATGGACTGATGCTAGATATAACATAAGAGAGGTAACCACCGATTCATATCTTCCCGTGACACTTGGCGGTTTGGAATCCTTCACAGGCATTTGTCTTACCATGTTACGAATCATTTTCACTTCCCAGCTCAACCTCTCGCGTTCCAGGAAATTCGCCGTCTCTGCCATCTTCGCAACTGGTTTGCTGCACGTTTTTCCCTTTTTCTTTTCTTTTCTTTTTCTATGTTCATTTTGTCGTTTTGTGCTTATGACAAACCTAATCCTCAAAATGATAACGTCTAGAACAGAGCGTTCAGCTTCTCTCTCGCGGGCCTAATCTTCTCGACACCTACTGGGAGTCAATGCCACCTTATGTTTTGACGTACGTGTGCAAAGATCACTTTGCCCCCCCTTCTGATGATTTCCAACAGCGTCGCTGAGATTAACCTCGGAATGTTTTGTGCTTCTATACCAGTGGCATTTTCTCTATTCAGAGATTTCTCTCAAATGTTGACCTCCATGAAGTCATTCTCAATATGGCGCTCGCGAAAGACGCCGAAACGCCCCGCCTCTTGGTCAACACCCAACATTAACGCCGAAACAATAAATCAGCCCAAACTCCCAAGTGTGGCTAATGGTACTCTCGGAACGCCTCCATCATTTGCAAGGGGCCCCACAAGCCTTCGACGACGAGATGATCAGGGTGTGGTGGCACCGAATACGACGGATATAGAAATGGTGCCCTATGTTGAAATCAGAACGATTCAAAGTATTAACATGCGTATTTGACAAATAGCCTCCCCAGTTCCGGATCGCGATAAGCAACGCTATTAACTGCAGATATGAAAAGGATACCCATTCGCCATCTCTGGGTCCTTATATTCTTCAGTTGGCCAGTTGAAGTACATCCTGATATTAAGTCCCAATTCCATCGTCGCTCAGGTGAAAATCGAGAGATCTCTTTTGGTACAATCCAGCGGATTCGATTACCATCGGTGATGTACGATTGGCGCACACTGTCTTGCACTCCTGTAGACCTTATTATACTCTTCTCGGCCGAAAAGGGTACAGGACTTGGCGCGGATGGCCGCAGGCAATGGCTCATATGAGTGTGCCAATAATCTGTTAGACGACCATGGGAGCATTGATCACACAACTAGCTAATCCAACAATATCACATATTGCATTTTCTCCTCTCGGCTTGCAATGAGTTTGTTACTAACAACATTTTACAGTTTGGTCTCGAAAACATCTCCATCAATAGCTAGGTCGGATGGAACGAGTCTCAATCAGGTAGTTACAGCCAAGCCAGCAAATGAAACCATTTAGTGACTTGGCTCTCAGTGACAGATACGATCTGAATTCCAATTGGCTAAACGCTATCTTTCGATTGCACACGCACTCGTCGCCTTGACTTTAGTTTGGTCAATATCGCTTAGTCTCTCACTTCACGCAATATATTTGGAGATTAGAGCTTGATGCAAATGAGGAAAGAAGTGATGTAGAAAATCTAGGGTGATTGGCAGAGCTATGGTTGTACTCTGTCGTGGGAAATACCGAAACCTCGACAAGACATGTAAAAACCAGAGTGGCAAACAGGGCAGCCAATATACGAGTACTGGCCGAGAATATTGCTAACAGAGTGACAGCGTGGCCGTACCACTCACATCTATGAATGTGGCCTATAGGAAGTTTTGGTTTTCAAGGTTCTACCACATGTTAGCCCCGCCGCGGGATCCCGCATCTGCATATCTTAGGCAGAAGCCGTGATGTCAAACAAATCGCGCCTGATGGGATATCTGCTAAGACTTTTCGAACCAAAACGTACCGAAGTCAGGTCGACTATCAAGCTCTGATGATGATTGAAGTAGAAACTAATCCCAGGCCGGCGACGAGCAAAAGCAGGTATTACATGGTCTTACGCACAGAATAATCGATCAGAATCAATTCACGTAGAGTGAAAAAGGAAATAACTGAGGCGCTTCTTCCAACAGTTTACCGCCTGTCTCGGGAAACTAGGTATATATGCAATGTTACGTAAGGCTGCAACAGGAACAGCAAGCACGCGTACCAAATTCTTACTTCTATCACCCAGCAACGGAAGCTTTCCAGTGCTTAGCTTACCGGTTTCCGAGCGACATCAAACCAAACGGACACCCGACAGTCTGCGATCGATTTTATTTATTTGCGAGGAACATCTCTCCTACACTAATTACTTTTCAACCATCATCTCGCCTCTCATCTGCTATCTCCCAGTAGCACTTCTCACAACTTGTCCACTTCGGTGTCATCTGCACTCAGGATGTTGACGCCGGCCTTTGTTAACATCTTTTCTTTTTTTTACCCAATAGGGAACACACCTGCGGCGTCTCTTACTCAGTCCATATCGCCCGATGCCCCAGCCGACATCCTGCTTCTTGGTTGCGGCGATGTAAGAAGTATTTTGTTTACCAGTCACGTTGACAGTAAGTCAGTTCGTGTGGAGATAATAAAGCCCGAAACTAATTATTTCTAGATCGGAAGATGGACGTAACCTGCTGTGACAGCCAGAAAGCTGTCATAGGTGAGCTATGTTCTCTTAAGAATAATGCAAAACACTGACCCCTTGTACCCAAGCCCGTAACGTGCTACTTCTATCACTCATCATCGACGACGATGATGGCCAGAACCAGGACTCTTTGTGGAACATCTACTATCATATGTACATTGACGACAAGGCTCTTAACCTTCTGCGTTCCCAGGCTAAGAAGCTGTTTGAGCTCTCTACTACCATGGGTACTTGGCAGCAGAATAAGTACGGCTCCTTGCTTACTTTCTGTGACTCTACCACAATCACCGATGTGAGGACGATGTGGCGATTCTACGGCATGGAACAGACAGGAGCCGAATCGTTGCGCTTCAAGCATCGCTTCGAGTCTATTCTTAACGAAGCAAGAGAATCCGGCTCGTACTCTGACAAGGGGATTGTCCTAACCGGCACGCGATCGGCTATTCCAGCGCATCAAAATACCTTGGAAGATCTTAATACCCTTCGCCGGCACTACTGGAAGTATGGAAGCACTGAAATCAGCGCGGATATTAGGGAAGCTGCAAAGCATCCCAATCCCGCTCTTCTGTCTATGAACGATGGGGCTGTCATCCACTATGGTACCGATCCTCTTCTTGGATTTCATCTTGCCACAGCTTATGTGCCTCTCCGCCCGGATGATCCGATATCCCAGCGTCTCAATAAGCTTCCTCAGCTTGAAAGAGTTGTAAAGGTCGCTCGCATGGAGTTAAATGAGTGGATGGCGTCCTATAGAAAGCACAGTGCCAATATCAAGTTACGTTTCTTCACGGGAGACGCTATATCCCTTGCGCATACTCTACAACATATGCGCGCCACAGCATCGAGTACCGCTTATTGGTACCGGAATCGGTACGGGTTTCAGCAGCTTACACTAGACGGACCAGACTATGCAACATCTGTCGCTCCTCTCGATTTTGATGTGATCGACACATCTAACTTGTGTGATCACCTGGGTTCCTTGGTACTCCTGACCGCAACTTCACCTTTGTTGCGCAACCATGCGTCGTCTGTTCTCTATACAGAAGTTCTAGTTAAAAACAACGAAACTTACCGAGACGTGCTCGACCATATGCTCTGCGGCCATGTCCCATCTCTGTCTACACTGCTTGATTTGTTCCCAATCGAGTACTGGACCAACACGTCTCCTATCTCGCTGGGTGACGAGAGAATGTTGGACACGATCGTGGAAGGAATATCTCGAGATAAAGAAACTGCGCTACAGCGCCAACAAATGTTTCTCAGAACAAGCTGGAAGCGCCAACTGTCCATGAATCCGTCGAAGGAATCATGTTTCAAACCGACCACGATCCAGTTTGATGCGAACCAGCTTGCAAAGGTCCTATATCAGGTGTATTGTTATATGTTTCGTGATGAGGACTACGCATATAAGTTTGCTAATCTAAGTATCGACACTCTTCGCAAGTCCTCACTGGTATGGTACCACCGCGCCAGTTTCGCGTCATTCCTCTGCCTTGTCAAAACCCGAGTCACCTGCGACTGGGATACAACAATGAACAAGCTCATGGAACTCGTCGAGGGTAGGCGTAATGCCCCAATGGGTATGCAATACTTCCAGGAGCTCTATGTGTACCTCCATATGATGGGCGTCTTTTCCTCCGCGCTTCTGAGATGCTGGAATGACCGTAACGAGAGGAGCGCGATCTCAACCGCAATGATGTTTACATATCCCCGTGCCCGCATCACACCCCTGAATGAAAAATGGGGAGATTTACGAGACTGGGAGAATATTCCCTCAGTTGTTTGCGTTACACTCAAGATTCCGCGTTCTAAACTTGGAGTGTTCACCAACATCAGCCGCGGCAAAATCGGTACGCCTTATGTCCATTGTCTTCTTGAAGGTGCTAGTTCTTCAGGAGCGGGTTCTTGGCAGAATATCTTTCCCGCCTGTCAATTGGGATTTGGAGGTATCTCCACCCGTGGGAAACCATACGATGACTCCTTTGAGGTTTCTGTGGCGGAAGACGACGCTGGTTGGAATGGAGCCTCTTCGCTGATTGCGGTATTCTATGCGCCCGCCTTTTTCCTCATGTTAGAGCCAGGAGAAACTACAGTAGCCTTCGGAATCCATAGCACCCCAGCCACGGCGGCTCAGTTCAGTTCAAAGCTTGGTTTAACTTTGAATGTTTATGAGACGACTGTCGACAACTCTGCCGCCGTCTATATCACACGGTATGCGCCCAACCAGACACGGTTCCCAGTCGCTGCTGGCTTCGGTCAGACAATATCGGCATCACCTATCTGTATAGGGGGGGATGCTTCCTTGACCGCCAGTGTTGATCAAGGAACCGGACGTATTGTTGCTTTCGCTGGTCGATTAAACATCACAGCCGAAGACCGCAAACTGGCTCTTAAGAATGGGTGTCAAGTTGAAAGGTCGACCGTGTCCCCTTGTGAGGTTGCAATTCGGCTGGGGCGGACCGCACCCCTGACTCTGTCATTTCCAGTTTTCATCATAGAGACCTCCCAGAAGTTGAAAATAGCGCGCAAGTCCTCCTATGTCGAGGTTATTGCGCAAGTGGCCGGGCCTTCCGAATGGATGAAGTACTCGCATTATATGTATCCCATCCACCTCGAACACGGAAAGCCGATAAACCGGAATGTGCCATATCTCGAACTGCGAACGTGCCCAATTATCAACATTGGCCAACGCAATAAGTTGAATTGGCTTACTCCTCATCTATCATTGATGATGTCGGCAAGGGAACGGATGTTACGCGAGCAGAAAGGATTAGCTCGTTCCGACGGCGAGCAGCTTCGTCTGGATTTCAAGGAATCACTATTCTCAATTTATGCCCACTTTTCTGGGCTCCAGGGTAAAAGGCACCATATGTTTGGCCTCAACAACGCTTCGAACGGCGGTATCCACATCGTGATCCTAGCGAGCAACCTACGCATCAACCTTGCCGACCGCGCCGCAGTACTCGACTGTGCTGTTCTTCCCTTACATGACGCGGTGATGCCCGATGTTAGAAATTTCCTCCCAAACATTTCATCCCAGGGTATCGTTAAAGTTCACGTAAACGACGCGGAGCTCCAACTCTGGCGGCGTGTCTTGCCTGCGTACGTGGAGCGCTGCCGAGCCTGGAATCACCGAGCAGATTGTGAGTACCAGAAGTCAGATAAGATTCCCCTATCCATTGAAAACAACAAGAATTTCTTGTGTACATGCGGCAACGGTAATTTCCCTCCGAACTTCATCGGCAATGTTCCTCACTGGAAAGCCCTGGCTAAGCATGCTGTCCGTGCCGCTATCTCGCCTGCATTCTGGGCCCCCTTTGCGGATGACATATATCGCCCTGACTTTGATGGAATCATGGCAGGTGGTGGGAGTAGGCCACTTGGAGCGGAATGCGCGTCCTGCGGCAAGAAAACAAGGGAGGATGGAAGTGATTTGCTGAATTGTGCACGGTGTATGAAGGTCAAGTACTGCTCTCGCAGTTGCCAACGAGCAGATTGGCGAGAACATAAGGCGGTTTGCAAGTAAAACAAATGTACGGGGTCGGGAGGCAGGTGGTAAAGTCACATCTGTAAAGGGGCGCCGATGTCTATCATCTGTAATGAACATACAACCCTAAAAAGTGCGAGCGCAGGTTCTCTCTTTCATAGACGAACTGTGATAAGTTCAACATGCAGGCCTATGCCGGGGAACGCTGATTATAGCCTTAGTGAGGATGGTGTCAAAGTTGTCACATACCCATCGTTGACGAACTCGAGATACTTACGCAAATTTCTCCTAAATAATATCAAAGATTGCCAAGTATCGCAAGAAATCTCTTCGTCTCGTTCGATATAGGGAATCTTGCAATATCAGACAGAACAGCCGCTACCTACAGTATGTAATTAGCAAATCAGATATCCCCAAAATGCCCCATGCTCACCGGGTAGAGTCTAGAATCGTTAGGGTTAAGGTTTTTTGTTCTCGACACATTAGATAGCAGCATCGTTAGGATCATATAGTCGCCCCTCTGCTAGAAAAGAAGCCTAGGAAACTCGACTACATATCATTAGCTACGCGAGAAAGCAAGCGAGTATGGCGCAGAGACGAGCACCGACGATTGGCCGCCACGTATGTATCTACATTGCTTGGCTCAGCCACGTACTCCAATAGCGGTCGCTTATCGTGCAAGCAGTGTATTACTTTACTGACGAACGAGGGTACTGTAATCAGCACATTTGATTTGCGCAGTCATGCACAGACCATTCGGTTTTCGCGAAACGGACTAGGTCCTGGCATCAAGTCGCGGGGTCATAGAATTCTTAAATGGCGCCCTCCTTCTCTCACCGCCAACACACAGTCAACTTCATTATCGAGCATGGACGCACTGTCTTTCGCGTGCAATATCATTGACCTTGTCGGCAAGGCCGCTAAGGTCGTGGGTATAGTTGTGGAGGTATACGAATCGGTCGATGGTCTCAACAACATCAACGATACCATCAACCGCGAGGCAGATGGCCTTAGAGACATCATTTCAAACCTCCAAGAATGCGATTCACAAGCAGCCTACAAGACGGCCGACGAAAAAATGCGGCAGATATCGACGACCGTAATATCACAATGTGTCCAACTACAGTCAGTCCTGGATAGTTGCAGATCTAGCAAGAGATGGGGCATATTTTCAGCTGCGAAAGCATCCGCCGTAGCTTTTTGGAAAAGAGGAGACATTGAAAAGTTACAAGGGAGCATTGCGTCGTCGCAAGACGAACTATTCCGATGGATTACTGCGAATACTCGGTTTGCTGCCCCCTACATCTTTATTAGTCAACTCTGAATTTGGAAGATGAATACTGAGTGTGAAGCCGATTAGTGCCGACGTTAAAGCTACTTTGAAACGCCTCGGAGCTATTAGCCAGACGAACTGCGAAATTCAGACTACCTTGAACGTTGTGAATGACCGACTTGGTGTTGCACTAAGGAGTACGGACAGCCTGCCAGAGAATGGCGCGACTGCGTGCCTAGATGAAATTAGACAACTCGTGGCAGATCGGGTTATTTTGCAACTGCTGGATTTTCCGGACCTCGGGGCCCGTTTCGAAGACGTGGTGACTCAAGAAGAGGGAACATTTAAGTGGATATTCACCGAGCCAGAGGTTGCCTTCAAGAAGGAGCCCGAGCTAGCAACGACGTTTCCCGACTGGCTCGAATCGGGAGACGGTATCTTCCACATCTGTGGCAAGCCAGGAGCCGGCAAGTCAACTTTGATGAAATACATTTGCCGTAACCCCACCACTGAAGAGCTGCTTGCTAAATGGTCCGGGAATAACGAGTTGCTCTTTGCTAAGTTTTTCTTCTGGCGTATTGGGGGGGCTGAGCAGAAAAGCATCAAGGGTCTTATTCGGGGTCTCCTTTACCAGATCCTCTGCAAGGTCCCAAAGCTTTCTAGGGTCATCTTCTCGAAGGAGACCCGGAACAAGCTTGTAGATGATCTACAAAAGCATTCCGGTGCTAAACTGGAGTCAGATGAAATCATAGCAGCATTTTCTCGGCTAGTTGAAGTTTCTACATCGCCGAGTCCTTGCCAAGATATTCGGGGAGTCCGAATCTGTCTTTTCGTCGATGGTTTGGACGAATTCGACGATACCAAAATCAATCAATCATATAGAAAACTTGTTGAGGAGCTTTGGAATTGGGCCACAAACTCGAATGGCCATATCAAGATTTGCGCGTCAAGCCGGATGGAAGCGCCTTTCATGGACATGCTTGATGAGAGTAAACGATTCAGGCTTCATAAGCTGACAAGGAAAGATATTGAACTCTTCATTGAACGGCAACTCGGGGCTCACCCTACGTTTCAAAAACACCAGCAGAAAATCCCCAAAGAGTGCGAGAAGCTAATCGACAGCATCAGATCGTCTGCGCAAGGGGTTTTCTTTTACGTGGCTCTCGTGGTAAAGGAGCTAAAGATTTACCTCGACTACGGCAGTCCCATTAAATCCCTTCAGAAGGTTATTTCTGAGATGCCAAAAGACTTGGAAACTTTGCTCGAGCGAATCATGGACAGTATCCCCAAAAATCTTAGGGATGGAGTCGATGTGCTTTTTGCCGCGTTACTCAGATCGACAGGAAGTTTATTATCGGTTAAGGATCGGGATTCGGATGATATCATTCTTCACAAACATGCCCCTCCTCATGACTTCTCAGCTTTAAGTGCTTTCATAGTTCTGCGAGCTACTGATAAGGGCTTCTCAATGCTGGAAGATGTTACTATGGATAAATTTGACATCGAAAAGGAGGAGTGGTTTGAAAATGACATGAACTATGATGAAGCCATGAAGGCGGTCTGCAACACAATAGGGGTGCGATGCAAAGGACTCATCGAAACTGTCGAGTCAAACTCCATCACCAGGAGTGTCCGGTTCATACATAGGTCCGTCCCAGACTTCTTACATACTTATTTCAGTCGTCGCGCAGCTTTCGGCCTTCACCACGACCACGAAGCCACGTTAGTAATGTCCTGGTCATACCTGGTTGACACGAAATGGGTCACAGCGAACGATCGTGGTGCATCTCTCATTTCCTTTCTTTGTGGCGAGGATGCTGTAGATAAATCCGCTAAACCGAAATGGGGCATATTCCGCAGCAATACCTGGTTCGTTGGGGTTCTAAGACAATTAAAGCTTGGGGATGAGTGGGAGGACCTCTTCCGCATCCTTGTCCTCATTGATGAAGCTGGATTGGGTGATAAGAGTAGTGTTATCGATGAATGCGCCTCGTCCGGCTTACACGAGTTCATTGACTGGCTCTTCAGAAAGACCAATATCCTCACCAATGGAACGAGGCTGTTCCGGGTAATGCGTGCCGCCATAGACAGTACAGATTCCTGCTACGATGTGTATTCTACGCTGAGAGTCATGGAAACTGTGTTTGCTCACGGCGTGGACGGACGCATGGTAATCCCGCCCGGGGAAGAATTTGCTGGATGCCCCTTATGGCATTACGTCTTGGTAATATTGGCAAATGTCAGATGGGAGTTCCGGCGCAACATCAACGAGACCAAGACGAAAGCCCTGCTGGCGGAGACCGTGGAGCTATGGCTCAGGAACGGGGCCAATCCTCGGGTACGTCTCCAATTGTCATCAGAGGGCGGTCGAAGGTATATGAAGGCTTGGAGTGCACCCGACACCTCCCGGTATGTCCGCGATTCGTGGGATGATGTTACAATTGATGGTAGGCTACCACCTGCTTTGCGAGGCGAGGGAAAGAAAGAACTTTCGCTGCGGGGTTGGGTGCTGCACGAGAAATTCCACAATGAGTCGAGACTCCTAGATTTACTCAAGGATGACACCGAAGACGACATGTTCAGCGCGCAAAAACCAGCGGGGATTGAACAGAGTTCATCTGAAATTAGCGAAGGTGGTTCTTCTCTGCCAGAAGAAGCGACGATCGTCTGGAGCATCTCGAGCTAGAAGTTGTCAACAAAGGTGATTGCAGCGTTGCTCGGTCAAGCTAATTGCTACGTACATGGGCGATGCACAACTCAACCTGCTTGTATATTGGTAAGGCGGTAGTGCCGTATATTTTATCGCGCTCTGTGCTAACATGCTCACTAGATGTTGTACTTATCGGCGTCTTGGGGTTAAAGCCGGGCCTTTTCTCCTCGATATATCCGGCCCTCTCGGCCATGTCATCTCGACCACGTAGGGCTTAATACGCTTCCCCACCCGGTGTAAAAATCGTGGAGCATTCGTGACATCCAGATACCGGAAGAATCCCAAGGCGTTCAAATATCTGAATATCTGTGGCGCGACATATTTCATTTCCGGAACCCAGCCACGCAATGACACCCATAGCCGAACGATAGATATCGCCCATCACCGCTACCTGCCGATTACGCTCCGCCGTCACCACGGCATCAGCGCCTTGGTTGATGCAGATGGCATCGATCATAATGTGCGTGTCCGCAACGGCCGGCATAACTGGATGAGCGCGGCGAGACAATTAGGCGTAACCAGCGGATTCCGGTGGTTGCAGTTGATGGGGACACTACCGTGACGCGCTCCCCACACGTAGGAGAGCACCTCGTAGCTGGCGTCCGGGGCGCCTGGCTCGACCTGCCGGATGTTGCACCGGATCGGAGCTTGCCGATTGAGCGACGGAATCAGGCCGAGAACGCGGATCGATGATGTCGAGGTTAGAGGCTCGTGTTTATAACTATCGTGAGCCATTCATGTCCGACATCGCAGGAATTCAGCCTGCATGATGCACGGCGAACTTATTCGGTACACTATGGTTGCTGTCCAGCACTGTTTCTAGGCTTGTGTGGCATATCGTAAACGCGTCTCGAGAACCATGTTTGGGAGCAGGACGATCATCACCCCCGCTACAGGACCCAATAAAGAAGGGCAGATTATTATAAGACCCGGTAGCGCCAACAGGTTGTTACTAAAATGGAAAGCTTTACCGTTCCTAAGGTCAGGTGCATCCCATTTTAAGTACGGCGAAAATTAAAATGCTTCGTATTTCAATTTTAGGTATTCGACTGACCCAGTGCGAATACGTTGTAGTTGATGCCTCAAATAGACTCTGGCCAATCAAACCATTGCAGAGTACGTCCAAACCAATAGGAAGTCATCCCACTTTTATAGAGTTTTGGGGTCTGGTGTTAATTTCTCAAGCTTTCCCTTCCCTCACACTTAATTGTCGTTGCCAATATGTGTTCGGGAAAGGTAAAGCTTTCCAATTAGGGCGGCCACGATGCCGAGTTTGAACCTTTGATAGCTCCTTTCTTGCGGCACCCTTGATGAAGAGCCTGATGACCGGTGAGGAAGGATCCAAACATCGACCAGCTGATGACGGAATATATTCCGCTCACGTGACAGCAGCCCACGACGAGATTGACGATCTACAAAACGACCTTCCACACTCGACGCAGTGAAGACTAGCTTGAGTCAAGTAGTGCAACCCTACAAGTCTATCATGACCATACAGTAATATGACCTTCCATACTAGACAAAGCAAGCACAGCTGAAGCATGCAAAATGCGGTATGTACAATCAGCTATAACCAGATACATCATGGGGGTGACGGTGGAATGCGGCTCATTCCCGAGGCCCGCGAGTGGTGTTTCGGACTCCTCGCGTCATGATAAATAACGCCCTTCCCATTGAGCAGTGCCTCGGTCTGGGGGGCCTATGTCAAGACTTACCTCTCTCCATCACCACCTCAACATCATGACTGTCCTACGCTTGATCCTAGCCACAGCGAGTCTCTGCGGCTCCGCGCTGGCCATAACAGCGGCCGACGCCGCGGCGCACGTAATCTTCTCGTACCCAGGGACGGCACACCCAGCCCGCCTCACGACGCTCGCAGGGCAGTGTCAGATTGGGGGCGTGATAATCTTCAAGGACAACGTCGACTCTGCGCTGCCGGGGTACCTCGCCGGACTTCAAAGCGCGTACGCATCAGCGGGGTGCGCAGTGAAGGGACCACTGCTAATCCTCACGGACCAGGAGGGCGGGCAAGTAAAGCGGCTCCCGGGAGGTCCGACGCTGTCGGAGAAGATGATCGGGCAGCAATCGAACCCGGCGGCAGCGGGGAACACGGCGGGCGTGCAAGCGGCGGCGGCGCTGAAGGCGTACCACAACAACGGCAACCTGGCGCCCGTGCTGGACGTGTACCACGAGGCCGGTGACTTCGAAGACCAGAACGAGCGGTCGTACAGCAACGACCCGGCTGTCGTGGCGGAATGCGCGGCGGCGTTCATCAAGGCGCAGCAGGGGCAGGGCGTCGTGGCGACGGCGAAGCACTTCCCGGGTCTAGGGGCCGCGTCGGCGACGGAGAACACGGACGCACGGCCCGTGACGATCAACCGTAGTCTGGCTGACCTGCGGTCCATCGACGAGGCGCCGTACACGGCGGCCATCGCGGCGGGCGTGAAGATGATCATGCCCTCGTGGGCGCTGTACCCGGCGCTGGACGCTCAGTATCCCAGCGGGATCAGCAGCAAGTGGATCCAGGGGGAGCTGCGTGGGCGACTGGGATTCAAGGGCGTGGTGGTCACGGACGCGATCGAGGCCGGCGGTCTAGAGGGTTTTGGGACGGATCCCGAGCGCAGTGTCCTGGCGATGGCGGCTGGCGTGGATCTCATCCTCGCGGCGGCCCGGAACGTGGGTCAGGGGGAAGACATCGTTAGCGCTCTGGTGACGGCCGTGAACTCGGGCTCGCTGAGCGGGTCCACATTCTCTGCGTCGACCTCGCGTATCTCTTCTTTGAGAAGTGCGTTATGAATACGCCGCGCTATGCCGCGCTATTACAGCGAACAGTAGCAGGGAGGTTGTTGATAGTAAAGGAAGGGAGAGCTTGTGCAGGAGATAACTCCGTGTGAGGCGGCCAATCAATAACTGGAATTTCGAATGTCTCGGCCGTTAAGTGCATGGACTTCTTTAAAGGGTCTATATTTGGTATAGAACCACGAGGCAGTAAATCAAAAGGACTAGTCTATCAGCAAGGGGCTGATCTGAGGTTTGGTCGTGCCAACATGTGATTGCGTGTTATTTGCGATTCAACGGAACTAGCTAAAATGAAGATGCTGATAGGACGAGCTATCAAGGATGCGCATTCGAGCCCGCAGGGTCAGGTAACCGTTATTACCCTTCCATGGTATCTGGCAGCAGATATAATGTATCTGCAGTTTATGCACTTCTTGGAAGCATTCGCCCTTGGTCCATATGTCATTGGTACTGGGCCAACAACCGCACCCAAATAGCCGCTGGCAAGGATAATAGTTGAATGTCAAATGTCTCACTTACCGAGGCTTTGCTCAATATGCGCAAACAACTCCGTTCATCTTGTATAGGATGCGGCCATAGCAACAGATACTTATCTATAAGTGTCCAAGCCTGAGGGCCAACATATGTTCGTTCTCAAGCTTTCGTAAACCAAAGAACAGTGAACACCATACCAAACAAAAAGCCTGAAGACATAGTTCAACATGAGACACCAGACTGTCGTCGCGGCTGTCGTCAGCGCAGCAGCTGTCGCGGAAGCAACTGTACGAATCTCCCAACTACTACTACTGGTCCTAGACCATTAAACAGGATAACTAACAACCCATCAGCCACACGCCGACCAACCTCTGAGTATACGCTCCGAACTCCCAGAAGGATACAAAGTTGAGCCCATGACCTGGAGAGGCATCATCGGGAAAGGGGGACCTGAGGTCTCATTCAGCGGCACGATCGAGGTTAGTTATTTTAACCTTAGGCGTAAAGAGGCAGTATCAAAGCCGCTCAGATAGTTCGCCAACCCCTAACTACATCATTTACTTTCTGACCCAACCCAACACAGGAAGTGATGCGGCAAATCCAGGCCGTGAAGAGAGATTTCACATGGGAAAGCCTCCGCCGCGATCCTAGGATCTCCCTCACCCCTTTCCAAAAGCGTGAGAAGGTGAGCGCTCCATCCTCTTCCTCTATCCCGGAAGTAACCGGGACGAATAGCAAACAAGAGCTAACCCCACCACCACAGGCCGGAATCATCTGCGGAGTAGGAGGCGAGGACGTGGCCACCCACGGGCCGCTAACCGCCAACGTAAAGGACTCGAATGACAAAATCTCAAAGATGGCCGGGACCTGTGTCGTGGGCGGCGGGCCGCGTGTTTGCTCGGTTATCACGTGCACGCGGAACGCAGCAGTGTGGTTGTGCAATGATAACGCGGAGCCCATCGCGCCACCGTGCGACTCTCTCGTATCGTATGTGGACGATATCATCGGACAGTGCGGCCAAGATTACTATCACGGTCATAAATTTTGCCGGGGGCAAGAATTTGACACGGACAACTTTAATGTTATCGTTGGTTGGGAAAGTCAATGTTAGATATGCGGGCATAGGAGAATGAGCGGGAACGAGCTTTGGTACTGTCATGTTAGCGTTTGAGTTGGAAATAAAAACCGCCATTTCACACTGGCGGCCGATTCCACAAACTTGATGAACATTCGTATCGTGCCACAGAATTATCTAAAGCTGAATTACCAGCCTTCTTCGATCGGCGCAAGCGGCGTCCGACAAGAACCGAGAAGGCAACCGCGAGGGCATCATGCCAACGTCCCGGGATCGGGTTGTTCCTCTTCATTTCCGGGGAATCTAGCTAATTTACACATCGTGTCACGATATCGTGACAT
Source organism: Xylaria acuta (assembly GCA_022495125.1). Taxonomy (NCBI): domain Eukaryota; kingdom Fungi; phylum Ascomycota; class Sordariomycetes; order Xylariales; family Xylariaceae; genus Xylaria; species Xylaria acuta. The sequence goes on along the minus strand of MU383174.1, from coordinate 162,500 downwards.
CTATGAGGGCGCAGGATCTGCATTACTAGCACGTCAGCACTACTCATCGCCGGTCGATTATGCGGATTATTCTAATACGCACGTAGCCTCCTCTCTTTTCCTCTGTCTATCCTTTTCAACCGCAGGTGGTTGGATTGCCCTGCAGGCCAGTGACGCCGGAGAAATCGAGATAGACCAACATTCGTTCACGCGTGTATTGGTGCCGAGGAGCGTCCACTTAGCCGGAGGCTGGCCTCATAAACATCGGTGAAGCGGCCCCGGTAATCGTTTATGGGCTTAATGTTGATACCGAGATGTCCTCAGGCCTTGGAGGATTTCTTGCTCTTCTCTTTTTTGCTCTTGTCCTTTTTGTTCCGTCTCTCCTTCTTTTCTTTCCGTTCGGACTTGTCTTTCTTCTCCTTCTGGGGTTTCTTTGGTTGCGGCTCAGCCTCGGGCTCGACCTCGTCCTCAGACTCCCCTCCCGAGTTATCGCTGCCCTTAGACTCAGTCTCACTAGATTTTTCCTCAAGAGGCGTCGCATCCAATTTGCGTTTTTCACCAAGCTTGGAACTCTTCAACGCTGCCTTTGCGCGTTCCTTTGCAATCATCTCACTAAGTTTCGTGTTAATCTCTTTGTTATCCGCGAGGTCAGACCGTATACTGCAAACCGTTAGTGTGTTGTGCTTCATGGTCACGACAGAAAGTCCTGAAATACTGACAATCGAATAGCGGCTTCCTTATTGAGGCTCTGTTGGGGCTTCGGGGGGGGAAACTCGATGTTCTTGATCTTGTCAAAGTACTGGCGCACCCTTGCCAGTTCCTTGAAAATAGGGTGCTCCTTCGCATCCACTTCATTCAAACGAAGCGCCGCTGTGGCGAGATCTGGTTAGCTGGAGACATAGCCCGCTCTGTCGACTGCGATATCAATCTTACAAAACAAGATGGATTCAATAGAATAGGTCATGAGCACGTAGAGCTTGGCCTTGTCGAGAAGAGGCAGCTTCGAAGCCACATCGGCCATGTTCTTGACCAGCGGCTGCAGCGTGTCATCGAGGTTGTCGACGGCATCGTCGAGGCGCTCGAGCACGGGAAGGATGTTGGCAGGATCCATTGTGAAGAGGCCAATCAATCAAGCATGTAAGATAACCTGTATGGTATGTATGTAGATGGATAGCTCCTGCGTTGGAATGTCTGTGGTAATGGTGTGCTGTCGATAAGAACCTAGATTCGTGATATCTCTTCGACCACAGCCGGTGCGGTACGAGGTTACCGGGCACGAGGTATGAAGCATGAACCGAGCAGGCGCAGGCCTCGGGATTTATGGCGGTGTCTCGAGGCAGAAACCTTAGCTCAGTGTCATACTGTACATATACAGCTAGGTAGGTACCTCGCTGTAGCACGACAGGGGCAGAAGAGGACCCGCACCTTACCTAAGGTACTTGCCTGTTCACAATTGCGAGTCGCCTATTGGCTCTTTGATGGACCCTTGCGGCCTGGTAGGTACCTACCTAACCTCTAGTGACAAAAAATTGAATGCACTAGGTAAATCTTCAAGTCGCCGTCATGAACATCGCGTCGCCCGACTCCCCCATCCGTACAAGAGCAGCATTGCCTTTCTGATTTGTATTGTATGCTGTACTTTTATTACACATGTATTTTATTATATTGACGGCTCTCCCACCTTAGACCGGTCCTCGTTTCGCTCTCGCCACCGACACACGCATTCGTCCATGGCCTTGAACAGAGCGAACCTCCGATCGACATTCCCGTTCCCGGCAGCCCGCCCGTCCTGGCCAGGACTCGGCTTCGACCATTGAGATGAGATTGATCTAGTCGCCGCGACCAGTTTCCACCCTGTATCCTCATATCGTCCGCCGACCGCTTTCGCGGGCGTTGCCGCGAATACCGCGCAGATCCTCGACATGGCCGTGCGATAACATCTGCGTGGGCCGGGGGGCCACCACACCGCTCTGTTTTGTCTCTACCGCCGCCGCTGCTGCCGAGTCCGCCTCGCACGAGACATCCTTCGCTGCTTTCCGCAGCATGCACGTCCCACTCTCGACCCTAGAACCCGTTTCGAGCCGTCCAGCATACACGATACTGCCGGCGGCGGTGACCAGAGTGCTCGAAACTGACGAGCCGGATGCTGCGCTGTTCGAAGCAGCCGAGTCAATGAATTCCGTTGTGAGGGATGACAAGACGGAGAACAAGATAGAGAGCGGCGATAACCTCGAAGGGGCCGCAGCGATCCCTTCCCAGACTACTGTTGAGGATATCGAACACATCGAAGAACGACATACCCCCGACGAGCCACCGCAAAACTTCGAGCAGTTCGGCGTCGATGACAGGGAAATCGACTTACCGCTGTCCAGACGAATCCACATTCTGGGGTTCACCGCGCATGCCAGATTTCTTGCCCACGCTATTGCGTCTACGCCCGACATACCCATCAGCATCTTCGCCCATCGCGCAGTTAGGAGTCGCTGGGGCGTAGAAAACCGAACATTGAGTCTATATGATGGCAAGGGTAAATATATTTCTTCGGCGGCAATACCATGTCCAGAGCGCATCCTGCCGTACCGCAAAAGCGCCACCGACTCGGACTATTTCTTAGATAATGTCATCGTCGACACCGCGAGGGCATCGGTTCTACAATCGCTCAAAGCATTGCGCGATCGCATTGACCGCCAAACCACCATTTTTCTACTTCACCCTGGACTCGGGCTAGTGGAAAAGATAAATGAACGCGTTTTCCCAGATCCCGTCGCACGGCCGAATTTCATACTCGGCCACAGCACCCACAAGGTGAGCAAATTCGTGAATATTTTATCTATGAAGCAGAAGAAGCCGGGCGTTCTATATCTGCACGGTGTGCCGAGCCTCGAGGGCTCAACGCTCGACAAGTCATCCATCGCTTACGAGCGCATGCGTCAATCCCAGCACCTGGCGCAACTGTTGTCCTCGACCGAAACACTGAACGTCGTAGGCTTGCCCTGGGTCCGATTTCTGTCGTGGAAATTACCCTGGCTGATATTCTGCTCCGCGGCCGACACCATATCCGTCATCCTGGGCTGCAAGTACAACGAGATCCACCACAACCCGTACGCGCGGGCTCTGTGGGAAAATCTCCTCAACGAGACGCTGGGCATCGTTTCCCAGCTCCCCGAGCTGCAGGAAGTACCGCACAGGATACACTACTTCACAGGAAACGCGTTCCGGCGGAAGTTGCAGACGTTTCTTGTCGCGCAGGGCACCAACACAAGCCCTTGGATCAAGCATGTACGGATGGGCGACTTCCCGCCCGTCGACTATTTCAACGGGTACATCATCCGGCGGGCCGGGGAGCTCGGTTTGAACCACAAGCATAATAGCACGGCGTCCGATATGGTCAAGGCGCGCGTGAAGGCCAGACGGTGGGAGCTGCAGAACGATATACTGAGCACGACCCAGTACATGACGGATACCGATGTCGTCGGGGGCGGACAACCCACCCCCAGCCTGGACGATGTCTTGGAGCTCGAACTCGAGGACTTTTAAGTGGAGGCCGGGGTCCGCCATACCGCACCTGACTCACTCACACCTTGTATATACCAATTGTACATATATGGCATTGTATATGTACGAGACGCGAATATAAACAATCTCACTTTTCCCAGGGATGCCTATGTTCTTCCTATTTCGGGCAGTATATATGGACGGGGAAATGAACAAAGAAATCAATCCATCAATCTAACGATTCATATTCAACAGTCACAAGGGATATCATGTTTGTCTCAAATTCCCCCCTTCATGGAGAGTAGTGCATTTGCACAATAGGTAAGTAGGTAACACCAGTACCAGCCAAGCATACGTGATGTACCCGGCGTTGTGGCTGCTGAATGCAATGCAAAGTATTCTATTCCGTCGCTGACGTCGGCTTTTCCGCGATGAAAAAGATGGCTGAGCTGAGATGAGATAATGACACGACATGGATATATACATACATAGAAGCCGAGCATGCCTCAAATGCGGTCTGGGTTCCAGAAGCCGAAATTTCCATCTTCGACCCAATCTCGCTCATATCCGAGAAATGTGTCGAGAGACAGGAGAGTAATATCTTCGACTCTGATTCCCCTACCCCATCCTCATCCTCACTAACCCCCGTCCCCAAGACCCCAAACAAGACTGCACGGCCTAGTACTGTTTAGCAGCCTGCTGGCAAGCCTTGAGCTGCTCGAGGTACCAGTTGCAGATCTGCATGTTCCCATTGTTGTCGTCCATGCACTTGGTGAAGCTCTCGGCGGCGCCTGCGCAGTTGTTGTGGGTGTTATTGTTGTACTGGTCCTGGTTGTTCGCCGCGTTGGTCTGTTGAGGAGCAGCTTCGGTGGGCGCGCTGGAGCCGCCACCGAAGAGACCGCCGAGGGCGTGGCCGATGGTAGAGCCCACAGCTACACCGCTAGGAGGATGTTAGTTTCCAGAACTACATGGGATGAGAGTGTAGGATGGTTGGCAGGGAAGGGAAGGGAAGAGAGGCAAAACGTACGCTGCGGTGCTAGCCATCTGTCCAAAGAGACCCGGGCCCTGAGATGCCGCAGGCGCAGCAGCGGCGGCCGTGGGCGCAGGAGGTGCCTGGGCGGGCGCGTACGTGGTCGCGGGACGAGTCTGCTGCTGTGTAGGGGCGGCGCGAGCGGGAACCGAAGGACGAGCGGGCGCGGCGGCAGGGCGACCGGCGGAGCGTTGACGAGGCATTTTGATTGATTTTGTGGTGTTGTGGTTTCTTTTCGTAAAAACGAGTGTGTCGTGAAAGGACGATTGGTGTCGTTGTCAGAGAGGGAGACGGATGGATGGATGGTTACACTGTGAGTAAAAATAGGTGACTGTCGAGATGGTTCAGGGTCGCTCGGCTTTAAGAGGGAAAAAAATGGGCAACTGGGGCGGCAACGGGTTCGACGGACAAATGACAGAGCTCGGGCTGGAAGCTGCCAGACGTGCGCTTCAGCTGAGTGGTCAATGCCCGCGCTGCCATTGGCTGGGGTGCCAATGGACTACATTACACCGCCTGCCGTAATGGGCTGTCGGGGGGTTGACAGTGCCGATCCCCGCCGTAGCAGGGTCCCGCCATACACCGGGTGAGCTACATAGTACTTGTGAAAGGGACGGTACCGTTTTAATATGGCCATCGTTCGACATTCGTGTGATGATTTAATAGAGGATGACGGGATGAACTTGAAAACTTTGGCTGGACTTCCCAGTACCGCGAATTGAAACCTCCTTCAACCGGGCAAGAGAGACACCACCCAGCTAAGGGCCATTGGCTCCTCTCCAGGCCGACAAGATGAACGCCCTCCAACCTTGCGTGCGATCCGCGTGCCGTAGTCGGACTCTCATCGTCCCACCGCGCTCGTCGTTACCGGTCGCCGCCCTCCTCCCAACAACAACACAATCTTCAACCCCGGCCCCGAACCCAACATCCCTCCACGCACCTCCACAAGTCCGCCCGTTCTCCGTCCTCAACCGCCCACCGCCCAACTACCCGGGTCACGTCCCGCTGACGGGCGTCGAGCGGGCCGCCCTGGCCATCGGATCGGGCGTCATGTCCTTCCTCGACCCGCGGCGCGGCGACCTGATCGCGGCCCTGGGCGAGGCGACAGCGACGCCGTACTTCGCAAACCGGCTACGACGGGCCATGCTAGCGGACAGCACGGGGCGGCGAATCCTGCGCGACCGGCCGCGGATCACGTCGACGAGCCTGGACCTGCCGCGACTGCGCTCGCTGCCGGCGTCGACGGTGGGGGCGACGTACGTGGCGTGGCTGGATCGGGAGGGCGTGACGCCCGACACGCGGGCGGGGGTGCGGTACGTCGACGACGAGGAGTGCGCCTACGTGATCCAGCGGTACCGGGAGTCGCACGACTTCTACCACGCGCTGACGGGGCTGCCCGTGGTGCGCGAGGGCGAGGTGGCGCTCAAGGCCTTCGAGTTCGCCAACACCCTGCTGCCCATGACGGGCTTGTCCGTGCTCGCCGTCGCCACGCTGAAACCCGCCGAGAGGAAGCGGTTTTGGTCGATTTACGGGCCCTGGGCCGTGCGCAACGGCCTGCGCAGCAAGGAGATCATCAACGTCTACTGGGAGGAGGAGCTCGAGACCGGCGTCGACATGCTCCGAGCGCGCTTGAATATCGAGGCACCGCCCGACCTAAGAGATATCCGCAAAAGAGAGCGCGCCGAGAGGAAGAGGGCGAAGGACGCCGCCATGGCCGCGGCGTCGGCTGCCGGTGCCCCGCCTGTTGCTGCACAGTAGGGTTGGCTTGTAGACGCCGCCGCGGTGAGGATGTTAATAAATAAGGACAGACACACGACAAGGGAGACAAGGGGCTGGGTGTTGTATAATTAGTTGTACTGTACTACTGTACTTCCATGTACCATAAATCAATCAGATGGAGATATACCTAAAGTGGATAGAATATACCCCCGAAAAGCCTGCCAGGTAACGCCATGCCATGCCTAAGCCATGCAGTCTTTGCTCGTCGCCCCTCCTCCCCCTCTTCTTTTCCTCTTCCTTGCTGGGTATTCATTTTCGCCCATTCCCCCTCATCGTACCTCTTCCCCTCCCGTTCCTCAGTTACAAATCCAACAAATCGTCGTCATCCTCGTCATCCCAGCCCTTTCTCCTGTCCACCACAATGCGCTCCTCCTCCTTATTCTCCGCGACGGCCGACAGTAACTCCTTGAGCTGGGCCTCGGTGACCTTCTGGCGGAGCTGGCCCGTGCGCGCGAGCGTGATGAGCCGGTTCTCGACGTCGGTGGCGCGGCTCTCCTTGACGAGCCGGATGCGGCCCAACCGGTCTGCTGCCTCCGGGTGCAGGATCTGGTTTAGGATCGATTGGCGGGCTTCGGCTATGGTGGCGTGTTAGTTGGGCAGGGGGTAGATGGGTGGGAGGTGGGTGGAGGGGTAGAGAGAGAGAGAGAGGGATATATATAACCTTCTTGTCTATTTGCGTCGGGGTTCGTTAGTCATGTCACGAGTTGTATGGAGCAGGCAGACCTCACTGTTTCTGGGCCTCGGCCTGGCTCTGCCCACCTGCTCCTCCGCCCGGCGATGGGCCGCCTTGTTGCGCCTTGAGCTGCTCGAGGCGAGCTTTGCGGATCTGTGTTGCTTGCGATTAGTCCGGCATTGGGCCAAAGGTGGCGTGACGGGGCAGGGTATCCAGGTATCTGGCATCGAGAGGAATGGAGGGGACGATGCGATGCCCGTACCTGTTCTAGCTCGGCGTCGGCCATGGTCTCGTTTGTGGGGTATGTCTGGCCTTCAGGATGTGGACGGCTGGCTGGCTTGATCGCTGGACGAGGTGTAGAGGGTCGCGAGGCGATCGGATGATGATGTACCAGGTAAGGTTGGGTCTTGGTCTTGGCTGTGGTTTTGCGACAGGCGGAACTCTGTGGCGGGGTAATCAGCATAATTTGGTGCTATAGGTACATGTAACAGCCCACCAGGCCGTGTAAGTCAACGAATACCAGGCATTAGGAACAACCTCCCAAGAACATCTTTCGGCTGTCCAGAAATCATATGATTTTGGTAGCTGATATGGACTGTTCATAGAATAGATATCGAGAAGTATCACTGAAAGCTACCTCCATCAGAGCCTGTCCCTTCCTGTCCACCCAGCCATAGGTACTTCGACCTGGATCGCCCCGAGACTTTTCTACGTAAGGTACAGCTACATGTAGGTAGAGTACCCAAACCAAGCACCTGCCCGGCAGCAAGGGCTATTAATGAGATTTTGAGATTTTATAAACCGTCGTTTCAATCACACGGCGATTTAGATTATACAACTCAAGGACGTAGCTGATGGGATGCGAAGCTGTACTGCACAGTTCCACAGCTGAGTATGGGGTTGCCCAGGGAAAGACAAGATGAGGAATCAAATAACCAGTTCGCGACATACGGTGTTCAACCCATAAACGCCGTGCCGGTCGGGGAATGGGACCTGCATTTTACATTTCACCCCTGAAGTAGCGCCGCTGCCACCCACCAAGATCTTACCTTGAACCAACCGATGGCCCTCGACGCGTCTGCAGATCTGAAGTGCCGATGCATGCATGATTGTTCGTCATGCAAACGTCTACCACAGCACCCAAGCACGCAAGGCGAACACATTGGTAGACAGAGAACAAAACCGAGATAGAAGATGCCATTGAGTTCTCGTCCGTACATGGATACACACAAAGTGACCCTGGACTCCAGATCATCATGAGGGCATGACGGATGGACAGACAGGTAGGTAGATGAGATCTGTAAGTTAACCTGCAGCTTCCGTCAAGATAAAAGCCCGTGGAGCGAGCCACCTGCAACCCGGACTATCCGCGCGTGGTGGGCAACAGCATCGGGCTGCCACAGTTCTGCGCCATCGTCAACGATAAGCCGCTGTGCGTGCCATCGCCGTCGTGCGGCGGCTTCGGCGGCGGCACGTCGTGTCCGACGGGCTTCATGTGCATTGCCGACGATGTACCTTTGTAAGGGTGAAGGTTGAGGGTTTTGGATCCTTAAAAGGTATGTGATTGCCCTTCCTTCTAGGCTGGGAAACAAGGGTGCGGATAGAAGGAAGTTGATTATCCGGTTGAATATGTGTTGTTAACTCGGCTCATAGCATGAGAGGTCAGGTTCGCAGTGCGGGTATTTTCTTCGAGGGTATATAGCTGTGATGAAAGTTTTCGGGGGCGATGGGACTTGATAGTTGGGTTCATGGTAGAGTACCACTAAGGTTAAAGTATATGTATATCCCCATAGTTGTTTCAAACAAAGCTAAGAGCCGTCAATCTCAACACCCCAAAGAGCACTCGCAGGAAAACGAGTAAGCCAGCGCCACCGCTGCGCGAAGAGGTGAATATCACGAGTCCCACAACGCGTCTGTCTATCAACTGCAGCTGAGATACGACTTGCGCGTCCAGTTCAACCCGCATCGAACAGGGACACTGAACGGTTTTCCGCTCTCGACAAAGTTCCCGCGCATGAAGCTCCAAAGCGGAGAATCATTCATCAAATCCGACGAGGTGGCATCTTCGTCCTGATTCCAGGGGCGCCAGCCCTCATCGTTGGGGACGCCCCAGCGCAACGCGACAACGGGACAGCCCGTAACGGCCGCGGCGTCCCTCGCGGGCGGGACGGCGTTGAGGACGAGGAACACGTAACCCTCCGCGTCCTTGTTGCTCGGCCTGTAGACGAGCCGGGGGTCTCGGCGGGGCGTGGACGCGGGGAAGTAGATCGGGTTGCGCAATGTCGAGACGCGATCGCTGTCGAGGGCGATCTTGAGGATCTTAGGGTTGCAGGTAAGAGATGGCAGGGCGATAAGAACATGGCCGTCACACCAGTGTGTCAGTGCGAATGGGGCGTCGATGGCCATCAGTGGATCGGCGAAGCTGTAGACGATGCGACTAAGTTGGGTTGCTGTGATTTTACCCCCGTCGCCCTCCTCGGTGGGGAACTCGAGGGACGACGTCGTGACACAGCATTCCGTGCATAGTTTCTTCTGGGCGAATGCGATAGAGAGGCAGTGAAGATACTTCCCGCAGCGGGAGAAACGGAGCTCTGGGTTCACCGATTAGTCACGGCCGTGCGTATTCTTTATTGGGGCAACGAACCTCGGACGCTAGCCAACACATCTTCGGGTTCATCTGTAATACCAGAGACGTGTATTGAGATTTGCGACGCCTTTTCTAGATCTACGACCTCCAGTTGCGTCGGCGTGTGCATGAATGCCACTAGCCGTTCAGTCGGGTGCACGGCACACACTATTCGAGACCACATCAGCGACGGGTGTGTCCATGGTTTCGTCCAATAGGGGGGACGATCCTGCGATATCAATATCAGACAGTCCGTGTCATCATGATCCCCCGAATTGCTTTCAATATCGGACTCGTCCGTGCTCATCTCTCCGGCGGTAGACCCAGCGTTAGATTTCTCCGACGAGCTTTCATCATCGGAGAATTCATCTTCATCGTCTGGCTCTTCATCTGACGTCGCCTCAGAAGACTTATCAGAATCGTCGCTATCTTGGCCACCACCTTCATCTTCGTCATAACCGAGTCTTATTGTCCTACCACTCTTCCGTGACATATGGATCACATAAGTGAAAGTTTCATCGTCAGCCCCGGTCCCATCACGATGTCCAAGCACTTCCCAAGGCGTCTTGGATGCCGCTCGCGAGTCGTTAATACGCAAAGGCGATTTAATTCGTTCGCTGTGTTCGCGATTGGCCTTTCTTAAATCCAAGCTCTGGGGGTCAACACTCCAGGCAACAAGCTCACTCGTGATATCATCTTTTACCAACGGACAAATTGCCCATCCACAGATGTCGGAATCCATGGGAAGCTCCTGATGTGACCGTTGGGGTTGACTATTAGCCTTGAATAACGGCTGTCGTAGACGCCACATCGTGTCCACTGGGCCATCTTTCGTCCGGTAAGCCACATCAACCCAGAGTTTCTTGCTGCTAAAGCCTACTCCGAGGATTTGAGAAGCGGTTAAAACGTCGCTGCCGAATGCGCCTTCCAGGTTCACACACTTCACCGTGTTAACCTTCGAGAGCGACTTCAGCCAGCAAGAGTTGGCGAAAGGTTTCATGACTACACACTGATCCAGCCCATAAGGGTGCGTGATGATCACCTCGCGCCACTCTTCGGCAAAATGGCAGAGCGACTGATCCCTGAGAAGGTTATCCGGGGAGTCGTCACCAAGCCAGGTCGGCAACGGCATGGCGAAGCTATCATCCCCCTTCCACTCCCGGCCTTTGATTGCCATCTTGAACCCGCGCTTATGGCGTGTGTACCTCCCGAATAAATACGGCACCACATAGCTTTGCACACGCAAGCAGTTCCAGAAGTTCTTACTACTGATGAATTCTTGGACCGCCTTGGAAACGACCGAAGACGGTTGCTCGATGAACTTATCGCCAAGGTGTTGGAACCAGAACGTGGCCGCGTATCGCAGGAAAGCGTGTTCTTTTGGGATGGTGCTATCCAAGAACCCAAGATCAATATGCTTAGAGTATCTGCCATACATGAGATATGTCAGACAGTCTAGGCCGATCTCTTCGTGGGCATTGGACGGCGCAGCGAAGTACTTGTAGAGCGACTCGTCAACACCTAAGTCGGATGTTTTCGGATCCTGTTGGAAGAAGTCTTTGACGCTTTTATGACAGAACCTGATGAGTTGACTCCGAGTTGACTCCGAGCCATGTTCTTCGACAATAACAAGTGATCCGCAGAGGTCGCGTATGAGTTCTTCTTTTGGCAATCGAGAAGCACTGTAATCTTGATTTCCGCGCTGAATTGCAAGAGCATCGACTAGTTCGTCAACACACATGGCTTGTTGTGCCGAGCTTAATATGAGGAATATGCGTCTAGGAAGGTAAGAATTTCGAAATCATCGTGTTAGCATCGAATCTTAACTCACCTGGCGACTAGTTGCTCCATCCGACCCCGACCATCGATTTTCGCCAGTGTGCGCGTATAGTAGCCATTGAGCTTCTTCGGAAATATTTTCAATTCCGCTTCAATATCTTCCTCGCTCGTAAGCTTGCTGAGAGTCTCAGAAACGAATCTAGCAATAAGGAAATTGTTGTCGCATTCGTTGGTCCACGCGCGAAGACAGTGCTTACAGCTAATCTTCGTCGACAGGTAGTTCTTAATGTCTTCTCGTATGTCCTCCGGGCTTGGGAATACTTCTACGGCTCCGAGCTTCCGCATAGTCTTCTCAATCTCCGACACACGGCTGGTGAAGAGCCACCTCACCGTGCCGAGCGTTGGTTGATCGATGAGCCATTCGATGAAGTTCAGCATCTCCTTTTCGTCCTCACATTCGTCAATACCATCAATAACTATGTAAAGATCGTCGTTACGAGTGACAAGCTCGTGGACGACGTTCGCCGTGGCGCGAAGATTGTTCAAATAAGGAGAGAACTGCGTTTCCTTCTCGTATAAGTCCACCAACTTGTCGGATGGTGTGCCGACGAAGGCAAGTAATTGCAAAGCCAGTATCCGAAAACCGTCGGCAACGTGGCGACTAGAATTTTTGCTGAAGGAATAGAAGAAGTATGCCACCTTCTTGTCCATCCTAGTCAGATTGTCTATCACCGCAGACGCAAGTACGCTTTTGCCGGATCCAGGCTGTGCATTGTACCAGAGCAAGGCGTTATTTCTAGAGTCACACCAATCTAGAAACCGCCGATCCTCGAGAATCCAGGTGCATGTATTTTTGTGTCGCAGGTCTAATTGGACTTCATAGTCCCCTTTGAAGTCGACACCAGTCTGACCCATTATCCATCGCCTAATTTCATTCTTGAGATATCTTTGGTCTGCATCCGCCCTGGCTTGGCGGTCCATATCCGCCATAAGCAAGCCTGCTGCTTGAGAGATCCCCAAATTGATGCTCATATCTTCTTGCAGGTTTTTGAGAGCTTCCTCGGTCTCCTTTTTCAATGGCGTAGCTAAGGTCCTGGGGAGGATACCCTTGGATTTGGACGACAGCACTTTAGACAACTTGTACCAGAACGTAATAATCTCCTTGTAAGAATGCACGAGTCGCGAGCCGAGATCAGGAGACGAGGAAAGCCTCTGATAGACTTCCAAGATTCCCGCAATTCGCTCCATAGCGGTTACGACAATTTCGAGGTATTCGTCAACTGCGAGGGCCATCTCTAGTACGATGCGAGCTCCCACGAATGCTATAGCCACACCGAACGGGGCCACTTGAGCCAAGGCTTCACATTTTTTCAGTACGGTCTTGAAGATATCAAGGAAGGGGCTCAGCCGATGAAGCAGCCGATAACCCTTCCCAGTTCGTTTTTGGGCATCAAGTTCCGAGATGGAGTTTTGCAGCTCTTCAGCTGATGCTTCGCTTTGGGGTAGCCCGTCATCTTTACCTGGCGTTTTGACATGGTTTGTGAGCGCCTGGAGAAATGGATTCTTTGAATCTTCCTTGTGTTTCTGCTCCAGTTCAGCTAGAAACTCATCAATCGCGGTGGCAAATGCCCTGGGAGGGGCCGTCACTCTAGCACCCCTGACTTCGCTAAGTGTGGAGGCGGAAGGGTCCATGGTAAAATCATCGATTAAGCCATCTGTGTAGTCGCAATGAGTGTCGCGCGAAGGAATATCGAGGCAAAGCCTTCACGACTGAGTGAAAAAAGCACTCTCTCAAGCACCAGTGTATAGAATCATGTCAAGAAATATTACCCCGAATAGCGAAGACCGATCAGGCATCGCTTACTTACATGGTGACGCTTGGCGGTGAGAGGAGTTGCCTATACCCAGTAGGATGGTTGGGGGCTAAATGCAACCCTAACCGGGAATACCAATACAACTGATGTGGGCTAGACTATCCAAGACCCCGGCGGGGAAATCATGTCAGCTCCCACCAATCTTAATCTCGTAGGGTCTTACTGATAAGGGATCAACTGAATGAATGTTGCCTATGACTTCGTATAACTAACCATTGCTACATCATGCTGCATGACTTCGAACTGGACGCATCAAGCCATCAATCAAAGTAAGGGAAGGATGAAATAATCCTTCTCTACGCACTATTTGGCTGACGTGCTGATCTGCTTAACCGATGTAACTACATGTGAAGTATCCCACAGCCTGCTTGACGTACGAGCCTTAAAATTTTCCCCGGCATACCAAACCCTGTCTATTTAGGCGACTAAAGGGCTAATCGGCCTGCTCATTTATTTTGCTGATGTGATTTCTTCACGGTTCGTTTCATTGTGCAGTTTGTTCTAGAGCAAGATACTATAAGTGCCAATATTTTCAGAAATGTCAGAGCAAGTTGAACTACCCATGTTGAACTCCAAAGGGACTCAATTCGGCTCTCGCTGTGAGTTTAGGACCTACCACACAGTTCCCAACAAAGAAGGACGACTCAGAGTCAAGCCAATCGTCGATCCGTTTGAGAATGAAGCCAGGGGTCACGTTGACAATACCTACGCACTCATCATCAACCGCGAGTTTACAGTCGAGGACCAGTCGGCACCAAAATCGGTGACTCTCAAGGTCAACTCTCCCCAGTTGCTCCAGACATTTCGCGATGTCGTCAGATCATATCCCTCCGTTCCGTCAGACTTCAGGTCGCCCTTCGAGATCAGCAACCCATTTCAAATGCTTGTTCACTATTGGGAGGAGCTAGACAATTGCCGACAAGAGACAGCTGACAATGAGACGCGCATGCATTTAAACTTACTGTTCCAGTTTATGGACAATGAGGTGGGACCTGAACGGACGAAAATCATGAATATGATAACACAAGGCCAGATTACGTACCTCGCTGCCTGGGTGATCTTCCGGCCGGGTGATATACTCTACACCACAGTCATGGGACATGGCTGGCTGCTACGCTGCACGAAAACTGTGTACGAGGTGAACGAGAAGATAGGCCCTTACTTTGAGGTTCATTGCACATACACAGATCATGATGGGAAAGATGCTGGCATCGCAGCACACAAGATCATATTAATACAAAAACAGGACTTTGGCGCCGAAAACCCTGCGATCATTACCGAACTGCCAATATTCCCGAGGAAGTATTTCCACAACGATGGCCTCGAGGAGGAGTTAGAGAGGAGAGGTAAAACATTACTAGATCTCCGCGGTTCTTCCGTACAAACGTACGACGGACTAGCCCAGTATCTGAAAGATCCTCCATGGTCCTTTTGGGACTATAATATGGCCAACGCGGCAGCCATTTGGCTTCCGTATACCGTAGGTGTATACCAAGCGCGCCGTGTGATCGATCAACACTAACTAAGTCCCCAAAGGAAACGGGAAGAGTCGTTCTCGATAAAGCAACCTTCCAGGAAGACTACTCATCTAAGACGCCCAGGATTATCAAAGCCAACCCCGAGCTGGTTTTATGTCCTCCATTCGCGATCGGCTATTCGCTCGCCAAGAAGGAATGGTGTCGCTTTCTAGTGCAGAACTTGCGTCCCGTGCAATGGAAACCCGACGCGTGGGAGAAGCTGATCCTGGAAGAAGAACAGAAGCTGGTCCTCCAAGCGCTTGTAACCTCGCATTCGTACCCCGAGAATGCACGAGACCAGCCAGAGCAAAAGGGGAAGGGCTTGGTCATACTGCTTCATGGTACTCCGGGTTCAGGAAAGACGCTCAGCGCCGAGTCGTCAGCGGAACTAACGCACAAGGCCCTGATCTCGACATCAATGGCCAGCCTCGACACGGAGCGACTGTAAGTTCACCTCATCAATTCCACGAGCAGGATTCCCACTCACTCTCAGCAAAGATCATTCATCTTCGAGCGCAATCTGCGGCGCCTCCTGCAATACGCAACTCTATGGAAAGCGATCGTACTCCTAGACGAAGCCGACGTGTTCCTCGAGATGCGAGAAGAGAAAGCTGGCAACGCGGAACGGAATGCGCTTGTGGCCATCTTCCTCAAGGAGCTTGAGTATTTCTCGGGAATAATCTTCCTGACGACGAACCGGGTCGAGACGTTCGACTGGGCGATGAAGTCGCGGATTCACCTAGCGTTAGGGTTCACGCCCCCAGGCACTTCAGTTCGACGACAAATGTGGAGGCAGGCCCTGGGGGCCGTACCCGCCGACGAGCTCGGTATCGGCGACATGGACGAAGCGGTGAAGATCCTTGCGGATCGTAACCTCAACGGACGCGAGATCTACAACACACTAAACACGGCGAGGACGATTGCAAAGTTCGAGCGCAAAAAATTGCTGTTGGAGCATATGCAGAAAGTTCTCAAGGTTCGGGATTCCTTCGACAAGAAGTTGACGCAGGAGAGGATGAAGTTGAAACAATCATTCTCGGAGCATGCACCGACTGGTCACCAACTGGTGAAACGGGGTTCGATATTAACGGAAGAGCCGGACGAGTACGGGTCGGACTAAACCTGGCACCTACGTTGGTACATAGGCGATATGGTGGTCTTATGAATCAAAATATTATCCTGAGCCTGGAAGGCTGTTAAAAGGTAATGAATAAGAATGTATTGGTAGCGAGCACCCAGATCCCAAAACACGTAATTCCGATGCGCACGATTACGGAAACATGGGCCCTCTGTATCCTATTGATTGATCTAGGGTTGAATAGGGAGGGGACGAGGCACTATCGCTTGTCGGGTTGGATTCGCGGTCTATCTCAGGGGGCGTACGCCTCACGTAGCACTACATTGAAGCCTACCTAACAGAATGAATACCTAGCTGAGTAGTGTAAAAGTCTGTCGATAATATTATTCCACGCCCTAGGGAGTTCCTTCTGTTAGTGCCGTAAGGTACATTTTGAATACGTGTTGTTGCGCGTGTAACTGTAAAACACCTTTGGTGGGCTACGCTAGACTCTACATTAAAAGTTCGTTGGTATGCAGTCTCAAGCCTCATCGCACGCACATCCTTGACACTCAAGGCTTAATCTGAAATGTCCATCTGCTATTGGAGGTATCGTTGGACCTAGTCAACCGGTGTACGGAAGCCTGCAGCTCCTATATCCCTCCTGCATCTCTACCTCTCCCTCGTTGGTGATTCTACGCGCTTCTGCATCGCTAATCACAGGCAACATATCACACCAAACCGCCACACGAAGGAGGCTTTCTAGTCAATATATATCACGCGTCATAAATAATTGAAAGGCATAGAAGGAACTTCTCAATACGCTCTTAACGGCGTAGCTAAAGTTCACGCCACCGTAGCTTAGCATTGCCAAGTAGTATAACTCCTATAATAATAAGAGTGACACAGCGAGGCTATAATTGAAGAAGATGGAAGTCAAGACCAAGAGTAACGACTACTTTGGATCTACTTATGCAGTCAGAAATTAAAGCTTCTCCTCTTGAGATCAAATTCCTTAGCTTGCATCTCCTATCATCCCCGCCACTAAATAATACCTTCCAACCAAGTTCCAATCTACGCTCTCTGTTTTGATTTGTTGTTCTCGGTGAGCCAGAAGGGGTGGATTGAGCATAAACATCTCTCTCGTCTATCCAATAGTCGTTGCATGCTGTCTTTCCCAAATTCATACCACCACATGTCTGTCCTGCCGTAGAACATAGACAGGGGTGGCGGCGAGTATGCTGCACTTGGCCAATGGCCTAATTGTATAGATGGTGGCCCAAGGGGAAAAAAGGCGCTCTTGGTTCAATGTACGCAAAAGCCTTGGAACCATAAGGAGATATTCAAAATCGAAGGCCCCCCACCTCCGGGGCCATATACTTGGTGTTATTACGCCCAATCACAGGTCGAGGGAGTCGCTAATTTAACGGAGACGGCCGAAAAGCTGTACACAAAAGATGGGTTTCTGAGACATTGTCGATGGTGTGAACAAGCACAGATCCTGTGGGAGTGGATCAAAGCAGGCAAGAAGGTACCAGAGGCGGTAAGAATTACGAAGATAGGGGGACTGGAGGTAGACAGATAAGAACTACTCACTACTCTAGGCCTGGCTATCAGAAGGTCTCTGACGAGACCGCATACATGGGCGGTTGTAAGATTTCAAATATACAAGTCGTTTCAAAATGCAATGCCACATCTCATAAGATGTGCTCCACTCTTCTATAATCTGCCTACTTTGCCCGATAAATTCTACCACCGCATAACAAATTTATCTAGGCTGACGTAGTCTAGGAGGGCTCCCCTGCAAGACGTGCCGAGGAGGTTTTCCGCGCAGTTGCGAGGAACTCGGAACGGAGGTGTCAGCTTTTACTAATTCTAACTTTTTATAAATCCGTTCAACCGCCATATCTAGCACGAAAGTACTTTGTTGGTTGAGAGGTCCCACCGGCGCAGGGTCTCGATTCTGGGAGTTCTAGGGAAGCTGGTGATTGAGGTCACGGAAAATCTTGACAGGAGTGGCGCTCGATGTACAGAGATGTGCATACAAGCCACCAACTTCCTTAAAGCGCACTAACACCAATCAAATTCCCCACCACGGCTCGGGAGCCGCCCTTGAATTTGAACATCGTCAGGGATGAAAAAGCGAAGAAAACACGAAAGAAATCTCAAGTATAAAGTAGCTCATCTCTTCTAAATATGACATTTCTTGACATACATCCACTAGCAAACATAGAGTGAGTAGTCTAATATAACAACGTCTAACAATCATACCATAAATCCACCAGTACGGCCAATCGTCATGTCTATAGAAGTGGATGACGACGATGCTTTTGAAGGCGAATACTGACTGCAAATCGGAGATCAAGTCGGATACATTACCATCCAGCCTGGAACCTACGACAGGGACGCTCTCGTTCCCTATTCCGTCGTTGTTACAAGGGCTTGTGATCAAGGGCTTAAGAAGTGTTCAAATTGACTAATAACCAACTATGGGATCAAAGGGGCTCTGGATCTCCAGTCCTCCCATTTAGCCAAGGGCGGATTCTAGGCTATTTATATGCGAATAGCTTCATCCAAGCTAGCAGCTAGGCTCCCTATGCCTTCGCGCCTTCGTATTACTGTCTCGGATAGATCAGATCATACGGGAAAGCAAACAGGAGCCTCTGCTATCCATAGGCTTTGCTACCCGATCATATGATTATTAACAACGCGCGAATATGCAGTTCGCCAGACCTAGGGGCTGGCCTAGGTGTTGACCTAGGCCAGTAATGGTCCCTTGGGTCCGTGTGACAGTGGTTGCCTCGTCTGCCTTACCACGAAGACTGAACCATGGCCGACATCTCACTGGACCCAACGAGCGGCGACTTGAAAACCGCCATCCTAAACAGGCCACTAGCCGGCATTAAGAGCTAATGGCATCCCACTAGTGTGAACTGCCTAGAGTTAGAAAAGACCAACCAGCTCACAGCGATGGCATTTGAGGGCCGTTCCACATTCAACTCTCGTGCTACACCGAGACGTCATCATCTCATCGAGCAAGAAACGCGATCATCCCAGTTACTCGAGGGCAGCGAGCTGGCCCCGCGTTTCCTCGGGCACATCAACCAGCGCGGACGCGTCATGGGATCCTACTGGAGAAGCCAGAAGGGCACCCTGCTTCCATTCAAGGCCTGGGCATATGCGGGACCGCACCGAGGAGCCTCCAGAGACTGGGACTCGTGCATAGGGATGTGAATCGATACAATTTTCTCGTCGCGGAAGGAGGAGGGTGTAAAGTTACTCGACTTCGAACACTGTCAGGAGAAGGCCAGCGCGGGGTCGATGAGTGAGGAATTGGGGAAATTGTGTGTGAAATTAGTTGACGAGTTGGAAAGCGGCGGAGGCTTCATGTTCAGTGGCGACGAAGAATAGAAAATACTTACTGATCTATGATTAGCCACGCACATGTACACAGGGCGTGACATACTTAATGTCTGTTTTATCTTCTAACAGTATTGATAGCGGTCGACTCTGTTAACATTGAACCCTCGACTGTTGCTAGCTAGATGTTGACATAACTTAGGTACTGTATTAAGTCATTGACTGAACTGTTCTAGGCGTCTAGTTGGTATGGGTTTCTGGCTACCTGTCATATACTTACGCTACGCGGGTAAACATTACAGCTCCGTATACGGCAGGGCGGTCTTAAAAGACCTAGCCAAATCCGCAACACTCATGCTGAGGGCTTCCATCGTGAAGCAACCCTGTCCGCTAATCCCCGAATAGACAATGAGTTTGATATATCATCGCCGGTCAGAGCGACACGGAAAGTTGCAAACAACCAATCTCGCAACTGTGTTGCCGTCAGCGAGTCGATGTATTGCGAAAGTGGCCCTTTCTCGTCCACCTCAGTCTCGGAAAGCATGAACATCTCAGCGATATAGTTGACTATTCCTCCGCAGACCACGTCACATATCTCCTGCTTCGACATGGTTGGCGAGATCTGGAATGTGACTCCTGCCCTATTAAGTCCGGATTCTGGGTCAACTGCCTTCTGTTGTGGCCTCGCACGAAGCGAGAGACTGCGGAACTGCGGATTGGCAACAAGTAGCTCTCGTTCCTCGACGTTTAAGCTCTTTGGGAGGCCGATAAATAACGTTTCGCCCAAACCCCTGTTTGGCCTGCCTAAAAGTTCCGCGAGAAGGATAAGAATGCTGGACATCTCAACCGGTTGCGACCCTTGCATTTGGACTTCTAAGGCGAACTCATCGGCTGTGGCGACGGAACCAGTATAGATTGTCGTACCTACCAATTGGGGTGGTGCCCAAGCTGGCGAGAGAAGATCAAACAGTGGCGCAAACTTGATGTGGAAGTCGAGCTCGCCGACACTTCCACTTTCGAGTGGCGTCATGGGTGCTGATACGCTGGGTCGACGGTGGATCGTCCTAAGATCAATATTCTGAGGTTGTCAGCTCCTTTGTTATGTAAAGTCCTCATCATGACGTGCGTTTGTTTGTGTCATACCTCTTTGACATCACCGAAGTCGATGATGCCTGCAACTTTGCCATTGAACTCCGGTTTTGCTCCGCACGTTGTGGCGATGATCTGACAGCCTTTTGTCTCCGACAACGTCTTTGCCAAAAGCTGCATCGTTTCTAGATCCGATTGATAATCACCGTTTGTAGCGTCCAAGACTGCCCATATGCTGTGAGCACCACGAGATGCAACCAACTCGCAACCCGCGCTAATGAGGCCAACCGAGGACCCTCGAATGACATACTGCTCATCTGCCTTGACTGACAAAGTAGAATGGGATATGCTTTTGTTCTCTTGCTCTAAAACACGTGAGAAGGGGATCGCCCTAGATGTCTTGAGTTGGTTTGGGGTCAAGGAGTAATTATTGTCTCGTCTATCAGGTCCAAGTTTGAGGAGGTTGGAAAGGGCGAGCACGACGCTCTCTCCGAAGATGTCTAGTGTTGAATCAATAGCGAAGGACACGATGGAAAGGTTAGGATATAATGACCGAAGTGAATTTATGATGTCGCAAGAACCCTTCCCCTGGAAGCCGCTGTCATTATGGCGTGTTGTAATCAGGACTGCGCCTCTGCACCTGCTGATTTTCTTCGTCATTGCCTTAATATCAGAGCCCAGCCAGCTGTCTGCGCCAAACACAAGATAGATAGCATCGTCCATTTCTTGATCGAGATCAGCAGTAACGGTTGCTCTTACTGTATAGAGTGTTCCCATTTCGTCCTGGATAGCGCGAGCGACCAAGGAGCTCTGATTCTTGCACATTGTGACAACGTGTAACTCATCTTTGAGAGGTTTGGTCGGATGGTCAACTTGATTAACAGCAGTGGAGAGGATGACCTGCATCGCGTAAAGCTCCTCGTCCTCGCAATCTCTAATAGTGAAGTCGATACCAGAGAATCCCGATTCCGTAAGCACTTGCTGCCATAGTCCTTCGGATAAAGAGGGTGACCATTTTCTCTCAGGTTCCTCGCCTGGTTTCATTGAGTTAGTAGACACTTGAAATCAAAGGTAATCGGAGATTTGGACTTACTGAGCCACCAGCCTCGGAAGCAGGAGGCGAACAGTTGAATATCCAGGGAGTCTTTAGTGGTCTCAACCATCACCAGACGTCCGTCAGACTTCAAGAGTCTCCTCACGTTAGCCATTGTATTTCTCATGTTGCCCGTGGCATGCAGGCATTGCGAAGCCACGATGAGATCGTACGTCTCGCCCGCCAACGCCTGGCCCCTCAGGTCTTTCTCAATATCCAGCTTCTTAAATGTCATGACATGGGCGTATCTGCTAAACTTTTCCCTGGCTTTAGAGAAGAAACCAGCCGAAATGTCCGTATAGGTGTAGCTTTCGCAGCGGAGATCCTCGGCGGATTTCTCCCCTGTCTCAAGAGCTTGGAGGACGGAGGTTGTGGCGCCACCTGTTCCGGCGCCAATCTCTAAGATATTCATCCTAGGGCATTCGGTCGATAACTTCTTGATGAGTACTTGTAGCTGCTCGTACGATCGAGTCCATCGAAGGCCTTCTTCGTAATAACGATGTAACAAGCGATCCTTCATCATTACCTCCAACGGATCTACCTCCCCACGAATGAGAGGAACAAGTTGATCCCCAACAGTGCAGATCAGCTGGCCATTGACACTCGACGAAATAACTCGAGCTCTAAGAGCCGCAATTTCTTCTTGGGTTAAACGGCCCGATTCAGAGGTTGACATTGACTCTATAGACTTCATGAATTGCACATAAGATGAAAAATGTCCCAAGAGTCGTCGGGGAGGGTCTTTCCGCAACGCGGTCAATGTCTGATGGAAGAAAGCTCTGCAGAGAGTATTAAGATCAAGCAGGACTCCGCGCTCTTCGTCACCGAGGAAATGTCTTGGAATTTCATCCATTGTTTCATTGGCCGCATTGATCAAACTGTGGCAAAGTGAGGAAGCATATACCTCATCGATACAATTCCAGTCGGAATCAAATTTGATTCCCTGAATGTAGATTTTCTCTGTGGAAGCTGTAGTATTTTCGTTTGCATCAGAAAGTTGACTCCAAGCAACGGACAGTTCCCCCTGTTTGCTTGTTTGAACGTAGGAGCGATAAAGGGATGATGCGCCACTTGACACATTAGTATCAATTGTGGCTCGTTTGATGAACACCGGTACCTGCTTTGCTTTGCCGGCTAGATATATATGCCGGGAGGTGGTTAGAGACTGAAAGACTGATGCTAGCCTCAGAGAGCCTGTCACAGTGTCACCCTGGGGTGCTCTAATACTAGCATCCACCCACTGTCCTTGGAAAAGCACATTCACTGAATCTGGTGACGTATTGAGATGAGCGGTAATTATTGGCGGAATCTTATTCTCGCCAACGAATTTTTGATTTGGAATGTTGCGCAAGGCGCCTGGGCGTATTTCAGCCCATCCCGTGAGAGATGGGTCAGTAAGGCTGTCCGCAATATGTACGGGCCACACTTCAGGTTTCGTATGTAAGGTGATCTGGCCCTCGCATAGGAGAGCCCACTGATTGGGATTTTGTATGCAGTGGATCTGGAAACCTCGTATAAGACCGGCACTCTCCTCGCCGGGTTTGCGCGTCTCATGAAGGCTTGTTCGAAGTAGCCCCGTTGCAGAAGGTTGAATAAAGACTGCATCTGTGTTGAAATGGACCTCCTCCAGAGATATTGATGAGGAACGTTGATCATGCTGCCAACAACCTAGCCCTGCCGCTAGTTGTTGAAAGGCAGCAAAAGCCATACTGAGAAATAGTGGCTGCGGGGGCAGAGAAACATTATCTATAGTCAGTTCGTGAGGCCATGATTGCCCACCGATAGAACAAGTTCTTTGCCAAGACGGTGCTGTTGGGTTTGAAGTGGGCTGTACAGTGCCGATTAGTGCGTTCTTTTGATGAGAACGGTGTCGGAAGGCTACTTCGGATGGGTGCTGGATTGAAAGCGAAGTCTTGTGGTTCCATGTATATGCTGGAAGATTGATGGCAAGGAGATCGTCGTGACGCGGCTCGACAATGATGGTGCTCAAGTCAACTGGATAGCCGTGCGACCACAGAAATCCTACCGCATCTCGCGCAGAAGTCAGGGCGCTCTCCGATCGTTTCAGTATCGTGATGTACGAGACATCGGTGATCTTTAGAGACTTCATCGTCTGTCTTAGCGGTGATAAGAGAGCGCTATGTGGGCCAATCTCGACGATGATGTTGACCGCACTCTGGTTCGTATGCTGGCTGTCGCACACCGCCGTTTCCGTTAGGAGCTTCGTAGAAGCTTTCGTAAATTGTACAGGCAGAAGCATATAGTCCATCCAGTGATTAGGACCAAAGTCGTCAGATTTGGTCAGCCACGTTCCCGTGACGGAGGAAGCTAGCGGGACATTCATCGCCCTCTTTTCCGTAGAGAGTGACGATTCAAGGAGTTGCTTGTACTCGGCTGCATCTCTCTTCATATGGTTCGAATGGAAAGCATTCTGCACCTTTAGCTTTCGAGCAAAGTGCCCATCTGCTTTTATCGACTCCTCAAGTTCGACAATACCTGCCTCGTCACCTGAGAGCGTGACACTTGAAGGCGAATTATAGCAGCCAATAACGACCTTGCCCGAAGTGATGCCTTCGACACGTCGCTGAGCTTCTTCAGGATCGAGCCCAACTGCAAGCATGCCCCCCTTGACGGCGGGTTCGGTAGTAGATAAGGATGACAGGAGACCACGATAATATTGAATAGCAAGCGCTGAGCGCATATCCAGAGCCCCTGCAGCAAAGGCAGCTGCGCTTTCTCCACTCGAGTGGCCTGAGACGGCCGAGGGGAAGATATTCCACGACCTAAGCAGAATAACGAGGGCAATTTGAAGAGCGCAACAAACGGGCATGCTGTATTTAGCTTGTTCTAGACGACTTGTTGAGGAATCTCGTCTGAGCTCGTCTGTTAGAAGTTAGTCTGGCTTGATGTTTGAAGTGGATAGCAACTACTAACCGATGATGGACCAAGATGCTCCTAAACTCACGAGACATTGATCTAGTTGCTGCAATGCCTCGTGAAACTTCGGGAAAATTTCGATGAGTTCTTTACCCATGCCCGCCCAATGGGCGCCCTGGCCTGTGAACACGAATCCTATAGATGGCTCAACGGTACTGAGTATAGGGCTCGCTTCTTTTGAGGCCAGAGCATTTTCCAATTCAATTCCAGACGATGCATGCACTACAGTGCGCCATTTAAAATGCGTCCGCTTGTATGCCAGCTTGTATGATATCGTCGATAGCATTCTGGTTTCATGAATGACGCTCCCCGTGCGCAGATTTTCCACGTATGTCCGCAACTTGGACATGGCAAGCGCGCAACCTGATGTATCATTAGAGCTCAAAAGGAACATATGTCCTTTCGTGAGATCTAGAGCCGAGCCAATATGGTTGGTGCCGTTTACGTTTCGATTCGTACGCGTTGTGTTGGCTTCGGGGGCCTCTAAGATGATATGAGCATTTGCACCCCCGTAACCAAAGCTATTGACGGAGGCTCGTTTTGTAAAGCCTGAAGGCCATGAGACAGCCTCGCGTGCAACCTGTTTTGTGTAAGTTGGTGTAACATCAACGAGATTAACGTCACAATGAGGCTTACTGCTAAATGCCATTCGTTCCATGGTATTGTTGGGCTTGGGTTGGTGAAGTCGTGGTTAGGTGGTATCTTGTCATTTTGGAATGCCTTTATAACTTTAATGATACTAGCGAGACCACTGGCTGCCTCCAAGTGGCCAATATTGGACTTGACTGAACCTAAATAGAGTGGAAAATGACGAGAATCTGTTATAAAAGAGGTGCGAATAGCCGAAGCTTCGCAGAGATCGCCAACTTGAGTGCCGGTCCCATGACACTCAACAAACGCGGTATCACGAGGGTCAAGACCAGCAACCCTATAGCAGTCCGCAATTAGAGCTGCTTGTGCCTCTTGATTTGGCGAAGTGAGTGTGGCGGTCTTTCCATCTTGATTAGATGCCGATCCTCGAATCACGGCATGAATTGTATCACCGTCTACCTTCGCCTTTGTCAATGTCTTGAGCACCAGAGTGGCGACACCTTCGCCGCGGCCATAGCCCTCAGCCCGTTTGTCAAATGCATACGAACGTCCAGATGGACTTAATAGCCTATAGAACCCGCTGTTAGCGTATATTCGTACGCTTGTGAAGGGGAAGCATACCCCAGCCCCGACATTGAGATAAAGGGATCCGGATTCAATAAGATGTTGCACCCTGTCACTATCGACATGTCGCAGTCCTTGGCTTGCAAGCTTCTACAGGCCGTGTGCAGTGATGTTAAGCTTGACGAACAGCCCGTATCGATTGTCATACTCGGCCCTCGTAGGTCGAAGAAATGCGAGATTCGATTTGATAGCATAGCAGTGCCAGTTCCTGTAAGTAGGAAGCGCGGTAGCGAATCAGGATTGCGTGATAGGCTATCATGATAGTCGCGATGGAACGACCCCGAAAAGACAGATGTTTTACTGCCCGCGACATCGTCAAGGGTCATGCCCCCTGGTCAACGAAGTAAGCGCCTTAGATAACTTCGCGACAGGCTGGCGATCCTACCTTGCTCAAAGGCTTCGAATACCGACTCGAGCTGCAAGCGTACAGCCGGGTCCATGCTCTTTCCGTCACGATTAGACTAGAGGTCAACTTCATGACGAATTTGGAAGTATACCTTAGCCGTCTCGACAGACATGTTGAAGAATGATGCATCAAAAGCATAAATATCGTCTCTTAGGAAGTGGCCTCCAGCAACGGTTGTCTGTAAGTATATAAGTCATCCACTGTAAAATGCTCGTGGTATTTTACCTGACTCACTGTTCCGGGTTCACCTTGAACATCATGGTAGAATGTTTCAGGCGAGAAACGTGTTTCGGGTATAGTGGACCATGCATTTCGGCCTTCCACGCACATCCTCCAGAGACCTTCGGCATCCGTAGCGTCTCCAGGGAGCTTGCAACTATACCCACAGATCGCAATGGGAGTAAATGTATCTGCCATGTTTCAGACGGCCTTGAAAGATCTTGGGCAAGAGTCAGGATTCCGAATATTACTTGACCATGAAGATTTATGGTATATAAGGAGCTGAAGTTGATCTTAACTGGATAGCATCCTGACCACGGCACAATCACTTGCCTGTAAGCATTCGGAATGTAGATATTTAAATGTCTAGTATAAGTAAGCATTATTGCCGCTACTAATGGATATAGTAAGCGGGATGCGCTTATCAAGCCCTTCTCGTGCTCAAGTGCTGCTCACTTTCATATCATACTACATCAGGCCCTCTTGATTTAATCAAACTATAGACTGATTCGGGGTAGATATCAATTAATCGTTGCCTCGGAACAACTTAAAGATGAATATCATGTCGCTTTATGTTTGGTATACTTGGAGCGGTTGCTAAAGCAAATTTCATTGTCTCTTTATTCAAGCATATAATATACTACCTAGGTGCTAAATTGCTAAAGGCTCTGGCATCCACCTTTCTCGACCCGGTGTTCTTACACATCCATCCGTTCGAATGCCGAGGCCGATATCGATGTTGATCTTGATCTTTTCTAGGTATGTTGACATGCTTTCTTCGGAATGATATGTCTCGTTGTATGCTAGACAAAGATTGAGGTGACCGCGAAACACGTACACGCTAGTTACTACATTGGCCGAAAGCATGTCCACCGAGGGCCAGTAGTCGACGCACTGAATGAGAGAGCCTTCAACTGATTCGTTCTCATTCCACTCACGAAGATATGGATCTATGTTTCCAATATAACTCATTTGAGTATCTGCCATGATCGCCCGGCCTGGGGGGAGGGGAGCAGCAAAAGCTTTAGGAAGATCCGAGCCCCATAAAGGACTACACTTCAGACCAAACTCATTCATCTTCGCTTCTTGAAGGGCTTTATGAGCGTCCAGAATCAGGTCTTGGAAATCGTCATGAAGCGAGTAAGTCAACGGTACTCCCAAGACCAATGGAGAGATAACGCGCTTCCCATCGACGATTGAAGGATCGAGATATTCCCTAGCACTGTAAAGCGCCTGGATCGCGTGACGATTCACATTTTCTTCATTGCCCCCCACTTTGCGAGCAGTAAGTGAAATTCCCCCCTGTACGATAGCGGCGAGAGACACTCCACGGTTGCGCCCTTCTTCTTGTATTTTTCTAGTGCTTGGCGGATCAAATTCAAGCCATTGGGTGCGAGAGACGCCTGGGGGGCTCGTCTCATTGCGTGGCCTGAGATACAGCTTATGTTGTGGCTTCGTGAAGTCCTCAATAAGCTTATCCCATTTGCGCTTGTCTTCGGCGGAGTATGGAGGTGTACGACAGCACAGGGACATCGGCGGTGTCAGGTTTTGTCCTTCACTCCCAAACTCAACATCTGACACGCCACCTTCAGGCGAGATCGGCAATCTCACAAGGCATTCGATAAGATGTTGAAAAGTCTTGGTGAGCCCAAAGCCGTCTAGATGAGTATGTGGTCCCTGGATGAGCAGTTCTTGCGTATTGGGAAGGACGTGGAGAACAATCCTGGAAGCTGGGACAAGCCAATCTTCAGACATAAGCTCTCGTGCGGTCAAAGGCTGGCGATGAACTTGGAAAGTTTCTTCCAGCCACGAAGCAAGCTCAATTGGGTTTGCCGTTTGATAAATCCACTTTTCGCCGACAACTGTGGCGGCCAGCGCAGGATAATCAAAGCGAGTTTGAATCCAGGCGTTCTTGACATCCGACACGAAAGCTGGCCTCGAAGACTCAAGCTTGATACCTGCATTCAAATACCAGTCTGCTTTGTTAACGACCGGTGATTTAACCGAATTTGCTGCCAGATAGAATCTTTCAACCCCATCAACAGTCCTCTGGTAGATTCCGGGGGATGTTTGTTGCCACTGCAGCGTCAAAGTCATACTGGGCGCTCAATGTTGGCGAAAACTTGCCATATGCTACCCAACAAGGCTCCACTGGAATCATTCTATTATTTTACGGCCATGACCTTCACAGCAGTTACTAGGTTATGTTGTCTTGAAGCTAAGCTTACGTTTGAGAGTTAATAGTTACGGTGCTATTTCGAACCGAAAAGTAATCAGTGTAAGCTTACCGCCATCTATGTTCCACTGTTGTAACCGAAACATAAGCTTACTTTTGCTTCATCCCGACCCAGCCAGCCCCGCTCCCCGTTGATGCCGTAGCAGCAGCAAACTGATACTTTGCTCTCCCATATTGAACAGGAATCACCCTGTCTGATTTGTTGTGTGTCGCCCGCCCTCTTTATGCACGTATACTATCGATTTACCACGACACATCACAATGCCGACCCAAAAGGCGATTGAATGTGGCACCGCTCAACAGTCGTCAGGGATCGAAACTTCGGATAACACAGTCACCACTCAAAAAGAGCAACCTGAATCTGAGTCGAAGACGAAAAAGAAAAGCTGGCGGTTATGGGGCGTATTGACGCCCTTATTATTGTCAACTTTCATGGCTGCCATTGAGAGTACCATCATATCCTCTGCCCTGCCCTATATCGTGGATCAGCTTCATGCAGGAAGCACCTATGTCTGGTTTATCAACGCTTATCTTTTGGCTAAGTAGGTTAGGATCGAACATAGGCAGATCTGGTCCGACTACTAATGCTTCCTTGGTTCAGGACTGCTTTCATCCCTTTTTGGGGCCAGCTGGCCACTGTCACTGGCCGTCGATGGCCAATTATCTTCGCCGTAGCTCTCTTCATCCTCGGAAGTGGCGTTGCCGGCGGCGCAAACTCAACAACTATGATGATTGTCGGTCGAGCGATCCAGGGATTTGGGGGAGGAGGGATTACTATTATCGGCCAGCTTATTATTAGCGACCTTGTCTCTCCACGAGAGGTGCCCAAATATATTGGCTACCTCTTCATCGCATTATCTTTGGGTACTTCCATCGGCCCGTTTCTCGGCGGTTTCATCGTACAAAATACCACATGGCGATGGGTGAGAGATCCAACCTTGGGGGAAATGAGTCTTAAAGTTAATACGGGCAATCGCAGGTTTTCTACATCAATTTTCCAATCGGTGGTGTCGTTATTGTTCTGATGCTTTTCCTCTTGCAAATCGAATACTCATCAAACCAAACATTTACGCAGAAGATAAAACGGATCGACTATATCGGCAACGGCTTGATCGTTGCTTTCACGACCGTAATTTTGGTATCCCTCTCATGGGGAGGGGCTCAATACGAATGGTCCTCTCCCCAAGTTCTAACCTTGCTTGTTATTGGCATCCTTGGCCTCATCGGAGCGATGTGCTACGAAGCTTGGTCGCCGTGGGTTAGGGAGCCGACCATCCACACGGTCATATTCAGGAACTATTCAACTGACATTAACCTATTCCTTGCTTTTATACAATTTCTGTTCGCCATATGGACAACTTATTTCCTGCCGGTCTATTTCCAGGCCGTTCTCCTCCAAAGTGCCGAAATTGCTGGTGTTTTGCTTCTGCCAACTGTTCTCTTGCCCCTTCCCCTTGCTGCGATTGTTGGAAATCTCATAACCCGCTTTGGGAAGTACAAGTACTTTCACGTCGCTGGATTTGCGCTTATGACCGTCGGATTCGGGCTCTTTACCATGTTCACTCAGAGGACCTCCATCGCAGTTGTGGTTATCACTTCAGCCGTATGGTCCTTGGGACTTGGACAGCTCCTGACATCTACTCTTCCAGCGGTGCAAGCGAGCGCCGACGAGGAACTTCGGGGACCGGCAACTACGACATGGAGCTTCTTTCGAGAGTTTGGTGGAGTTTGGGGTACAGCGGTGCCCGCGGCAATCTTCAACTCCCGGTTTGGAGACCTAGTCCGGAAAAGGATCACTGACACAACGCTTCGAGAAACTCTATCTAACGGAAACGGATATTCATTCGCCTCTGCCAGTCTGATCAATCACCTACCGACGGCGTCTAAACAGGAAGTGATTGGAATATTTACAGACAGCCTCAAGCTTGTCTTCCAAGTTGCCGTTGGCTTGGCAGGTTTTGGGTTCATCTTAGCCGCTTTGCAGAAAGAGTATAAATTGAGAAAGACACACAAATCTGAGTACAGATTGAAGTCCAAGGCCTCGCAATCCTCTTAGCCGACGGTGTGGCGGATGGAGTTGACTATAATTTGAGAATATATAGATAGTTACTCTGTAAATAAAATAATATTTTGTTGTCACCACCGTAAGCCCAGCCGAAGCGCAAGTGATAAAGTAGCATACCGTCCGATCTCATGAGTTGTATCGACCCCCCCCCCCCCCGAGTTCAATTAGCGAGAGCATATATAAGTTAATGGGCTGCACTCTTATGATCGAGAGAAGAACGGACTCTCCCACTGGTGGAGTTTCATGCAATTGGAGCAGTGGTTATGAGCCAGGCCAAGTGAAAGGTGTTGATTTCTGAGCTTCATAAGATATCGTCAAATATATATCGCTCTTTCAACAACCCTAAATAGTGCCTCTGGAGTAAGGAAATGACTTGGCAATTTTGAAGTTTGTTCTTGGAGGAGGGGGGATGCAGTGGGAATGCCCTTATGGGGCGCACGTCTGCGGGCACAAGTGGCTGGATGGGTTTGAACATTTTGCACGTTACTCTTCCGGGCTAGTACGCCCTCATGCCCTTCGGGAGGCTCGGGGTCTAGCTCTGCTAGTCTCCGATCGTTAAAAATGAAAATAAAAACGACACAACAAGGACGACTCTCTCCAAAGTACTTATGATATGAGATCTAATCATGAGGGGCCCTTCTTATGATAATCTATGATTGAGAGTACATACATACTCCTTCCAATTGTATGTGGGCCTTAGGCTTTGGTTTTCGGAAAACAAATTTGATTCCGGATCTCTGGGGTCGAACGCCTCCTTACAATTTCCCCAGCCAGTCCAAGAGGTATCGGTGAACTTGTAGCAGGATGACTTGCATCACAACCCCCCTATGACTGTAATATGCCATCAAACTATACCGTCACATGCAGGAAAGCCTTTGCATCGTCCGCCAGGTAGCCAACGATTGCTCTGAATCAGTTTAATCCGTGCGGATTTCGAGGTGCAACCGAACGATGATTGCATCAGTTCAGTATGCCAGCAATTTGAAAGAAGTCGCGTACTTGACAGTCGGCAGAAGATACTTTGAGCAAGGATAGGGGTTAGAACAAGGGCTCTTCGTCGACTGTAGATGACAACTTACTAGAAAGGCTGTCCATAGTGTCCACAATTTCCAAGATCTTCGATCTCCCTTGAAGGACCTATCAGTATAGAGTCCCCAAATGATATAGGCCCCGAGAGGGACTGTTAGCATGTATCCCTCGAATCCTGTGTACCAGAACCACGGGCAGATGATAGACCATACTGCTATTGGAACTGCAATAGTACCGCGAGCCACGAAATCGCCAAGAACTATAGGAGCTGTTCGCCTGCCACGGCTTCGGTCGCCCTCCTGGT
Organism: Xylaria acuta; assembly: GCA_022495125.1. NCBI lineage: Eukaryota > Fungi > Ascomycota > Sordariomycetes > Xylariales > Xylariaceae > Xylaria > Xylaria acuta. Next base: position 130,741 of record MU383174.1, on the reverse strand, counting down.
CTTTCATATCCTGCGAGTGCATGGTTGTGAAGATCACTGAGCTGAGGATGCTTGTCCATATGATTCCCTGCTGGTTGATGCTGGAGTTCTTGCCACCAGCAATTTTTAGAGATCCAGCATTATACAAGCCAAATGCAAATCCGATGATGAGGTTCCTGATGATGAAGTCTTCCAGTATTCGGTCTCAGCAAATCAACTTTCACCCAAGCTCGATGGTCAATAATGTTCTAACGCACCTTCATCGCCACCACCCAAATCATTGTACATCCATGTTAAAGTGAATAATAGCGTCGTCTCTATCCAGGGTCCGAGAAAGTAGTTCACCGTTAAAACAACTGGCAGGGAAGCTAAGAGAAGCCGACGGGCTTGGAGTGGAGTCATCCTTCCCGTGGGAAGCGGCCGGTGCGGCTTGTTGATGCGATCCTCTTCTGCGGACTCGGGCATGCGTTGATTTGCCAGATCGAAAATCAACAAGTTCCCCCAGTTGTAAAGTACAACCAAGGGTGCTCTCGCGATCACCTTGAGGGGCTCGTCGCCATTGTTCAGCAACAGTGGCCCGGCCAGTGCTCCAAATATTCCAAACGCACTGTCTGGTCCGACGAAGGTGAAGAAATCACTTTCCGTGAATAGCCAGAGGTCCCAAAGAAACTCCCGTAGAGTCGTTAGCAGCGAAGGCTCACACTGATCCTAGACAACGTGTCAAAAAGTGCTGAGAGGGTAGATATAGAAGCTGAGGTGAATCATGACGACATCAAGTAAATTGAGTGGGCTCACAGGCTGATTCTCAACCTCCAGTCTCGCCGACATTGAATTGTTTGCTGAAGACTCGATCGAGTTTGCTTCGAAACAAACAATGTATGACCCATAAAGTGTACCCTGCCTAAGCAGTGAAACTGTCGATACAAATTCCATCCTTGATGAATGCAATGATTTTCGACGATGAAGTCTCAAGTAGAATTGCCCAGGATAGTTTGGAAACATGGGACTAGCTGATGCGTTGTTGGCAGATTGCTTGATCTAGGACCAGACGAGCCTAGGTACTCTACTTGAAAGAGGCCCACCATGGCGCCCTCGATACTTGGCATAGTCTCCTCTTCCTTCAGCGTTATACAAAATAAGCATGAGAAAGGTACTGATTACTATTTGTTGCCGATAGAACGGCTCAACGAAGGCAAGGATCTGCTTACGGGTAAGGTAGGCTGTAGCATAGGTAATCAACTGACAGATGGAGACCCCAATAACTAGGGGGCATAACGTGAGACGTTGCGTGGATTGGAGGATGAGATAATATACCCACTTGGGAGGTCATGTGCCGAGATCAGTATGGTGTGCCGCCGATATATCACTTTGCGACGCATGGTATCGTGGCAATCTGGGCCGATCACATAACCGAGTCTAACGGGCCAATAACAGTTATCTGGATAGTCGTGGGTAGCGACGACAGCTGTTGCTCGCTCTCCCTTGATTAGAGAACAAAGTACCACTTGAATTGAGAAATATCAATTACTCAACTTATGACTATCGCTTAAACAAGTTCCTCAGCAGCCTTCAGATATCGTACATCAATAGTGGGCTATGATACCTTAATTTAGGCCAACTATCCTACACAGTAAACTATGTCGCTCTCGAGTCCAGTGCATGCCTGAGTGGTGTACACCCAGCCTTCTCTCAATACTGCCTGTGTCAAACGCGAGTCATCACAGGGACCGAGGAGCCGTGGAAACTCAACACGCCGACGCCTGAGGAGTGGTGATCTTGTGAACATGGTTTGGTTGGCGCTTCTTGCCTGTAGCTTAAGGTGCCCAAAATAACTACTGTGCCTTAAAAGAAAATAAAACTAGCAGATTTAGAGAATTGTTATGATCTATTTAGAAAATATTTCAACCCTTAAGATTAAATTTCTGCCTGAATTGATCGTGTTCACGCTTCTCCGGACAGCACTACAAATGAAGATTACAATTATATCACAGTGGATTGACTTTCATATTTCATTATGATTAACCTTACAGATCTGTATGCCATACATTTCTCACTATGAGCTCAGAACCTCACCGGCTTCTCGCGTTCCCGAATCAAAACCTCCGCGTTGGGGTCAGCGAAGAGAAACTCGTCAATATTGACGGACCTAGGCCGTTGCTGGCCGTCTTTAAACCTGAAATCATACCGCAACAGTAGCGTCGAGAATAATAACTTGAGCTCATTAGACGCGAAGAACCGGCCAGGGCATGAGAACTTTCCATGTCCGAAGTGTAAGAAATGATTGCTAGTCGTGGCAAACTGGTGCTTGTTTGCATCATCCGCATGCTTCTGGCGCATTCTCCAGAAGCGCAAAGGATCAAATTCTGTCGGGTTGCTAACAAAATCTGGGTCGTACGTCGTAGCATATGAAGCCATGCAAACATGGGTACCTCGAGGGAGGTGTTTTCCATCTTTGAGCGTAATTCCTCTGTGATCTTCCACGCTACGGTGAAACCCAACTTATGTGCATATTGGTTAGTACGGCCAGGGCCACATATAGCGGTCGCATAGGGTTAACATAGGGCGATGCTTACGAAGACTTGGCGGGTTCATTCTCTGAGCTTCTTTGAAAAGGCTGTCTAACTTCTTGAGTTTGTTGAGCGACTGCTTATCCCACCCGGTAGGGTCATTTACGACATCTGTCATGACCTCTTCTCGGAGTATATCGAAGTATTCAGGGTATGCACAAAGATCAAAAAGGGCATTGGCAGCTTGGCCTGCAGTAGTGTGCACGGCAGCCAAGCTCATAACTAGTTGCCGATGAGCCAGATCCTGGGCGGTCGATTGCTTGCTCCCAGGTTCTGCGAGATCCATCATGCCCTGTAGTAAATCAACAGGCTTTTTATACGATAGATCATTGGCCTCTGACCTGCGGCGACGAGAGATCTCCGGGCCAAGTAATTTATGTGAGTTACGAATAGTCCTTTGGACAGCCCAGTACGTAGGCATAAATATTACCGCTAAACAGTGAAGAGCTGGTGGAATGACTCGGAGGATCATGGTTGTCATGGCCACGTTGGAAGTGAAGTCGGTAACCGTCTTTACCCACCTCTCATCGCGCGAGACTGTCTTACCGACAAATGCTCGATTGGAAACGCGGGCAACAAGGGCAGAGAAAAACGGATGCACTTTGATGGGGGTCCAATCTGTTTCAGATTACCGTGTGAGTTATTGTGTACCATAAATGTGTGTGGAGGAGTAGGGTCACTCTACCTTTACAGGCAGGGGCTTCAATACTAAGTGCGTGATCAAGTTCTTCCTTCATTGGGTGCATGAGCAACGCTATTTGTGGGGTGATCCTAGTCTGTCAAGACGTGGTTAGTATCGATAACTTGCTACACCCGTCTATTTCCAACGCACCTGTATTGCCTGAGTTGCTATTTCACTTTCCAGAAGGATTTCAGTCCCGCCGTATTTCCCAGAGTTGTTCTGTTCAATAGGAAGATATCAGCACAGAGCCACGGACTTAACTTAATGAGCTATTAGGATACACCTACTCGGACCAATGTGACGATGGAACTTAAACGTTCTCCAGGTAAATTTCGTAGTTCATCAATGTATTTATTTGGGAGAACAAGAATATCACGGTCGGTGCGTGAGAGCTTAAACATAACATTCTTCCACTATTTGCCCGAGAGAAACGAAGTACATTAGCTCCATCATTCTCATCAGGATTCTTTTAGAGTCTTACACGATGGTAGCCAGTGTCAACTATATCCCGAGCCCCCTTTGTAAATTGAAATCGAACCCAAGCCCCAGGGATAAGACAAGAGGAGTAGCCTGCATATGGAGCTGTGATTCCCATGAAAGTAGGCGTATAGCTCCATATGACCAAGAGAAGAGCAATCACGGCAAGAGAAGCCTTGATAGTTGCACTATCGGTCCATTTGAAATCCGAACCCACGATTCCAATTGTCAAGAAATCGAGATGTGAAAAACCAGTGTTAAGTGGAGGCTGCATTGTGCCGTGCGACAAAGTGAGTGCAAAGTAAGAATCCGAAGCTACAGACACAACTATTGAAGAATGCTACGCTCTATAATGGTGATAAGTCGGTCACAAAGCACCGGTTGTGATGCAATGGATGAGGGAGCTAGCAGAAGAAACCACGTGAGGCTTATTATCACTTCGTCAAATTGTCACGCTTATGCTTGAGAGAAGTACTTTTTGGCACCATATATACTTAAGTAAGCTTATTTTCAAGGCGCTTACTTGATCTTTAACCCCAGGTTTTAGTATGGGACTGATGGATTCAACACCACTGCATCCACTTCCATAGGCTATTTCCCGCGATTTCGTTTTGCAGACTGGCCTTAGCAGGAGGCAATTCAATGTCTTCAATAATGAAAGAAGCATGATGGGATCTTGTCTGCGGTTAAGCTTTATTGCAACAAGCTATTTACAAGCTATTTACAATGTTTTCTTGGCCGTGTTCAAGTTCAGACCAGGGGGCGGGCACGCTCAGGAGGCGGGTTCGCACCACTTGACTCAGTATCTAACATACTTCAAAGAAATGCAAAGAGAAGACTGATTTCATGAAGGATTTATTCTTTTATAATGACTAATAAACTAATCGCTACTCGGAACTGACTAGCTGTTGGCATTATTTCCCCAATCCAGAATCCTCACGCTTGGTGAAACTTAGCTTTAGCTGCGACGGCGCGAGTGTGAAATGTTCTGTCATGCCCTCGTCATACTCTGTGAAGATCTCTCTGGCAGTCGATTGGATATCATAATCCGAGATAATTCGACAGATTGTCGCTCGTATATTGAGTAGAGCCAGTGGTCTACCAATACAACCGTAGTGACCTGCAGAAAATGGAGCGAACCCCGAGGCGTCTTGCAAAAGCTCAGGACGGGAATGCCATCGCTCGGGAATAAAATCGTCGGGATAAGCATAACATTCCGGATCTAGGACCCCCAAAGTTAGTTTTCTCCTAGCGGTCGGAGAGGGATTAACACTGACCTCGACCAAGGACGTACTGAGGGCAGAAAACTGTTACATTACCCGGAACAAATGTGCCATCGATAGTGAGTCCATCTGGAGGTGTAAGTCGCGGAATTGCTGTCGCTACTGGAGGGAAAAGTCGCATTGATTCGTTTATTACACCATTTAGGTGTGGGAGATTAGCCAAGTCAGTATGGGCATAATTTCCCAGCTCGGTACGCATTAATCCATCCAGCTCAGCGCGCAGTAGTCCAACATGATGGGGGTATTGCGCCAAGAATCTGAAAACGGTCGTTAATACTGTAGAAGTAGTGTCGCTGTCGAATTGCTCGTTAGGCCAATAATTATATATTACACAAAATCTAGGCATTTTGCTTACCTTCCAGCAACGACAATCAGCTGAGAGTCGCCTTCGAGTAAAGTCCGTTCCAGCTTGGTAAGGGCATGGTCCTCTGTGGACTTCAGCAAAGCGCTCATTATATCGGCAGTGTCCGGTTTCGACTAAGAAAGTGTTAAACAGCTTAACAATATAATTATGTCGCCTTAACAACTTGACTCACCTTCATACGATTCTCAAGCTGACTAATACAATACTCAATAAAGCCCCACCAGTCTCTAGTCAAACTCGGAATGCTAACCATAATTCGGAAAAACCACATTGGCAGTTTGTAGCTCAAACCTTCAAGGCCAGAATTGAGCAGTTTAATAGCATGATGTTCCTTGCTGGTCTCGAGCATTTGGAACGAGGTTCCAAAAGCAAGGTCACCCATTACGTCGAACGAATATAGGTTGAACCACTTAGCCATGTCCATTGGGTGGCTCCCTGATTTCTCGATTGCCTGGATTAAGAGGGCCCGATAGCTTTCCATGCGCTTTTCATACGCCCCGAGGTTTTTATCGCCAAAAGCTGCACTCCAAACGCGACGCCGTTGACCGTGTATGGAACTATCGCGTGTGCTCTGTAGCGAGATCATAGGATATGTTAGATCGTAAAAATCAGCCTTGCGACATTTTGAACCCAAACCATAAATCGCTTGGACAGCTTTGGGATGAGAAATCGAGAGGTCATTAGACCCGATCCGCAAGAATGCACCGTGTGTTTGGTGAAGCTTTCGAAGCTGGCGAAAGGCGTCATGTTTCCCAAGGTAGGTAGCAAACCATAGACTGGAAATCCTACAATACAAAGGACCTGAGAAGTGGCGTATTGGAGTAAAAAAGATCCGATAGACGACTAAGCTGGCATAGAGACCACCTAGATAGCAGACTCCAAGGGATAGCGATTCGAATATGGAAGTAGGTACGGAGATTTGGAGCAAGTGGGAATGTGACAAGATGGACATCATTAGAACCGCTACAGCAGCAAAGGCGTAACGGATACCATAGAGGTGATGCTCGCCAGTACAGAAATATGTGACATGAGACAAGACGCCGGCTGCCAAGGCCATAAAGATAGTGACGACTTCCATTTTGCTGTGTGTTCACGGAGAGTCCGATCACTGAGCGCGTACTAGAGCTGACGGTGTCTGCGGACAGGTCGTTTATAGTGACACTTTTGATGTTGATTGTTCCCTGAGCAGATCTGCATAAATGTTTCACACAATGGCAGGCTATTCTAAAGGGATAGAACTAATCAAATGCCGAAGTCGCTTATGAATCGGCCGACATGTACTCATGAACAAGCTCACAACGGTGCTCCTTTCTGATATCCCTGCCATAGATAATCAATGCTTACAGGTAATCATGGAGCTAAAAAGCAATTTGAGGCAAACTTTTACAACGTATTAAGAGATCTAGACGCGCAAATGCAAAATCGGCTTCCTTGATTATACACCTCTATCTTCTCATGCCCACGGAAATTCCATGCCTTGGTGCCGATCGATGTTTCGACGTTAAAGATTACTGCGTCAGACATAACTCGACTTACTCCATGTACTCTGAAAGCTTACAGTACATGCCGAGTGTACTGTAATCTGCAATAAGGGACCACGGATTCAAGTGCTAAGCTGACTTACAGTAAAAATATGGTAAACGGTCCGCCGACACCCGTTTGTGATCCTTTAAAATCAAGATATGCAGCCGTGTCCATCTACATATATGTCTGTATCCAAGGCAGTTTAGGGGATATACCAAATAACTACTGTCAAAAGGAGTGGAGACACATACAAGCGACCATCCAAGCAGTTGCATTCAGGATGATTAAAAAGGGGAAGAATGGGTGCCCAGAGGGCACGGGGGATCTGGTGGTACATATATACACGTGCGGGCAGGAGAGTGGAGTATACGCGTCTCCCTTATTTCAACAACTACTATGTAGGCACATAGACTAGCAACAAAACATAGCCATCTACGGGCCTATAGAGATTGGAATCTTAAACCAGAAGGTAGGGATCAACCGTAGATGTATCTACCACCTCCCGATCTGTCACTTCGAATCCGGCGCGCGGCCCCCAGCTGGCTGGCTAATTATCCTTTTTTTCACTTGACGAACTTAGAGAACAGAACACGTCCTTGACGACAAAAGGAGGTAATGCATGCCTGTAAAACATGCATTCAAGGCTCGAAGATCATTAGGTGTCGAGCCAGCGAAGTATGAACTTTCGCGTACCTGACGAAACAGATTGTGATGGGAGGCTTAACGCCAACTATTTAGAAATCCTATAGAAAGCGGATGGATCATTTCCATTAGCTTAACCTTCAACCTCGACCTGCCATGGTACCAAACGAGCAGTCAGACAAACTGAGGATAAACCCGGCTGCTTACCTGAGGGGGCTACCCTCAGTTGATCTGTAGACTTACCGGCGTTGGTACGACACGGACCGCATCCACCCCACTATGATCGGCATACCACATTTGATCCTGTTAGTGGTGATGTTGCGGCACGATGCGTGCGGCGTGGAGACGGAGCCACGGAGAGACGGCACTAAGGCGGGTGTGTTGTCCTAGCCCACCCCCCCACGCCAACTCCCGCCTGTCAGATTTAGGGCTATTGATCGAGCTTTTCACCTATGTTTCTGTTGATCTTGTTGGATTTTAGGGTGGGGCTAGTAGACTTGGCATTCTCCCACATTGGGGGCCGACAAGTTTTCTCTTCCAATTGATCTACACTTTTCACCCATTCTACTCCACCATTTTGGTGACGATCCTATTTTCCCCTAAACCTGTAGATAGCGATGTTTTTTTTTCTGGGTTTTTTAAGCTTTGGGCAGTCTCAGGCTAGTCTGCGAGCGTGGCATTTAGCTTGATTACGTTATACAGGATGCCCGTGTCCCTTCGTGTCCCTTCATCTTGTACAGTACATGAAGTGACTACTTGATGTAGTCTACTTTCGACGCAAAAAACCGGGCCCCGGTAGGTCCCGAAGAGGTCCCGAGATGTCGGCGGTACCGAAGGTACCGGGAGTCGATACCTATGACTACTTCTACAGTTGGCATTGTTCTGCTATTTGCTACTGTTTCAAGGGGCTGGTATGACATGCATGCATGATTAAAACTAACAACAACTCCGTTAGCTCTGGTGTCATTGATAACTTATTACTGATACGGCTATAACAAGGCTATAGTAATTCATCCAGATCATGAAGACTTTGGATGATAGGGCGCAGACAACAGTGTATAAGAGCAACTCCCGGAGTTCTCACGGGTAGCAATGATCTGCATCTTCACACTCATACCCGAAGAAGAACCCGAGTAAGATGCCACGCCCAAAAGCCAATGGCCTCGAATCCTACGAAGACATACCTGTTGATCATCCCCAGCGTCGAAGAATCCAAAATCGGAACGCCCAGCGGACATTCAGAAGTCAGTCTCTCAACCATGAGCTGATTCATGATTGCGATCTCCAAGAAGATACTAATCGCATCGATAAAAAGGGAAACGAAGCGCGAGTAACGCTCAGCATCAAATGGTAAACGAGGGGGGGAGCCATATGTCCTCAGGTGCAGTTCTGAGCTCTCCAAACCTCAACCATGGTGACAAGAATTTGCACTCGCTGCAGACGTCATGGCCTGAGTGCTTACCTTCCGAGAACGCCATATCCATGCCCAACTCGAATCCGTATTTCGACAGTACTGAATCGCACCTTGACGCATTCCTTGATGAAGTCGACCAAGATAACCAGCTCATGTCAAATTCTTGCCACGGCCCAGTTCTTCTAACGATGGACCAGGGCCATCAGGCAGTAGATTTGCACCCATCCAAGGGACAAGGCATGGACAAGCTCCCAGCGCCGCTTACCTCGAATGAAACCTCTCTCGGGAGACCAAAGACTATTACGTCGGAAAACCACTACTCCGTCTCACCAGATACAGATCACTCATCTCGCCAACAGCAGGTAGGCCTTTTGAACTCGCCACATCCTTCGGACAACTTAGCGAGAGCCGCAAGTAATACTGCAGAGAGGCACACCGAGAACCTCAACAGCCACGGGAGCGTCCAGTTCTCCAATGCGATCTATGCATCCCGTCAAACCAACAACATTGCCAACCTGAGAGCGGCGACATACGTACAACCACGTAACCAGCAGAGGAGTCCACCAGGGTCCACTCTAAACGATAAAATATTAATAGAGCCTGCAAACTCAAGGCAACGACAAGGGTCACTAGATAACGCATCCGAGAACGGGACTGTCAACTCTCGTACCACGAGCCCCGAGCCTAGCTTAATCTGGCGTCACCTGATCCACACCTGTTGCGAGAGTGGTCATTTAAGCCTAGTTGAGGAATTGGTAGAGTCGGGGTTAGACATCGACAAGAAAGACTCCGCGGGCAACACGCCTCTACACATAGCCGCTGGTGCTGGCCATGATGACTTGATGAGATATTTGTTGATAAGGGGTTGCAGTGTGAACGCGGTCAACGACGCCGGGTGGACAGCCGCTCACTTAGCATCAGTCAAAGGACACAGACGTTGTCTGCGGTTATTACTCGAGAATAACGTCTCACCCTGGGCGCGACTGAGTGTGTCAGATTAGGAAGGTCTGAGCGATATAAGTAATTGATAATCCATCGGAGTTTCGTTCACCGAAAGACGTTGCTTTGATGGGATGGTTTGAGAAATTTAAGTATATTGCACGTCATTGGCGGAATGCTTCCGGATCAGATGCAGGTTATACAGGGTTGCAAACGTCAGCTGAGTTGCACTCCCCTTCGTGGGCCAGGGAATTCCAATAACTCCGTATCGTCGCTTGCCTTATTCGATCTCGGCTACTTTATCTACGTACTTACTGGTACTTGTAGGTGTCTGGGTACCTAGAACTCGTATTTCGTGATGGGAGTCTACATGCGTATAGTAGGTACATTGCATATGTGTGCGTGAATACTACCTACTTAGGTACGTGTCGCAGAACAGAACTGCAGCACTAAACCACGACACGGCCAACAGTAGAACGTCATCAAGGTTGGGTGCCTTAGCGTCTGCAGCTACTTCTATATGCTCCATGGTTGAGACTGTAATAGTACGTAGCCTAGCAGCGACAAGTCATATCTCCGCGTGGTGTAAATTTTGAGGCTAATTACGGTGGACAGTGCGAGCCGTGGCTGTGGATGTGTTCCTTTGGTTCTCGTTGTTCAATGGTAATCAATACTTGGGTTAGTATTAGTTGGTTATAGCGACTATACTCTGCCAAGTCTGGGCTCGTTCGGGACCTACTGTATACCACCCGCGGTTGTAGTAGTGTGGGTAGGAGTGGAGTAGGCTCGAGGGGTACCTAAAGCTTATACCAACGACTCCGACGTCCGCGTTCCCATGGCGGCTTGCCAGATACTATGTAAGCCTGCAAAGATAACCCCCTACTTAACATATAAGGCGACAAGTCCACGAAGAGGGCACTCTACGAATTGTGACAGGGTACGCACTTGAACTAGGGCGTACGTAAGGCGCTCAAGTATCTGGTCACATCCTATTGGACGCCATCCCCTGATCGAGTTCCCAGCTACCCTCCTCTTTCCCCTTTTCTCGGAAGACACGAGCCCCCCATGGCAGTCATCGCAGTAGCTGGTGGTAACGGAAGTACGACCAAAGGAGCCCAAAAGATAAGGCACTTGCCCGTGCTGATTGGTGCCTTGTTGCAGATGTTGGCCCCCACATCCTGGATGCGTTGATCGCAAAACAGCGCCACAGAATCATATTACTCTCCCGCAAGGTATACCGCTGCGCCGATATCTCTTGTCTCTTCTACTCCGTACCTCCCACGCTTACAACTTCCATGCTACCGCATTAGGCACGGCCCCAACTCCTACCAGTGGGTATCGATGACCACATTTGCGTGGACTACAAGGATCTGAAATGCGTGGCGGCGGCGCTGGAGGGTGTTCAGGTCGTGCTGTCATTCATTCTGCCCTTTGCCGACCAGGATAACGTTGCACAGAAAACTCTAATCGATGCGTGCGTCAGTGCCGGCGTACGGCGGTTCGCTCCGTCGGAATGGGCTACGTCAGTAGGACTGTTGCTCCCATCGTAATTCCTTGTCCGTGCTAATCCCGAGTATGTCCAGGTCTTCGAACACTGCCAATCCGTTCTATCGAATGCGTGACGAGGTGCGGAGATACCTGGAGTTCATCAACACCCCGAAGCTGGTGTTGGAATATACCTGCTTCCAGCCCGGTCTCTTTTTGAACTACTTCACCTATCCGATGCAATCTTCCAAACATCTCAAAATCACCCAGCACTACATTGACTTCGATTCGCGTCAAGCTATTTTGGTTGGTGATGGCGAGCAGCCCGTTACGTTCACCCTGGTCGACGATCTGGCCCGAGTTGTCGCTGAGGCTATTGATTACGAGGGTGTTTGGCCTGCAGATGGTGGAGTTGCAGGATGGCAGACGACGTCGGCCGAGCTTGTGAGGCTCGGCGAGCGCCTTCGTGGCGGTCGGTGCTTCAAGATCCACCATGTCAGCACGGCCGACTTGGATGCCGGCAATCTCACGTCACCCTGGTGCCCTGTCTTAGAACACCCCTCCATTGCCAAGGAGAACCTTGATATGATGAGTCGGAAGATCAACGTACAAGCGCTCAGGGGTATCGCAAATGGTGAATGGGTTGTGAGTGGTGAATGGAATCGTCTCTTGCCCAACTTTCAGTTCGGTAATCCAACTCAGTTTCTGGCCAGTTGGTGGGCAGACAGACCCTGAAAAGTGACTCCCAAGCGTTACTCCATAAACCACCATGAGTGCCTAATCAATCCTCTTCGTGGTTTTGATGATATCATGAAGTTGACGCCAGACAACCTCCGCACCAGCGCCGGCCTAGTTTTATCTATACGAACGCAGAACTCTCAGGTTTTTATATGATAGTAAAACGCGATTGCTTTCAAGCCGCTGTCCGAAAGTGACGCCCTAGGGATATACCTATATACTGTATGATGTATGATCAAGTGCATGTTCTGTTTATCCAATACATCCCGAAGCCCCGTCGGATCCTAGTAGGTACCTATTCTAGCCCGTGGGTGGTGCTATGTGGTTATGTACTTTTGATACTCTTGACCTTCTATAGGTAGTTTCCTTTTTGTCATATACAACGTTGGGTCTTGTTGGCAGGCAGGAACACTGCTTGCAGTGAAGACTGTCCGCACTGCCAGCACTTAGCAATACATATGCACTTTTGCTTCATATTCAGGCTTGATTTTGCCCGGCAGGTGACCTGCAACAGCGTTTCTCATGTTCGATTTCTTAACATCAGGTATAATATAAGCGTCTTAATAGTAAGTTTTATATAAGATTAACGCTTATAAGAGGAAATTATTTGGTACAATTTATGGGTGCATTGGATGGTGATATGGGGGTCTTCTGTACTCCCCATAAACCTAAAAAGAGGTCAAAGGACGGGACCTTCAGGCCCCAGCACCCTAGAAGGTACCTGTAAATCTCGTATATTCTCCGAGCCCAGGCCATTCAAGCCTTTCAATTTTGTTACATGTATACCTACTGAATACATCTCGTCAAGTACCCAGTTGGAAAGTGATGCCCTCACCCCTCACGCCATCGCCTCAGGCTCATATGGGCTTGTTGTAATCATAATCCTAATCCGAGCGCTTGGCCCATTCCGCTTTGATCCGTGGGACTAAGTCCATGACGGCCGCACTGTCAACAAATTCCTCCACTCGTTGAATCTTGCTGCCGGTTTTATCCATTTTCAAGATGAAGATGTATTCGTTACGAAACGGACCCAGTATCGTGTCGGCGATACCATTCGCGTGCATGACGACTGACTTATTCTCGACGTCGATGAGAGTTTCGTCCTCGCGGACCTGAATTTTGTAGTTCTGGTATAGTTTCTTGATACTGTTGAAGAAGGCGGCCAGGTCATCGTTTGTCATGCAGGGCCGCTGCAGGGACGCAGGGTACACCTGGTGTGTGCAGTCTGGTGTTCGGACACGGAGCGTAGATTCCACTGTCCAGTCATCGTAACTTTTAGAGAACGCCATCGCAGTCTCAAGAAGCGTTTGCCTGTCTGGAGCCATGTTTGTGATAGCGTTGGGCCTTCGTCTGTGGCTGGCCCTTGCTCTGCTGGGTTGGAATCGTTGAAATACACCAGAGCTTAATTATTGGTTTCTTCGGTTTTTACAAGGCCGAGAAAGCCGACCCGGGTCAGCAGATGAAGCTAAATGAAGTAATCGTGAGAGCGATATGTACTAATGAAAGTAGCGGCTATGTGAGGTGCCAGCCAGAAATGGGTTAAATACCAAGATAGGGAGCCCAGCAATGGCAGCAGACTATACCGGTATCCTATAAACATACATTTACGCAATGCTAGTTTTCGCCTTGCAGCTTGGGTTGAATGTGCGCTGACAGTTGGAACAGATTCTCCTCTTGCTGACTATTTATGATTATTATTACAAGTCTGATATACAAGGCCTTTGATAAGCACTAGCCGAAAACCATACGTTGCCGGGGAGAGCCGTCTAAACCTGGTGAGCACGATTACTCGAAGATAAAACCAATACCTTCATAGGTGTTTAAAAGACGTCGAATTCGAGTGATTTGAGAATATACTGAAGAATATATCCACAAAGGTTGTAGGTCCGAATCGTGAAATCGAAATGTCGTCTTCAAACATCTTCATATTGAGCCACGGTTTGTGGGATGAGAGACTGAGTTCTACTCCCGTTTCAGTTGTTGCGGCCTCACTGGTAACAGCCCTCTTTTCCGTCCTATTCTACTTCTATCGTGAACTTTCCAAGACGTTTAACAAGCGCCCATCCCATTTCGTGGGTCGTAGCTGGCTCGACTCTTGGAGCCAACCCAAGGTCCACGCCCCGCTTGTGGACGTCTTTGACAATGACTACCGGGAGGCTCTAGCACGTGGGTCTTCGAAGGTATGGCTTTGCTAACAGTGTACCTGCAGAGGGCGTCTCATGCTGATCTACAGAGTGTTTTAGTATCCTGACCGCGCTTATCGCATCAAGCACTTCCCCGGAGAGATTACTATCATTCCTCATCGGTGTTTGGATGAAATCAAGAACTCTACCGACGCCAAATTGAGCTTCCAGCAAGGCTCCTATGACTTCTTCCTTGGAGACCATACCGGCATCACTGGGCACGAAAAGGCCACGGCTTCATTGCTCAGGGGTCACCTCGGTCGTCTCCTCGATAAGGTGTACTCCGTTGTCGAAGATGAAGCTATCCGATCAATGAAGTCCCAGCTTGGCGATTGCACGGAGTGGACAGAGATGGCCTTGTTCCCTGTCGCTGTTAAGATGATTATCATGATCTCTCAGCGCGTCTTTGTTGGGGAACCTCTATGTCGAGACGAGAAATGGGTTCGCTCACATTCAAGTCTGCCGACCCCAGAACCCGTGCTAATATTAGTGTTCAATAGATCAAAGCCATCACCATCATGACTCAGGGTGCATTTGCGAGCGTCCCTGATCTATGGCCCGCCCATCCAATCTTTCGCCCGTATATCGCCTGGAAGCATCCGCAGTTACACGCCGTTCGATTAGCGAGGAAGGATGCACGAAAGTCAGCAACACACCCTCATGGAGACGTATATTCATTTGAGCATCCGGCTAACTTGATCGCAGAATTATCGAACCGGTCATACAGCAACGTCTTGCAGAAAGCAAAAAGCCGGGTTTTGTGCCACCGGATGACCTGATTCAACTGGTCATGGATACTGTCAAGGGAAATAAAGGCAAAGACGTAGATTTCCAGATAACAGCACAGGTGGGCAC
Source organism: Xylaria acuta (assembly GCA_022495125.1). Taxonomy (NCBI): domain Eukaryota; kingdom Fungi; phylum Ascomycota; class Sordariomycetes; order Xylariales; family Xylariaceae; genus Xylaria; species Xylaria acuta. The sequence goes on along the minus strand of MU383174.1, from coordinate 115,609 downwards.
CAGCCGGGCTGCGTTGTTCACCACGGCATCTACGGTTACTCACCTCATGTACGACTTGGCTTCGCGGCCCGAGTATATCAAACCACTCCGCGAAGAGGTTCTCGCTCTCGGTGACGTGCCGATGAACAGATTAAATGTTGCAAAGCTCCGCAAGATGGACTCATTCATTCGCGAATGCCAGAGGTTCGCCTTGTTCATGTTGGGTGCGTATGGTACTCACTTCCTTTAAACATCTTGATGAGTATTGATGAACCGTAATATTAGTTGGTACGATCCGCAAGGTGACGACAGCTTTTACCATGGCAGACGGTACGCACCTTCCAGTTGGTGCTCTTGTTGGAGTCGATACACAACACAATGTGTTCCAACATTCAAGTCTTGAGAATCCTGATGTGTTCGATGGGTTCCGGTTTGAAAAGCTGCGCAATGTCGCCAACTCAGATTCAAAGTTCCAGGTATGTTCCACTGTCCGACCTGGATATTCTCGTCACTATGCTCTTCATATTATCTGACATATGATATAATAAGGCTGTCAGCACCGGCGAGGACCACCTCGTCTTTGGTCTGGGTACCCAGGCCTGCCCGGGACGCTTCTTCGCTATCCATGAAGCCAAAGTCCTCTTGGCACGGTTTCTTAAATTTTACGACTTCAAGCTATCAAACGACGCCCCTGGACACCCTATGCGTAATGCTGTTGGCGTCTTGACTGTCGTTGATCCTACAGCCAAGTTTTGGTTTAAAGCTCGAGGTCCTTGAATGCTGCGACAAGCAATCCTAGCTGAAGCTCGATCACGGCCGCCACCCACCCGGAAGGCCTGATCTACCTCCAACATTTGTTAGATAATGTTGCATAGAAACACTATAGTCTAGATCAGGCGCCAAAAGACTTCCCTCTGAAGTCTGCGGAAAGAAATTTGACTCATGTAACAAGGCACAGAAGAGCCAGACACAGTTAAAGAGACTCTTGTATATAGTCAGATAACGTCCACAGTAGTTTTAGAGACCTTCATGCAACAGCAAGTATCTATTGCCTACCTCAAGGACAGGGCTCATGACAACCCATTATACAACGAGTCGCAAATAGCTTCCAACGCTTATTATATCAACTTCTATGGGATGAATGAGTGATTTATTGATTGGTTTTTACCGTTGGGACTGTCCCTCATTAGGGATTTATTACTCATAAGCTATCTCAAAATTGTAGCCTACTCCGTCACTGCGTCGGGCAGACTAATAACCTTCTATGACATCTCTATTTAATCTCGGTATCCGTAGACATGGCGATGGCCCTGGTAGCTTCCAAGTCATGATTCAACTGTCCCAGCTTTTGCTCCAAAGCTAGTACGCAATCACCTCCCAGTATCATGCGTAGGTAATCATGACCTTCGACAACAGCCTTGACGATATGCTTCGCACCCTTCTCAGGGTCTCCTTTGACAAACTGCGCCGGTGGGAGTTCCGTGATGCCTTTGGACATGGTGACCATTGAGTCGAGCGCAGTGCCCTTGTATCCTTCACTAAAACCGTCTACATGCGCAGCTGGGGTGATCAAACGGAGCGAGAACTTAGTACGGAACGCACCAGGCTCTACAATCAGGACCTTGATGCCCAAGGTCTCGACCTCTTGCTTAAGAGACTCATGAATAGCCTCAATGGCAAATTTGCTTGCGGAATACATTCCCCGTCCAGGGCGCGCTATAAAACTGCGCTCCCAAAATGGGGATTGTCAGCCATGCTACGAACGACGGAGGAAAACCGCCATGGACATTTTAGCTTACCCCGCTCCGCTGCTGATGAGGACAATATTGCCACGACCTTTCGCACGCATGGATGGCAAGACGGCTTGAACGGCACGCAGAGGTCCCCAAAAATTGACCTCCATCTGGTCGCGGACTTCCTGCTCGCTGGGGACGATCTGTCAGCAGGCAAACGATACTGTTTCTCAATAAGTAAGCAAGCACTAACCTTGTGTCTTCGACGCCGCCGATGAAGGCGTACCCTGCATTATTTACAAGTACATCGATGTCGTACTCCTCCTGGGCTTTAGAAAACTGATTGAATGAGTCTGGATGCGCGGGATCAAGCTGCAACCAGATCCCTCCTTTCGCAGCGAAGCCAGGGTTGGCAACTTGCGCCTTGGCTACGTCGCGAGTAGCTCCAATGACTTTATGGCCTTCCTCGAGAGCTACAGAGGCGATAGACTCACCGAACCCTGAAGAAGCGCCCGTAATCAACCAGGTAAAAACTCTTGGTGCTGTCATTGTGATCTGTGAAGGGAGAAAGGGATTAAGGTATGCGTGTGAATGGGTGTTTGTGCGTGCGTGCGTATGCTTGTGTCCTTGGGAGAGCCCGTCACCCGAGGTCGGTCGTTTGGTACTTGTAACAAGAGAGAAAGGTGGGATGGGCGGCTGAAGTAAGTATGTGTAAGTGTGTAGCTGGCGAGCTGCCCGGGAAAAGATTTTGAACATGACAAGACGGACTTAGGACTGTGACGGTCGCGGGAAGTGAAGTGGCATATATAATACAGAATTAGGGCACAATGGTCGGTTGGAAGCTTTTGCTTCAGGGCGCAGTGGGTGCCCCAAACGCATTGTAACACCTACCTACCTACATACACACCTACCCAAGTTCCGCGGGTAAGATACTCCATATGTAAGCTTATGGTACCCCTGGATACCTTCCCGTGCTGTTATTTTGTGCAATGCTACCTAAGAAAGCCATGTCAATTTAGTGGACAACCAAGCACTTACAAATAGCATTTGTCGCCCATCTAGGGCTGGCTTAACATGCAAAAGTTTTGTCCTCTCATCGCTAAAACCTTGTCTACCCAACTAAACGACAACATCCCTGCCACGATGAGGCGAGGGCGGGAACTACCATACGAGCACGCGCCCAGCAGTACTATTGGGATATGAACACAACGTTTTATGATGGGCGGTGGAAGAAATATGACAGCAGAAGGTTCTGTATAACGAAGGCTGGTGGCGGAGGCTCATGCCATTGAGGAGGGCTGGGCACCAACTTTGCTGGCTCCTCTGGCGTGGAATAAAACAGCAACAATAACAACCACAGCATGATGCTCCTAAACACTTACTCAAATAGGTTACTGGTTATACGTATGCACGTCTCAGAGATGTGAAATCCGCCATCCCTACCAATTATCGGCATATGGCATACGCTATCCTCATCTCTCTCCCTCATACGTCCACGTCACAAGGCACGCAGAGCTAATTACGCCAACCGCGATTATTTAATTTAACTATAGGTCTATTACCCAAGCAAGTAGCAGGGTACTCACCCGTTCAATACCATATGCGCACTACCGTGAGGCCTGCGTGCTCAGGCTCTCCTTGTCTTTCACCTCGGGTAGGTAGCTATCAACGTAGAGAATGGTATATCTACGAATGTGAATACAGCGACTATGCCTCTGGCATCTTGGGAATATCAATCCCCTCCTTCCGACGACGAACCTGAATTACGGGTGTGTTACCAGCGGGAACATTCGTACCAGCATCCCCTCTCTTGACTCCCTTTTTGAACTCGATGTCGTATTTGAGTACGATATGAGCTAACATGATCTTGATTTCGTGAGCCGCGAGGAAACGCCCGGGACAGGCGTGTTTGCCGAAACCAAAGGCAAGATGTTCTGCCGTCGCGGACACAAGCTGTCCTTTTTGTTCACCCCCGTTACGCCGGAGGTTGTAGAACCGGTATGGGTCCCATTTCTTCGCGTTCTCATAGGTTTTCTCGCTTTGCATGATGTCCGTGATGACGGTCGTCAGAGAACCCTTGGGGATCATGATTCCGTTGGGTAAGGTAGCATCTTCCTTGACATATCGATTCATGATCGCTGGCGCCACGGCGTCAAGCCGCTGTGATTCTTTGATGACACTATCCAGGAGTTGCATGTTGTAAACGCTGGTTTTATTAAGGCCGTGCGTTGAAATGGCTTGCGTGACCTCCCTGCGAAGTTCTGTCATCAACAAAGGATGGCCAGCAAGTCGAAGGAGAGTCTTGAACAACAGGTCCCCCGACGTGTGAATGGCAGCAAGGGCCAATCCCACCTGGGCTATCACCTCATCATATTCCCTGCCTTTAGCAACTTGCCGGTACCAATAGATTGCGTCCGGAAGTCCACTCTTCTCATTGTCCATTGTTTCGTCTCGTGCGCGCTTCGCAATGATAGGACCAAGAATCTGGAATGCTTCCATCATCGAGGCCCGCACGCGCCCAGCACGAACATTAAACCACTGGGCAATCCAACGTATTGGCCAGGAATATCTCCCCAGCTCCTTAGAGGCTATGAATGTATCCACCGTGTACGTGACGCTTAATCGCAACCAGTCTGGGTTGTTCGATAACTCCGGGCCAACGAAGAGTCGGGCTGTCACCTGCGCCACCATGAATAGAACGGTGTGTTGTAGCTCGATCTCATGGAACTCGGAATCCTCACCCCAGTTCTTTAGGACAGCCTCTGTCATGGTATTTGAAATGGGAGCTGTCAGCTTCTCCATATTCGGGGAGATCTTCTTTTGGACGGCGTCGATGGCGATCCCTGACTTGAGCAAGGACCCAAATGGTTCAAATCCTGGCAAGTAGCCCATCATGTCCTTTCAACGCCGTCAGCAAAGGTATCATGTCGCGGGGTGATTCCACTGTGCCACTTCACTCACTCGGTGCGCAAACTCGGTGAAACTAAAGCGCGTATCGTTCTTGATATAGTCGGCGTAGTGCGGAGGAAGGTATGTCATAACGCGGCTGTCTGTAATGATGTGAAAAGGGCCATCCGTCTTTTCGTAAGACTTGTCAGTTTTCTGTAGCTTCATTGTAAGTTACCGAACTGACCAGTTTCTGCCCTTCTCGCAGCAACTCAGCTGCATTCGTTCGGAACCGTTTCCGCGCATTGCGCCAGGTCCATTCACCCCTTCTTGCGTTGACAACTGGAAATTTGAGCGGACTTTGGAATTGCGCAATGATGAAAGAAGATATCGCTGCAAGTGCCAAAGCGATCAAAAGCGAAGCCACGAACTGAGAACTTATGTTTGACGCCATGGGTCCTCTCCAACTACATCAGCATGGGAAAATAAACAGTAGGAATCGGAAATCAGAAACCGGCTGCGTGAAAGGCCAAGGATGGCGAAAGCTGTAGGGTGTGAAGCAGTAATGCAGAACCGATGGTAAGCAGGAGTAAAAGATTAGGGAGGAGTCAACCATCACATTAGGGTTAATAGCAATATTCGGGCTTGCATGTTGCAGCAAGGCTTTAGCGCTTACTTACGATTAAACTGCTTACAATATGCACTCGTAGCATGCACAATTCGCTTATCATTGTGATTAGGTGTGGGTTGGGAAATAATGCAGTCCTGTCTTGGAGAAACAGGACGGGAGACTCGGATCATTATTTCACTTTCTATCATTAAATTACCAAGTCCTCCCATACGATCGCAAAGGCCACCTAACTAACACCAGCATACCCACCATATATTATCGTAGCAGATGAAACAGTGCTTCTCATTCAACTCCTACGTGACTCCAATTCCTAACACCTCACACCATCTGACAGAATCAGTCGGAACCAACCCAACATCAAATATTTGACTTCTCTTAAACTATCCCCATGCAAGACGTCAACCCCGCAGAGGAGGGCATCGTACCACCCAATGACCTTCCGCCTCAGAGGCGAGTGATCACAGCTCACACTACGGACGGAACATCGATCTTCGATTCCAGCCTACCTGAAGAAACTCCAATCCAGGTGCTCAGTAATAAAGCAGCTGCTTCTCTAGCCTATGCTGTCCAGATCCCGCCAACTTTCACCGACGATGCAGATATTGGCAACTACACGAGGCTACTAAAGGACCCGCCCGGTCTAACTATCTCCGACTCAGCTGTGTTGCGCTGGTATGACATAGGACCGGGGGTTGAGTCACCTCTACATCGCACAATGTCTATAGATTATCTAGTTGTGTTATTCGGATATTTGGAACTGGTGCTCGATTCGGGCGAGACGCGCACCCTTCGACCAGGAGATGTTGTCATTCAGCGTGGTACTATGCATTCCTGGAAGAATATCACTTCTGGTTGGGCACGAACATTGGCTGTCACCATCCCTGTACACGGCATGATAGTTGGAGGCCAGAGCGTCGGTGAGGATCTGGGAAGTATCGAGGGATTCAAGAAGTCTGAATGATTAATTGATTGAATTTTAGCGTGGGGATCGTCCCATAATAGGGCAAAACCACGCCCCATAAAGCCATACATCGCAAAGTTAATAAAGGAATCTATTAGCCACTTCCAGGTTATTTATATTTCATACTGCTCACATGTTTATCCAGACTATTGCATGAGGCCCCCTCCACTCGGCTGCAACAAAGCCCTCGTTTTCAAGGCTTAAACTTTTAGGCTTGTTAGCTTAACCCCTTCCATTTTACCCCCTTTTTAATTTTTATAGTTAAACATTGCAATACGAGTGATCGGCGCGGCTCCGGCTTCTAGCTTGTTCAGTTATTAATGGCGAATATAGATCGAGCTTAAATATTACCAAGACCATTCACAGTATCATGGTTGCTTTAAAATCTATAATAGACGGCCATAACCGCTCGATTAGAAAGTAAAATAAATAGCACTACTATAAATTACACATAGTGTAACAAAGGCTTGTGATCAAGGCCCTAAGAGAACATTCAAACTGCAACAATCCCCAGGGCATCTAGGGGTCATAAAGAACTTAGCCCCTATTCGGCCAAATATGTTGAATTGGCCCAGATGACCTGATCACCGGTACGGGCCTTGGCCAGGGAGGTAGGCTGACCAATAACGCGCATCTAAGGCTAATGTATTTCACTTAAATCATTGGGGAATATCCTGATTGTGAAGGAACGCAGTAGAATTTTTATCAAAAAAATCATACCGGAGCTAAGTGTGTAACCAAGTGTAGGTATAGATGGCTAAGTTCAGCGATGACCCCTTGCCTCAGACCGAACAATCAGCGGTTTTATTAGCTCGAAACAGGTGATAGAGTAATTACAAAAGGTTATAGCATTATCTACGAACAAATGCGAGAGTAATTGTAAGCAGTCTAAGACCGCAACGTGGCTTCGCAGCTTCCTATCGCGTGTCATTTTCTACGTTAATGACCTTGACGTCCTCGCCTAATATTATCCTGAATATGTCTCGGTCGTTTGGGGAACGATGAAGTCACTCTTCATAGGAGTCGCAAACCACGACGCAATGATTTGCAAATTAGCCAAGGCTTTATCGAATGTCGCGGACACATTACCGAGGATAAAGCTTGCAAATATTCTCTACCCAACGGAGCGCATGGGAGTCGCTGTCGCTGAGCTACATGCGCATATCTTGGGATTCTCCATTCGAGCCCACGGTTGGCATCAAGAAGGTTCCTGGGGACATATCCTGCACAGCTTCACGCGACCCCCAGAGCTTCGGTACGACGATCAGATTGAAGCAATGTCTGAGTAATCAAGGGTTATCGACCAACTTGCCAGCAGGCTGAGTTTCGTGGTGTGCACGAGAAGGTGAACGGCGTCAATGGTAAAATGGATGCCGTGCTCGGTACAGTGAACAAGAAGCTAGAAGAGATGGCGACAACCCTAAAATGCATGTGTCAATTGTGCCCTTTCGGTAGACTTGCACTGACTGCTAAAGCGCAAACATCCACGCTCATATCTACCAACTACAAGCTGTTAGGCCTACAGTTCGTAAAAACCATAATGTCAATCTCAGCCACAAACACGTTAGATCCTGTCAAGACACTTGATTACTTACTTGCGGAAGGGCGACGAGCACATCGCTCTCCCGCGTCACTTCTGGAACTCACCAAAGCTTCAAACCTGGAATCCATCCCACACTTTTGATAGCATGATTATTAAAGGTAATTTCCAAACACGCCAGGCCGTCAGACATTTCTGTGTTGATATAATCGTGTACTTTTCAGGTCTTCAAATACGTACTATTTATGCTTTCAGAGTGCCACAGGAAAGCGTCTCACTCTCCGATATGTCCTGCATAAACACCCTCAAATACATCATCCGACAAGTCTTACGGCTTCGGCAGATTCCCCAGATAGAAAAGTTGATGTCGCCGAGTTGTGCAGAATTTTATGAGAACGATACCGAAGCTGAATGGTTCCAAGTTCTTAAGCTCGTCCTATCTCAAATCGATGGACCTTTATACATAGTTGCTGACCTCGAACTACCTAGTTTACAGGGACTTCGTTTCTTTTAAATAGCTTTTCTTGGTTTTCGGCATTTCGAGACTTCTTCTAGGGGTTGCCTGCCCCCAACACATTCTGAAAGTCCTCCGTTACCTACGGGTCTGCGCTGCCGTTCCTTTTACCCCAGAACGAGGATTCGGGATTTGTAATACAGACGAATGTAGACTCAGCAAGGAGACGTCGTCGCAGGGCACAGCCAGACGGCATGAAGAGACTGTGTCATCAGACGAGAGCAAAAAATAAAAGGGACATATAGCAAAGCATTTTGTACGTTAGATAAAAGCAGAAAATTTTTATCGCACTTGACCCCCATACAATTTAGTGCGCTTGCTCGTAGTATATGGGCCTGCCAACTTATCGACGGCGGAGAAAGAACACTCAGGTCTTTTGACAATGGCTTGGCCCATTTTCCTAATCAACTTTACATTGCCAGATTTTAGCACCCTCCTCGGCATTAGTGTTGGTGATTTTATTACTCTATGCTGCTTTCCATCCACTTCTAGTTTGCATTGAGCTATGCTACTAACTGTTACGAGGAACGGAACAAAGAGACTTCTCTACATAGTCAGATAAGCGCCTCGAAGGGTGCTTTGGAACCCTTGCTCAGGATTTTTACCGAAAAAGCGGCGTTTTAACACGTGATGAGATGAATATGTGAAAAAAAAAAAAAAGGAAACCTGTAGAAACTATTAAGAAGATTAAAGAGGTAGCGCTGCTTAATCCCTACCCCTTAACCCTCCAAAAAAAAACGTGTCGGGAAGCGCATATAGATCAAACTTAATTGAAGAACTTGTCACAGTTGAATGCACAGAAGTAACTAACCGCGTTACCTTGAACTCTAAGTCTAAGTGAACGGAAGTCAAAAAGATCGAACCGGATCTCTGGAATACATGAAATGCTTATAGGGACAGGACAACGAATCCAATACCGCCACTATTCACCCAGCAAATACAAGTTACAAGCTCATCAATGGGTACTTACCCATAACATAACACACAAGCTTGGGCCCTTGGGCCCGTTCCTACGAACCGGACGAGCCTCTACCCCATCTATACCTGATCATCAATTCAACCCAGGTCTGATCACCAAGAAAGATCTGGTATAACAGACACATCGCTTCAATTCTTTATCTCATTTTATTTCATCTAATCTCATATTACATCTACCCCAAAGTCTCAAGGTCATCATCATTATTCAGAGTACCTATCTGATTTTATCTATATACCTTTCGGAAGAGGTCAGTCAATTAGGAATCCCTTCAACTTTCCAAATCGTCCGGAAGCGTCTGAGAAGCGACTTATTTCCGCGCACGTCGGGGAGGGAGGAGGACCGAGGCGGAAACTGCCACTCCGAGTCGACGTCCATCTCCCACAGCTGGGGTATAGGCGGAGGTGTTCGGCACCCAATGTTCTACATCACGGTACAGTCACCTTCCTGCTGCTTGCCGCCGATCTTGCTACGAGTGATGCGCTCACGCTGGCGAGGGGCGTTCCGGCCGGATCGTTTGAGGTCCTCGAGCCGCTCCCGAGCTTTGGGGAAGTCTTGGGCTGTCGTCACATGTCAGCAACCTTTTCTCATGCATCATTCTCATAAATGGCATGTCACTTACCAGCTGCTCGCCAGTACCACCGCTTCGCATCCTCAAGGTTGGCGGGAACTCCGATGCCGACTTCGGTAAAATAACCCATCGCATACTCCGCCTTGGCAAGGCCAGCCTGCGCAGCTTTGCGAGCCCACAGATAGGCTTCTGTATCGCTCTGCTGTAAGACACCGTCGCTTCCTGTTAGATACCAGCCACTGAGCGCCAACTCGGATTGATGTTCCCCCTGTGTCGCGGCACGACTGTACCACATGATCGATTGTCTGGGATCAATAGGGCAGCCCATCGAACCATATTCGTAGACACATCCCAAGCGGAATTGACTGAACTTGTAACCGAGGTGGGCGGCTTGCTCGAATAATTGTAGAGCATATGCCTCGTCTCGAATGATCACATCGTTCGGCTGGGCCGACTCGTACAAAAGACCAAGTTCATGCAGAGCGTGCGGGTTCTCTGCATCGGCTCGCTCGGCGGCTCGTTTGAGCCAGCCGATGGCCTCGCGGGGGTTCCTCTGCTGCCCAAGTAGTCCTTTCAAAAGAATCATGCCAACCTTGTACATGGCTGGTGTGTCACCCAGGGTGGCTGCGCGCTTGTACCATTGAATTGCCTTCAAAGGATCCTTGCGTGTGCCACCCCCATCATCATTACCGAGTTCGCAACAGACGGCAGTGCGATATGCGGCTGCAGCATGGCCCAGTTTTGCTGCAGATTGATACAGTGTGAATGCCTCTTTCGGGTCGGGCTCATGGCCCAGAGTACCTCGACCCATGCAGTCGGCCAAGAAGAACATGGCGTCCAGATTCTGCGCACCCACCAGTTTCTTCAAAATTTTATGTGAATCCATAATATAGCGCTCGCGAGATCTCGCCCTAGACTTCGGGTCGGGAAGTCGAGGTACGAGGACGTCTGCCGCTTCTATCAATCTCTTAGCCAGGGCAAGGGCAGACTGCTGATCGTTGGGGTCGTTCTTAATGATAGCACGCAGCTGCTCGAGCTCTTCGGTGGTGACTGGCGGCTGTTCGGTAACGGATGGAGGTGGTGTATTCTGAGGAATATTCTGCGGAGTACTCTGAGGAGCCGGGGAAGGGCGTCCTTGGGCCCCAGCCGCAGCAGCCGGTGTACCACCGCTATAGTTTCGAACAGGAGGCGGCTTGTCACTCATATTTACCACGGAGTTCGGCATCAAGCCAGGGCGGACAGGTGGTGGATGTCCAGAGCCAGATCGGCTTACCGGTGGACTGGCCTGTGCGCCTGGTCTTGTGGCCGCAGGGTTGCTGGGCAAACCAGGCTTGTACGCCTGAAACCCACCAGAAGGCACGGGAGGCATGTCGTTTGCCATCTCGAATACCGCGGACTGGGGCTCACGTAGATTGGGCTGTGACTTCGTCCGTGACATCTCCGGAAAACGAGCGGGTCCAGGCTGGGGTATGCCGGCCTGGGGTGGAGGGGCTCGCATTTGTTGATCGAACGACGACCGGTGACCTTGACTAGGAGGAGGTGCAGCTTCAAAATCCTGTACACGCTCTGGTGGTTGCTCGGCTGGATATGATTCACCACTCATCCTTGGGTCATAGTAGGAATCATACAGATCTCCTATTGACCCTCGGTCGGGTTCATCATTCCATCCGGGAGGCTGCAGTGCGGTGTTATTCGTCGGTGGAGGGGGGGCCTCACCAGGATATGTCCTATGGGGAATAGGCCGGCTGCTCTGAGCCGTAGCTGGTCGCGGAGGAGCCATCTGCTGTCCAGCTTGTCCATTGTAGTTGGCGCTATCCGTCCGGGGAGGTGGCATCCCATTGCGCATTGGGTATGCGTTATTCGAAGGCATGGTCATGCTTCGAGGCGGCGGGCCAAAGTCATTTCGTTGCGGCGACATAGGCGGACCATAACCATCATCCTGATAATCGCCGTAGCCTGGATGTTGAGGCGGGGGTGGACCTCGTCTAGGATCAGGGTAACCTTGGGGTGGAAATCCTCGTCCACCGCTCCGTTGGCTATCCATGGATGGGCGTCCGTAGTCGTCCATAGACTGCTGCCGGGGGCCGGGTCCCGGCCCTCTATTCGGAGGTGGTCTTGCGTTTATATCCAACCCACCCATACGGTCAAGGATCTGGTTTTCCTGATCGAGATCCGTCTGTCGGTCATGCCCAGGGAACACGGGAAATGGACTACCAAAATCCTGTTCATCGGGACTCAGCATGGGAGGACCCGGCCGGTTGACTAGATACCATCAGCATTGCGGGATGTGATTTTTGCTCTGGTATCGGCTTACCATGTTGATCTAGAGAGCCGCTACGCTCAGGTGGTCCTGAACGACCCCCGGGACCTTGAGGTGGGTATCCTCTACCGGGACCCTGAGGCGGATATCCTCTACCAGGACCTGGCGGTGGTCCTCCGCCACCACGCATCGGCCCGCCGCGCATCGGTCCACCTCTTCCTCTCGGCGGAGGTGGACGACCTCCTCTTCCTGGACCAGGGGGCCCGCGGTACATGTCTTGTTGTGGATAGCCTTGGTTGGGTGGAGGGCCTCTCCCGTAGTTCATGTCCTGGGGTGGCGGATTGTATCCCTGGCCGTATCCGTCGTCGTACTGATCATAACCTCCATAGCCATAATCCTCCTGGTACTGGTCGTACTGTCTCTGAGGAGGCGGTGGGTATGCGCCGCCAGGGCCGCCACGAGGAGCTCGGGCAGCTGGCCCAGCATAGGGTCGCTCCGCGTATCTGCTATCATATGCCATCGTGTCGGAAGAAAGCCGCGGCGGTGGGTTGGTGCGGTGAGTTGGTATCAGTGATTGCGCGGCAGGCGGGACAACGATCAACGGTGCCCTGTAGTGGATGCAATTTGGAAGCCCCCGCGGGCTACGATTCCTCTGCGTAGTCGTCTTCAGCGCAATCTCGGGTTCGCCGGGGTCATGAACAAGCCATGAATTACGTATAGAAGCTAGAATCGGTCCGCTGTCGCCGACGATGCAGTTTTGCAAATGTCACAAGTAGGCACAATGTGCTGCCGGAGAGACGTCGTGTCAGACGTGAGGCGAACCGGATGTGTTATTAGTTGGTGACAGGGAGGTGGGTGCGGTGATTGCTGTTGTACACGGGGTATCTCGGTACAATAATGATCGTCAGTTTCGAGAGGGCCTGCGAAAGGAAGCAAGAAGCGCGCGGTGGGTGGATTCGGGTCGGGTTGCAGGCGGCTCGGGGCGCGCTGGGCTGAGCGTGCTCGTGCTTATTAGTTGACCTCACGTGGCAGGTCGCCTATTCCTGTGAGGGCGCTTCACCAAGAGTGGCCGACAGGCGGCTGTGCATCAGGTTGCCTGCGGATGAGAGCAATAGTGAGTATTGAGGCAAGGCAAGCAATCGAGAATGGACTGTGAGAACCGAGTTGCTGCCAGAATTACGTACGTAGTGGCAGACGTTGGTTGTCGCAAAGTGTTGTGCTTAATGAAAGGAACTGGCAGTAATGGAGAAAGCGTCGCTCTATGCCGGGGCAGACGACAGTGCTAATAGGTCAGCAACTGTGCGTGCAACAATGCTATAGAAAGTAAGGGCCAATATGAAGCACCACGTCACACGTCGCCGAAATAGAAAGTATCAGGGGGCAGGCAGGAGGATTCAAAAGGGAGCGGAATGCGTTGTCGCCGCGAGTGTGCGAACGCGGCAGTAAATCTGGGTAGACACAACTGCTGCCAGTGCTTTGTGGTGCAACGTCTCAGACGGGTACTGTACTGTACTGACAGAAATACTTGCATGCATGCAGGTGGGCGGGAGTTGGAAGGGGAAGAGAGACCCGACGTCGGAAAAGGAAGGATCGCTATGAACAATGCCAATTGTGTTTTATGGCCCTGAAGTGAGAATTGAGGAAATGGACGTGTATTAAGTGTTTGTGGATTATGTGGGGTCTGGTAAAGAGGTAGACAAAGAAAGTTATGGAGAAAACAGACAGGCGACTGCTGGATACATAAGGCAGGGTCTTCGAGTAGGTATCTCAAACGACAACAAATGAACGAAGACAAAAAGACGTCAAGGTAGGAAATGCGAAGTAACAAGTACTGGGCACGATTAGGGCGGGATGACGCTGTAGATCAGGTACCGGTCCGGCGCTGTACATACAGCACTAGTGTACAAGGCGGAAGCACAATGGCCACTGCAGCGCCAGTGAACCCTTGCAGTCGTAGGTACTGTACTTAAGGTACCTATTTCAACGTTTCTATGGACACTCGTTTCAGCACGAGCCCTGCTGAACACTTTTAACTGCAAACAAGATACCTCATACGGATGCGACTTCATGGGTGTTGATAATGATGTTCATGAGTACTATGTAGCTGTCCTGAATTTTCTCGGGAAACCAGATAACATGAAGCAATACGGCTCGGTCCACCTTGCAGCGCATGTGCTAGATGAAGGCTGTCGTCGGTCAATTCGTCCGTAAACGATTTTTCGTATTTCTACACTACCTCCTATGCACCTACCATACAGTATCTATACGGTAAGTATATGTTACTGAAAACCCCATGAAAGGATCCATAGCGACATTTGGCGGCTGCAACTCTCTACCATGTAGCTTTGTTCAGTCCTACAATTTACAGACAATTGGTAATTTCCAACGGCATGCTTATCCGAGTCCTGTCGGCGCACACTCGCGGCTACCACGCCACAACCAGCCGTCTTCATCCGGCGCTTATTATGATGGATTCGTGGCTGAGTCCTATAGTACCTACTAGGTACCTACTCTTCATGTCCGTCCACCTTGAACTGCCCTACCTTGAATCAAATCCCTTCCACGTCGCGTCGATTCAACTTGGGCAGCCGTTATTTGCGCAACAATAGACGGCAATTCGCAAAAGCTTGGTGCATAAGTTTGACAGTCACTGGAAACACCGAGTCTCATCCTTGTACCCAGCATTGTGTCAAAAACGGCAAGGGTTGAGGCCAGCCCGGCCGCCCATTGGCGCCGTCAGCTCCAGCATCCCGGTCTGTACCCGGCATTTCCTTGAGCCTCGCTCAAGCGTCCTGGGCCCTAAGAAGATCTGAAGACTTGGGCATTGATTCCGACCCAGCTCTTGATCCAGTCATAATTGAAAGCTTCCTAAGTTCGCCGAGGACTCTTCTCCTTTGCTTTGCTTATCATAGAGCTACCCAACCTGGAGATTACCAGGTTACCGCACTCTCAACATATAGTATCCTCAACGTGGACATATAGTCAAGGGACAGGCGTACTGATAACGCGTCTGGTAAATCCTCCCTCTTCCCTGCGTATATCATATGATCATTAGGTTGAGCGCACGGTCATAATGAGGTTCGAGGGCCCCCCGAGTCTCAAAATGTGTTGTCATTCTGTCATAACAAAAAACATGTCGCTGCGTATAACTGACCAGTAGCACAACCCGAAGGCTTGTGTCAACCCATGAAACATTATATCAATTGGCCGGGACGAGTCGTGTCCTCGATGAAATCAAATCACCAGCACTTCGGATAGCGAGTCTCCCACTCAGCTACGATATTATAAGAACACATACCTATTCAGCTAGAGTATAATGCATCTGGTAGGCACTCCAGGTCGTCTGCAGTGGTCCGCGTGTGACTGAACTGAACGAGCTCGCTGACCGGCGTGGGAGCGCCAAAGCGGGGGCTACAGACAAGGAGTACATTGCTATCCATGGATGTATCTCATTTTACCTAGTGGGGTAGTGGGGTAATGACAGTCCCTTAAAGTGTGGGGTCGATAGGTTGTCGATGGTCTGTCTCATGAGCCACTCATGAGCCACATGATTAGTCACGCAGCTAGCCACACTATGTAGTCAAGGGGGACCCTGGACTTTCGTCATTGACATCGCGTTAGCTACCGTCGTATTGAGATCCCAAAAGCGTACCCGAGGTCAATTACGCTACGACACTCAGCATCACGGAGTCTTCCTGACCGCGGACCCCGTTACCGGCGCAAACAGTATACAGCACACAAAAATGGCAGCCAAATCAGGACGGCTGGGCAGATGGCTGGGCAGATGGCTGAAGATGCTGGCCGTGTAAGCATTCTGTCTCTTCCTGAAGCGGGCTATAGCGAGACCGGCACGACTGACTTTCTCCCGGGGATTGTCGCAACAGTGGTGGCGGAGTATGTGTCGGTGGCCCAGCATTCGTCATGTGGGTCCAGCCAACGGATGAGGAGCTGTTCAAGAAATACAATCCCGAGCTGCAGAAGAAGAGCCTCGAGCGCCGGTACGAGAAACAGAAGGACTTCGACGACTTTGTCATGCGGTTGAAGGAGTATTCGAAGTCTGATAAGCCGAGTACGCGAACAACCCCCCCCCCCCCCCTCCCTGGCCTCGCCACCTTATTACTCTATCACAATATCGACATAGGCTCGACTGCTTTGCTTCGCGACGATATATATAAATAGTACCGTGTCACAAGTCCCTGGCTAACGAGTACAATGTCACTATAGTATGGACCGTACAAGAAGAAGCGGCGCGGAAATATAAGGAGGAGTCGTTGCGACAAGACTACCAGAATGCCACAGACGCGAAGGCGAGACAGGAGGCCATGAGGAAGGAGGCTGGACTGATACAGGGCGCCGGAGAGCTGGAGAGCACAGGGAAGTCGAAGCCGACGGACAACCCCGTGCTGTGATGCGTTAGGCAGCTACTTGCCACTCTCTTAAACTGTATTATCACTGTGTCTATAGACGTACATATATTCGGGGACATTTCATGGGGTTTGGCGTTTGGAAAATCGGCACTTAGGGCAGGGTGGTTTAACACCCTGTTGTGCTCCGTATACTTACGATATACTGTACTATCAGTTGAAATCTCCAGGGTATCCAGGAATGACATATGCCTACCCCTTGCGATCTCGATGCCATTCTGAGTAGGCAAGGCCAACGTACACATCACGAATATAACTAGCAGCAGCTTCTACAATCATGTTATAATTTCTCCCTCTAAGCTCGCTATCCTGGTATCAACCAACTTCCGAATCTGCTCCCACCTCTCAATCAACATATCCACCTGCGACCGTTCGCCAACCTCCAGCGCACGGGTCCGCTCTATGGTCCCCTTAGCCGTCACTGCGTACTCGCGCAACAGCTCCAACAGCAACGCATCCACAGCTCCCTGGCTCGCCTCGCCATCGTCGGTCCCATTCACAAAACGCATCCACTCGCCGACCTTGCAGCAGAGCAGGCGAAGCGCGACCTGCGTGCGATGACAAACGGTGTCGCGATCGAGGACATACCGACCCAAGAAGCCCGCATCCTCGAGGCGTTCCTTCTGCCCCTCATCCAGACGCTTAAGCACCACCTCATCGAGTAGAACCTCATCCCAGCAATTCTCGGCCATCACGAAGCCGTACTCGACGAGCAGGAAATCGCCGCCGTGGCGCCCGTAGCAGATACGCACCTCCTCGCCCTCGCGACACGGTGCCGTGGCGCGGAACGCGAACCCGTCGCCGCCGAACGCGACGTGGCACCCGGCTTCGTCGGTGTGGTTGAACAGGTCCGCGACGGGCTGCAGCGCCATGTGGTCGTCGCGGGTGGTGCCGCGACGCCTCTTGAGCGCGGCGTCGAGATAGTAAAAGGTGCGAGAATTGACGAGGAGCCAGGCGTGTCTGTACTTCTCCATTCCCTCCCTTTCCCTTTCCCTCTCCTCCTCCCCCTTCTTTCCCTTCTTCCCCGTCCCCTTTAACTCCGGGAACGCGGCCGCGACGACGTCCCAGTCGCGCGCGAACTTGGCCTCCTGCGCGGCGAGGAGCTCGGCCGCGCGGCGCGGGAGGAGACCTTGTAGGTCCGGGCGCCACGTCAGCGGCATGCCGGCGAGGTCCTCGGGCCGCGGGACGACGGCGTCCCAGGGCGTGAACTTGCCGCTTGCGTCGAGCGCCAGGTCCGCGGCCAGGATGCCGTGCACCGAGATGCGAGTGTCGCCGCCGAGCCTGCGTAGACGCGCTTTGGGGACGGTGGAGAGCGTCCGGAGGCACTTTGTCGGCACGTCGAGGACGATCTCGTCGGCCTTTTATTGTTTGTTCAGATTAGGTTAGCATGTCCGGTCCAAGTCCGGCGAGGTAAAGGTGGATTACCTCTCGCTCCTTATTTAGGGAGGTAGGTAGCGAGCGAGCAAAGGTGAAGATTGGGGCGGGCTGGCTGGGTCTGACTTACTTGGATGTCGCGCGTCGCAAGCACGCCGATGCCGCGGCCCGGGATGCGCTCCGGCGCAATGCCGTTGAGCTTCACGCCGTGGCTCGTGGCCCAATCTAGGAGTTCCTGGAGGGGGTCCATTGTTTCTTACTATCTATCGATTCTCATATATCACGGGGAGGATGAGATTCGTGTGATGTGCGGTGAGTATGAATCGGTTTCGACTTGTAAGAACCTCATGTCGAAACAATGAACAAGAGGGCTATCCGAGATGCATCTGTCTATATAATACATACCTAAGTTTCGCCAGTTGGAAATACGAAACGAAAGCGGGTGATTGATTGGCTGATGGGCTGCATGCTGTATTCCGTTGGGCGGATGTTGGATCGGCGTTTGGGAAACCCAAATTCCCCACCCCGACCCGGCCTCGTGTGGTCCGGTGCTTTTTCGGCGTCCAGCGATTGATTACACTGGGTTTTTGGTAGTAGGTCGTCGGACGTTGTTATCGCACGGATCATGAAAGACGGCAAATTGCCGGACTACCTATGGAACGACGAGGACGAATTTCTATGCATATTGGGCGGTGCAACGTCGGACAGGAAAGGGATATTCATGCATCGGTGTATTTTGATAAACACCTAGTGATAGATTAGGTGTACCCAAGTTAGAACTTTGGCATTCTCCCCTTGTGCAGTTATGCTAAATCTCAGTAGGGTAGAGATCAGTAATCAGACTGCCTCCTACTGGAATAGTGCAGCATGTAGACTACCACCCCGTAAATCTAGGGAGACTGGAGAATGTGGCTCATATGCATCTCGGCTGCCAAATCATGTGGACGAGTATTTCAGAGTCTTTCCTGCCCCCCTCAAATTACCATTTCAGATATACTGTAATGTTAATGGTTTAGTGGTGGACCATTAAGGTTGTAGGTTGTTCAATACTATGTACATACTCGCGGAAGCCTTAAGTCCGCCGTAACACCGAAGTTTAAGTGGAAGTAACGGCCTCCCCCCCACCATGATTAATACAGCTTTCCCCGGACTATCGGTGGCGTCATGTGTCTTAACCACACATTTAACCGCATCTCAACTTCTTTTGGTTGTAGACTAACAATCCAAGTTGAGGTAGCATAGAGCGACTGCTAGTCAATTGCAGCGTTTGGGCCTTCACCACTTTTATACCCTCACTTAGCCAGGTTGCATCAACTACCCTCACCACTGGGACGCTTATCATTGCCAAGACCGCCTTTCCGTGAGCGTCCCGGTGCAACCGGAGCAAGCTATACGAGAGTCTACCAAAATGAGCGGCTCGAGGTCCCAGTCGGAGGACCTGGAGGACCGGCACACGGACCCCTACTTCGACGCTGAAGAGGACGAGGATGATCATGATGATCCCGACTATGATGATGAAGTTGATGAACAGGATGAAGACGACATGACCCATGACTTGTTTGAAGAAGACGAAGAGTTTCACGGTACTCCCCGGATCTTTTATTACACAGAGCTCAGATTTAACTAACATAAGTGGTTCCAGATGCCGAGGAGGGAAACCTGGGCTTTATCGTGGAGGTGGAAGCTGGCGATGACGGACAAGGCGGTGAAGCTTCGGAAGAGGCCGGCGCGGGACGAAGCGCCATAGAACGACGAGTCATCAACCTCATAGCGAGTCCGTATCCCAATGCCCTACTAATTTAAGTTGTTCCCTGACACCCAGGCAGATGTAGGCCGTCGCGCCGGATTGGTCTCGCAACGTGAGATCCTTAATCTCCTACGAGGCCGTAATCTAGGCATCTTACCCAACAACGACGATGACGATGATGACGTCGAAAACTGGGGGCCTAGGTTACGGAGACGACGAGCTTTGGATCCGAACAGATTTCCCAAGGTTCCGAGTGAGAAAGGAAGGGAACTGATGAACTCGGGGGCCTTTGGGGCTAATGATATTTCGTCTCCTCTGAGGAAGAAGAAGCAACTGGCACGACGTATACTAGAGCGTGAGCTGGGGACAGGCGATAGGTCGTACCGCAGGATGAATCAGGGTATGATAGCACAGGTGAGTCTGACTGACCGAACCCGACTCCCGGGGTACGCTCTCCGCTGACCTGAAGCAGTCTATGGTCCCTCGCACTGACGCGGATATGATCATCAACTACGACGAAAACGTCTACTCTGGGCAGTTCTCAGATGACGGCAACTTCTTCTACTCGTGTGTCAAGGACTTCAAGGTGCGGATGTACGACACTTCCAACCCGTACAACTGGAGGCATTACAAGACGGTGGCATTCCCGTTCGGATCTTGGACCCTGACAGATGCATCGCTGAGTCCAGATAACAAATGGCTAGCGTACACATCTATCCATAGCAACGTCTGCTTAGCTCCTACAGATCCAAACGACACCGGCGATCCGTACACTCTGAGCTTATCAGAACACGGCTCCCGACGAGGAACGTGGCGCGACACCTTCGGTATCTGGTCCATCCGGTTCTCAGGAGACGGTCGCGAGCTCGTGGCGGGGACAAACTCACACGCCATCATCGTCTACGATATCGAAACGCGGCAAGTCCTGCATCACATCGAAGGGCACGAAGACGACGTGAACGCCGTGTGTTTCGCAGACAAATCCTCACCACACATCCTGTACTCAGGCAGCGACGACACGACGATCAAAGTGTGGGACAGGCGGAGCATGGGCGACAAGCGGGAAGCGGGCGCGTTCGTGGGACACATCGAAGGACTCACATACATGGACAGCAAGGACGACGGGCGATACCTGTTGAGCAACGGGAAAGACCAGAGCATGAAGCTGTGGGATCTGAAGATGATGTACACGTCCACGGAGTTCCGGGACAAGAACCCGCGGCGGCACACGCTGTACAGCGATTTCGACTACCGGTGGAGCAAGTTCGACGAGGACGACTGGTTCCCGCACCCGGACGACAACTCGGTCGTCACGTTCCGGGGCCACAAGGTGTTGCGCACGCTGATCAGGTGTCACTTCTCGCCGCCGGGCAGCACCGACTCGCGGTACGTGTACTCGGGCTCGCACGATGGGAAGGTGTACGTCTGGAACATGGACGCCACGCTGGCGGGCGTCGTCGACGTCAAGAAGACGACGCAGCAGGAGAAGTCGCTCCCGCGCGCGTACCGCCAGTACTACGACCGTCGCGGCCTGCCCGGGTGGTCCACCATCGTCCGGGATGCGAGCTGGCATCCCACGGCGCCGTTCATAGCAGGTGAGCTCTTACGTCGCGTAAAAATTGGCGAGGATCTGACGTGGCTGACAAAGACGATAGCATCCTCCTTGAATGGGTGGGATAACGCCCTCGGCACGGTCTCGTTGCACTCTTACAACGAGGGAAGTCTCGACGAGGGCTCCCCTGAGATGGGCACCTCGTATGACGAGAAGCTGCAACAAGTGAGCGATGAGCGCGATGAGGGGGTAGATTCCGACGGTGAAGAAGGGTTTAACGCTGGATGGTAATGAATAGGCGTCAGATGCAGTACAGCATTTCTCTCTCAGAAAGTCCTAGCCTACTAGTGAAGGACCGGCCAAAACAAACAAGGCTTGCTTACTTAACCCCCTATTCCCTATATATATCCATCCCTGTATAAGCGCAGCAGCAGTACATATGTATGACATAGCCACATCAGGTAGATAGTCAGTCAGTCTCAAGGCGTTAGTGGACAGAACAGGATTTAGATCAGGTCAAATATTTTCGAGTTATATTTTCTCTCTAGAACTCCGCCCACGTTCGCACGCAATGCAATGTTTGTTTGTACAGTGACATAGTAGATAAAGGCTGTTAAAAGCATGAGACCACCACGACCATTCGCAATGGGAACATGTCCCAATGGCGCTCATTTTGTGTGTCAATCAATCAATCAGTCCATCCATCCCAGCCGCAAGCCATGCATACAGGTGGTCCGTTCCTCTCAGTCTGTCTGGCCTGGGCGGGTAGGTAGGTTTATCATCGTCATTATTGTATCTCGCCGCACCGCAATTGACGGGTTTCGGTAGTGGTGGGCAGTTATCGTGTCGTTGTCTCGCCGTCCCCATCGCGCATGTTCAACCTCGGTAGCCTCCCTCTCACTCCCGTCGACGACCTATGCGCCTCCTACTAGAACGTTGTTGACGGGAATGTGAACTGGAGGGAAACGTATTAGCGCCATGTCCATATGAACAAGCCAGGGATTCGCGTACTTAGCTTGACGAGGTAGCCGATGGCACCCATGACCACGAAACCGACGCCGACGGCCTGGCAGATCTTGATATACTCGTTGCGGTCGGGCTTGGTGCAGCGGTTGATGAACTGCGTGCCGTCCTTGACGAAGTCCTTCTGGACGTCGAAGAATTCTGTTATCTGGTCGGCCATTTTATGCGTGTGTATGATGCGTTGGATGAGTGAAGGGCTGAAGATGTGAGGTGTTGCTTGTTCTCCCGGGAAAGTTGTGGTAGGCGGATCGGGACGTTCGTGGACAATGCGGTGCGAAGTGCAGAACGTGATGCGCTGTCCAGAAGCTCGAACAACTTCTATCTAATAAGAAAGATGCGGCCAGATTTCCCCTGCTTGGGGCTTCCTGAATGCTGGGCGTGCACTAGTCTGCAAGTAGTCAAGTGCCTGATCAAGAGGACCTCGGGAGGCTGGTGCTTAATGTCGGACACACATATCAGCCACAGGGCTCCAGGCGTTGAGCCTCACCTTGCACGTCCCCAGAATCTTGAACGGGGAGCCCCTTTCCACTAAATCGGACAATTATAGTGGGGTCGGTGTGCTGAGGACAGGCACCTCGCCGCCCTAGTGCTGTCACTGCGCGTTGATGGGGCGAACATAGTGGTCCGGGGTCTCTCAAGGTAACCCAATCAAGCACCTACCTGCCTGCATTATTACCTAAGTAGGGACTCGATAAGCCGCGCCCAACCTCAAGCAAGCTTCGAACGACCTTCATCTCTTTTTACTCGTGCCACAACCATGTCATCGGCATCCACAACCTCTCCTCCATCCTGTCACAAATCGTTGCTGAGATCTCAATACCGCTACACACTGTTCCCCCTCCTTTAGACTACCATAATACCTACTTGCCCTGCCGTCTCCATTCCTTGAGTCCGGTCCTGGCTTTACTGACCCCGACACCCGACCTCGACAGCAACGGCCATTGTCATCTCTCGCGAACTGTCTCGCGACCACGCTCCGCTTACTGCCCATCGACTCCTCTTCATGCGACTACCCGCTGTTAGTTTGACCTGATACAACCCCTCCGGCTGACTGAAGCAATAATACGTGTACACGTACGCATACACACGGAGAGAGACGCGGATATCGAGGTTGATTGCCCATCGCAGGTTCTGGGCTTGGTAGTGCAGACAGTCTTGTCCACCTTGCAGTTCTGTTTTCTTTTCTCTCGAGATACTACCGCATCTCTATCCAGTTGCCTGGCTGCCTGTACTTGTCCGCATCATCTCAGATGTCCCAAGATCTGGACGCTATACACCGACCCGCGTGTACCTAGGGAGACTTGGCCGAGATTGCGAGCACAGAGCTTCGTCTTGACGTCTTCGTTGATTCAACCTCTGTCCGGCCGGTGAGCTGGCGTTTTGTTCTCGCGTGTTTTTCTGCCACTGGTCTTTGAGACGGGGACGAGAAACCCGGGATTGCCTTAGAGAGGGGTTTGCGTTCGGCCGACGGTCCAACATGTACGTATGATGCTATATCCTGTGAGATGTCTTTCTCTTCGTCTCCTCTCGTCTTTCTTCGGGTCGCTTTTCCTACATGTACTATTTTCTAGATCACTGATACAACGGACCAAAAGACGCCAGGCACTTCTTGTATCTTACTCCGAATACACTCAGTTGCTAGATACCTACTCATCCCCCTGACCTCATAACACACTTTGAAGCCCCATAACATACAGTCGTACCGTGTCTTTGAAGATGGCCGACGAGGATTTCGAGATTGACGTCTACGGCGACGCCAACCCTGACTCGGATTCCAAGGCCGACGAGTCCAACACCCAGTCCTACGATAGCAATACCAGCATCACGATTGCCAACGGCTCGAACCCTCCGGAATCCGTTAATAATGACAGCCATCACAGCAACTACGATAACCGAGACCAGGAGAGCCATGACGAGCACGGTGCCCCAACACGGCAATATCAACAGGGAGTCAAACGCAAGGGAGAATCCGATGATCGGCCAATCGACCCCGGTGCCACAAATTGCCTCCTTCTCTCAGACCTGAACTGGTGGACAACCGATGATGATATCCGTGGTTGGGTCGCGAATGCCGCTTCCGAAGCTGAGTTGAAGGATATTACGTTCAGCGAGCACAAGGTCAATGGCAAAAGCAAAGGGTGCGTACAATCTTTCTTGCGCGGGTAAGTCACGGAAATACTGACAGCGAACGACAGCCAAGCATATCTTGAATTCACTTCGCAGCAGGCAGCCACCGCCGCGAAACATCAGATTGAATCAGCAGGCTCGGAGGGTACGCAACCTGGCGGAAAGAAGCACAACGTCATATACTCTAGTCCAGTCAATAATCCATTTCGCACTCTACCGAAAGATGCACCCGCCAGGGGTAAGGACAACCCGGCTTCCCGAGGCGGCGCCGGCGGCAACTTCAACGACCGCGGCGGTGGCAACTTCCGGGGTCGTGGTAATTTCAACGGACCTCGTGGTGGTGGTTTTAACCGAAACTTCTCAGGTGGTGGTAACATGGGCGGCGGTGGTGGCGGCTTCCACAACAACAACATGGGCGGAGGCGGTGGTGGATTCGGCAATAACATGGGTGGCGGGGGCAGTTTCGGCTTCGGCAACATGCCCGGCGGTGGTGGGGGTAATTTCGGCTTCCGTGGAGGCATGATGGGCGGCAACATGGGTGGAGGTATGCGAGGAGGAGGCATGCGTGGCGGGCGAGGCGGTGGCATGGGTCCTGGCATGAACCCGGGCGTCGGCGCGGGCATGAACAACAGCATGATGGGGGGCATGGGGGGCATGGGCATGCCGATGATGGGCTTCCAACAGCCACACTTCAACCCGGCCTTCTTTGGTGGCAACCAGCAGGCCGACTGGCAGAATCCGCATGGCGCCAAGCGACCACGAGGAGAATAGCTAAATCATTATAGTCGGCGGCGTCGTGGGCCCACTCAACGCGACCATCCACTAATCGAATTCACTACTGACGATGCGGAGTTTCATATTCATTTCACGGATTGATAGGCCAGGTAAGGCAAGGGCGAAAGGGAAAGGGAAGGGCTAAGTACGGATAGTTCCTCTTGAAGCTATGGCGGCATCGTCAGCTTTGTGTAGATTATTAGTTATACCACATCTCGGTCGATTTATTACCCGTCTGCGAAATAGTGTAGGAGAATATGAGGAAATGAACGAATGGTCAAAGCTATGCATATCCCATGGCACCTACTCTACTCCAGCAGGGACTAGGTAAACAGTCAGCGCTGTCAGGTCAACTATCACAAGTTTCAAGATCCAGTCATACCACAGTGTCCGGCTATCTAATACGAAGCAATGTGTGTTGATGAAAGATGGCCTGAATTTTAAGAAAGATTAATGACCTATGTACGTAGCCGGAGCTATTGTGCATTCATTGCAATTTTAGCCCTGTCGGATTATATATAGGTTACGTCGAAATACATAGCTGCCTACATTTCTTTTCACTAGGTAGGTTAGCAGATATTTGGTCGACGTCTCGTCTGTTCGCCTTTCGCAAGCCGAATATGACCGCCCGTATACGTACCAGATTATACCAAAAGTTGTAGGATATAATAGATGCCATGCATACATCCATCTACCTTCTATGTATTAATCTCACAGCGTGGATAACCCTATCTAACCTTGAATCTATGCTCATAGTATAATAGGTTTAGGGGATGATGCCGCTATACCTACCTATTCTGTTTCTTCGTCGGTGTGTAAATAGGCGATGATGACCTGGCCCAAAGGGTTTAGGTGAAATGCAACCCAGATACCACCTAAAGATGATAGGTGAACTGGATGTGTCTTCGTTTATTATATAAGTAGATAACCCTTCGTTTCACTCCAGTCGTACCTCCTTCCATTGAAAACGAGGGCATAAGATATATCATTCCCTAACCAAAAAACGAGGGCAAAAACAAAAAGAGGCACGGAATATGGCCATTACCAATTTAATCTCAATTAATTGACTCGTTTATATCTCTCACATCGCTCTTTCCACTCTAATTTTCCCCCCGTCCTCGCATTGGATTATACTGACTGAGAAGTCTTTCTCCCTTAGTGTTTTCTCTACTATTGTGTCGGTTACATTATCACACTGGCCCAATACCTCCAACACCGGCTCAGATACGATCTGCGATATAGTATGCCAGATATCTCCGCACCGCGTGAATTTCGAGCGAACTATGAATATGGCCGTGATAGCCAATACGCAGGACAGGTTTATCATGACCAATACGGTAACCGCGGCAAACCCGTTCCAAGCTCGAGGGATCTCGAAGCTGCCGACGGAGACGGACTCGAAATCTGCGGTCACGTCAAAGGCCGAGAGGAAATAGTAGTAGACTTTTTGCGCAGCCATGGTGAGGAATGTCTCTATCACGGCAGATGGCCTTCCCCTGGAATTGACGATATATTCGCCGACCTTTTGCGTACCCCGGGGCAAGTGGTATCCGTACGACCGGCAGTCGTCACATACGGCCCAGCTGATTTTTTTCGCGTCCGGACCAAACGTGAGCCAGAATGCCTGCCGGAGGCGATCGAGCGTCGCCGAAACCGCATCGTCTTCTACGCCAGAGCCGGGTTGGGATAACATTGGGGAAGCCGTCTCCGTTATGTTGGTTGCGATTGAAAGCACCCTCCGATCCGCGGGGGTTTTGTATCCGACGTTCGCCCCCAGCAGATCAACTGCTCGCTTAACCTCCGTTTCGTTCGGGATGATGCTTGTCTGCACCAGCGGCTCTGGACTGAGATCATCCGCGGCCTGTTTCATACCCACAGTGTCCATGCTTGTTTTGAGCCTGACAAAACACAGTGTCGCATTCAGAACGATCCCTGGGCTCAGCTCGTAGCTGTTCCATTCGTCGACACCGGTCGACTGACCGAGAGTAATATTATCGTGTTCGTAATCCAACCAATTGTTGTAGACGGCGTTTGTAGCAAAGAGGAGGAAGGGCCAGGTGTTTGAAGTAGCACCTGGAAGATCCCGATCCAAGGCCGGGTCTTCTAAATTGCCTATGCCGACGCCTGGGATTTCGAGCGGATATAAAGAGGTAGCCCAGGTCGGGCCATCACCCGCCAGGGTGGCAATAGTGGTGTTGAAATGGGATGACCAACAGCCAGTTCTATTTCCCCCTGAAGGGCATGGATCTGTCATACCCATACCAGCACTCTCGAAAGTCTGGTTATAATCGATATTCCCCGCGATGGCGGCGTACTTCCCTGCCTCGTCTGTGAATGCTATCGGGAGTCCTCTGATGGATGGTCGCATGCAGAAAACTCGAGTACTGAGAGTGAACAACGGGCCGCGTATATAATTCAGAGACGTACGACCAGGTTCTTGTAGTGGTAAAAAGGCACGTCGCACGAGCCCACTATCGTAGAAGCCGCGCTGGTTTGGCGTTGCCATCCCCGCCGGTTCAGATTCACCAAATAGTGCAAACGTTTGATAGTCAATCACCTCCATTACGATCGACTGCTGAGTTGCATTCAGTGCTTCAGGCGACAGTATGAAATTCAGGCTGCTCTTGACTTGGAATCGGGCCAGGTTCGTGAACTTGAAATCGAAGAGTAGAATTGTTGAGGAAAACTGTATGCCCAGTCCCGTAATAACCAATGGAACAAGTAATAAAGACTCAAGACAGAAAAACTGTTTTGCGGATTTAGTAAAGATTCCATGTTGTAGTAGCTGTAAAGGCCCGCCATTGACACCCCGAGTGATCGATAATCTCGCAATTTGAGATATGGGGGTTTGGCGCTGCTCGATCAGTAAGGCGGCGACCAGGGAGGTACAGATGGTAGCTTGGGCGACAGTGATTGTGCGCAGCAGTAAAGAAGAGAGCGTTGTGGACCGCGTTGCCCAGCCGTTGACCATGATCGCTCTCCAGATATACGGTGCATCGATGCTGCCTGCTCCGGCGCGTCCCCCAGCCCACATGAAAGTGATAAAGCCCACAGTTGCAAGGACAACAAGTGACCCTCCAAAGACAGTGGCGCAGCCAAATAATCCGAGCGATTGTACTATGGACAATTTTTGAAAGACACCTGTGGACATACCCGGGTTCTCCGCGTGCAGGGTACGGGGTTTTTCGGGCGTTGAATCCGGCTCAATCTCTCTGATTGTAATTTCCGCTGAATTGCTGGAACAGCTGGCGTCGTCGGGTGTAATTCCTCCCGACCGAAGCGAAGATGTTTCTGAAAGCTCCGGAGACGGCGTCAAAGATTGTGTGCCATTTTCGACAGCTGGGACGGTGTGTAAGTTTACATTCACGCAATCCATGTTGTCTTGAGCCTAGCTTTTTTGTCTTGTTAATTCCAATACTGTCCGTATCTGTCCGGTAATCACAAGATAAAACGACGCACCTCTTGATCGCGACACGTGTTGTGTATGTTAAGAATGCGGTGACATAGATAGAGTGCTACTGTTATGTCTGGGCCAACAAGGGCTGGAATGATATCTAGCTAAGGATATAAATTCTCACAGGCTACACCGTGGATGATTACACCGCTTAGACTTCGTTGAAGAAAGTAGGCAACACTTGTATAACATGTTTTCAACAATAATTAGAATGCTGAAGGTGATTTAATATAAGGGGAGACAGGACAATACAGAAGCATGCAATAGCCCTGATCACGACAAACACGGCCTTGCCTATGGGTTAACAACCGACCATAGTGCCTCAATGTCCAGGCCTTCATCCGGCCCCCAGGATACATTTGGGGTTTTGGAAAATCTATGTTTAGAACGAACATGGAATGTTGCTACAGTTGGAACAAGCCCCATCTAAACGTTTTATATACAACGTTGAGGTTGCCGATCATTTGTCCATGGTTTTACAAGACGCATATTTCCTTATGGCCACCATGTCCAAAGATAGAAGCATTAAGCACCTGCACACAAATCGTCTGGATATCATAAGCTGTGCTTTTTAAAGGGGGCATACATCGAGCGAATGGATATGGCTCACGTCAGATACCAGGGGATGGAGAGTGGGGTACAACACTTTTGATAGGTTCGTGGGGGCAGATCTCCAACAGTTGTCCCTAAATTATATCCCGGTTGTACCGCCGAATACTACCACCGGGTAGTACAAATACTACCACGAAATAATGGCAGTCGAATCGGCGATGCATTAATACAAAGCATCACCTTAGGTGCCCAGCTTATGCTTCGAAGCAGGCTAGCTTGGCGAGGACGTAGCAAATGCGGGATGCTACGACGGGATTCCGGAGTATAGGGATAAAGGTTGCCTGGGGCAACTGACTTCAATATATTTCGCGCTTTTGTCACACGGCAAGGACTTCCTGGGACCTGTCAAGGCCTGTCAAGACCTGTTAAGCCATATGTCTCAGCCCCGACCCAGCTATTGGTCGGCGACTATCACAGCCTCTGCAATGAGGCCTGGAATCGGAGCCCAATAGAAGAGGGGAAATAGAAAATATTTGCCAAAGGCCTGTATATAAATAGAAGGAAAGAAGCGAGGTTACATTGGGATCAGAAAAAGGAAACATAGACTTCTTGAGACCCAAAGAGAATTATTAGCTGAAATATGAACCCTTGTTCCAAGCCCTTGAGATCAAGCCCTTGTCACACTTATCTTGCCCGTTACGCATTATCTTAAGAAGTGTAGTAACTTGTAATTACTACTACCCACATGTAGCTGTTTCAGTACAGCTGCCATTAAGGCCATTTTGGCAAAGCAATGTAACCCTTACTACTTGGTGTGACGGAGCCCCGGAACCCACATCCGGAGCTTCTTGGGACCAATGGAAATGGCTTCGCCGGAGCCCCGGAGCGATGAAACTTTATTCCATGGGATCCCACACTCCCTAGATAAACTGCGTACCTAAGGTAGGAAACCCGGTTCCGGGAGAAACCTGGAACTTGGACTAATTGTGAAGTGATGCGGGTGGGTGTACAAGGGACTAAGCCGATACATGGGGCTGGAATTCTATGTATAAGAAATATTTGTTTTTTTTTGGGGGGGGGGGGGGGGGGGGGGGGGGGGGGCCATGGGGGGAGAATTTGGGGGTGTAAGAGGGGATGGGGGAGAATAA
>MU383174.1:0-85373 GCA_022495125.1 Xylaria acuta | reverse complement strand
GCCCCCCCCCCCCCCCCCCCCCCCCCCCCCCCCCCCCCCCCCCCCCCCCCCCCCCCCCCCCCCCCCCCCCCCCCCCCCGGCCCAATGGGAGCAAAATTAAAGGGTTACTATCGAACTTGGTCATCTACGCCTATACTTAGCTACAAACTTAGCTTCTATTTTTTTGAAAAAACTTTTTTTATTCTTACTACCTTTGGGGTTGACAGTGGCCTATGGCGACTTCACGTCGTCGTCCCAATCCATTATGTCGGGGTCGGGGATTTGGAAGTACTCAATTGCCCCCATAACAGCCATCCACGATCAGGAAGGAACTTGAGGGTGGCGATTGAGCTTGATCTCTCTCAGCACGTTGTCGTCTAACACTTTCCTCCTCCAGAGGAGACTCTCATGAAGAAACCCCCCGTCCACAGCACCGTATCGCCCACGTATGGAACGGGCGTTCAGCAATCTTCTCTCAAGCCCGTACATAGCTACCGCTCGGTCCTCTTCAAATCCCGGGGAGAAGCCGAGGGTCGAGTATTTCGAGTATGCATGTGCGAAACAATCCATCGCCCCTTGAGGGAAGCTCGGGTCGGATAGGAAGGGCGCCCGCGGACTAGCCCCCGCCATTAGCGATCAGCAACACTCTTGGAATCTCGTGTGAGAACAATATTGAACAAAGTACTCACTTATATGGCTTGGTCATTGTCTCGCAGCGGATTCCGTTCCCGCACTCGAAGTAGGCCTGAGTTTCCGTGAAGTATATCGTCCGAACCGACAGTGCCCGTTCCTGGAACACCCACCCGCGGCTGCTTAGATGACTTTCCTCGACATCACGGGAGAAATTATCAATGGCGCTGCATATGTAGAACTTGGATTTGCCCCTTCTGAACGCTTGAGATGTCCTGGCCCTGTCGCCTGCCGATGGGCGTGGCTTGAGGAACCCATCCGACGGACCGCCATGCGAACAGTGTACCGCAATGGTACAATAGGCTCCGCTATAGTAGCCCTCCATAAGCCTGCTCTCGGTCTCGAAATCGCCACCTTGCCCCTGCAAGATGCAGATGGCATCTATCCAGAGATACCTGACTCCCAGACGTCTGGTTACGCGGATCGCATTCTGATAATTTTTTGCGAGGTAGGCGAAGGGGATACACTTTTCTAACTCATCGACGTTATGTGGGGTCGCGACAAGCGACATATTCGTCTTCCCCTGCGCCCAACGGTAGGAAAGAGCAACATATTTTTCATCCATTCGGGCTGAGGGGTCGCAGTTGAGTCTAATGCGGATTCCGTTCGACGAGCTATCACCTACGTCGATAAGTCTTGTTGGCGATCGCCAGGATGAGCGTTTTGGATGGTACTCTGAACGGTATCCTGGACTACAGGGGTAAAAGCTGGCACAAACTGTGCAGCCGTGCCTGTCGCATTCTTCTAGCCATTTACGAAAGAGCAGCGTTTGAGTCTCTCCCTCGTATCTTGGCAGGCTTTCAAAGCCCCTGTGGACGTATCCGGGAAGGTCGCTCCATCCTGTAGGTAGTAACACAGAATACCATGTCAGGAACCCCGTATACGATAGGCAGACTTTTGTTGTTGCACGAAGGCCCCGAAACCATCTCCGTGGCTTCGTGGATGCTATCTAGCTATATACAAGGAGTCTCTTTGTCTATGTAGGTGCATATATGGCTTGTGATATGTGACTCATGATATACCATATAGAATATTGCGCTTCAACTGCATTTTTTGAGAACTGCCATTACCGCAGTGTAGTAGGCAGCTGACTGACTCGATGACGGGAAAGGGGTGTGGCAAGAAGAGAAAAACCATTCTGACTTGTAGGCCGACTTATAGATGGTGACGGTGCTAAATAACTGAGCTTTAGCAGCTGGGTCCTCAAGTACAGGATTACGCTCTTGAATTTCATGCAAGCACCACTCGGGTCAAGACTCGAGCTTAATCTCTCTTCACTAGTGTGTCTACACACTTAATCTCAGACAAAAGAAGATCATCCTAATATCCCGTCAATCCCGTGGGAATTGCGTGATTGGCCTTGTAAGCAGAAACATATTGTTGAGTCCAAGTCAAATAATTGCTACCATGGCTGCCCGGCTGAGTCGGGTCCTGCGGCTCAATGTCCCGAGAATATTCTATGCAAAACCAGTTGTCAGTTTTTGAATACCGTCGGTGAGGTAAACAGACTTATACTTACCTCCATCATACTGGTCCACAAACTGTGGGTTGCCATTCGCATCATCAGCCTGCCTCTGGGCCATCCACTCATTCCACCATGTCAAGATGACAAGCTGAGGATGGACATCAAACGCTTTGGCCCACTGCGCCGCATAAGTCCCTCCCTCCCGTCTGGACGTAGCTGTAGATTTATCAGATATGTAACTCTGCTGCTTAGCCACACAAACAGAGATCTGTTCGGCGACACCGTTCGTCATAGCGACATTTTGCGGCGCATCCTGCAGAAACGACCACTCGCTCTCCGCCAGACTGCCCTGCAGCCCCCACATCTTGCGCAGCGTGAAGCTTCCCGCCAACTCATTGGGAAGCGTGTCGGTAGTCAGCATCAGCGGTTTTCCTTGGAATGTGACCCAGAAGTCGGCATAAGCCGAATTACTGTAGTATCGGTCGTTCACGAAGCGGCCGACGGCTGAGGGGTCTGCATCAGTGGAGGCTGTTCTTACCCAAAACACCACGTTGGGACTGCGAAATCTCGTCAGTTAATGTTGAAATGAGCTTCATGGAGAATCACCTACGTTGGGTGTCCGGCAGCGGCTTGAACTTGCATCTCTGCGAGGAGCGCGTCGGAAGGCTCTGTGAACAACCCCTTTCCATAGCCACCGTATCCCTGACAAACCGCATGTAAGTGAAAGTCTTACAGATTACGTGGAACATTCTTGGACATCGGTGGATACTTACCGCTAAATTGGTGGCATCAATAACGATGAAGTCAATTCCAGCCCCCGAGATCTGGGAGAAATGCCGACCCAACACACCGGTGTCACCGCCTGGATAGTATCCTCCGTCAGGGCGGCCCCACCAGTGCCAGTTGGGTTGGGGCGCGAAACCCCCATGGCCCGCTTCAATCTCAGAGATATCCGGGGGGTTACCGTTATCGTATCCAAGGCTATGCCATACAGAATAGCAGATGCCGACGGCGTTAGGGTTGCTATCGATGTCAAAGACTGCTGCTGCTTGTGCGGTAGTGACCGCTGCGATAGTTGCTAAGAAGCGACGCATCTTGTGAGAATTGTGTTATGTGTAGGTGAACTAGGGACGAATTACTTGTCTGGTTTTTCAACGTTCATGAATGATCATGGCGTGTGCCTGATTATATATCTATCTCACCATCACTAAAGTTACCCACCCTGGTTACGGAAGATACGCACCGAACAGAGTTTCCAGGATTCTACCGCACGCTCCGAAAGGAACACCCAGCGTATGATATTACGTATCCCTAGTTACGCTCCCTAGAGATTGAAGAATCAAAAGTGCCTAGAAAACACGGTTCAGTGCTCGGTACCAACGACCAACGAAAGACGACCTTTCTACCACATGAAAACAGTAATACGCCCAGTCAGTTGCATGTCACGGCTAACTTCCAAACTGGAACACGGACTGTAGCGAGCCGCCATAGTCTTTTCGGCAGCCGAGGTAGGTCGAGCTCACGTTCCGATCCAAGCCGTTGGCGGCCCTAAGCCCGGATAAGTACCGATCTCCGCCGCCGGTCTCCGGACCACAACTACTTGCCGAAACTGGTAAGACCCATTGGAATTTGCTAAAGTCATTTTGGTTTTGAAACACACAAAGACTCGTTAGTGTGAACACTCAACGAGACAGGACATATATCTCGAGCACAGTATGACGAGAACTTGCGACGGCTGGACCATTCCCGGGATATCTCGCAGCATCGGAGATATCACGAAGCATACGTGGACGATTTTCTCAAGCACCCTTCCGACTGTGCACTGTCTGGTGCTGCTCCTCCCTACTTACCCTGTCAAGCTTCTACGCATTGTTCTTTGAATTTTCTCGTAATATTTGCTTGATAGTGGAGAGGCAACGTGGCATTGAAAATCACTGTTGGTAGTTCTACAATTTACCTTGTCGTTGCTGCACAGAAATTAAAGCAGAGACGTCCAGGCAAGAGTTCCAGAAGAGGTGTGTGATTTCGCTTTGTGCTGATGGAGTCTCAGTGGTATTGTCACCATATGTTTCATAGTTCGCTATTGCTATTGCGTTTCGCAGATCATAGACAGCACTTAACTTCGTTGACTTTAGAGATATGCTAAGTCAGGAATGCGGTTCTAGGACGTTCTATCATTCTTGCAAACGGATGAATACTGAGGTTAAAACTTCGCTGCTTCCCTCCTTCCGCACCACTTTATAAAGGCCGAGGCGCCACTACTAACTGCTCATTCTTAGAAGAGCCAAGGTGGTAAGCACATCGAGCTTCAGGAGCTTGAAGTAGACGCCATGAAAGCGATGCCACACTTGATGTACAACTTCGACTATAGCAAGCCCGACGATTATCGCGAAGCGATCTGCTATAAAGTCTGTGCGATCACGGGCATGTATCTCATTGCTAATTTAACATCCTACGCTGAGGAGAAGATGCAGTCATTCACGTTCAACTGTCGTGAGAAATGGAGGCGCCCCAGTCGCGTCCCGTTAAAGCCGGCGATGAATGAGATATTCGGCGGGGACAGCATATAATTATCAAATCATGAAGTCCGGCGATAGTTCCCTGTCAGGGACTGAGCGACTTTTAAATTTGCTTTGGAATACTATTAGAAACGCGCTTTGTAGAATACTCCCTGCACATGACGATTTTGGCGATGCGGACATGCTCGAGGATCTCGCATACTTACTCGCACGTGAATAACATGAGCGAATCAGCAAACTAGACAACACTGATCATGCAACTTCAAGATAGGTAATGATAAATATGAAAAACGCATTTGATAGCGTTTGAGCGATATTTAGAAAGAATTTGTTGGCAGGGATTTCTAACACTGCTATAAATTGCAGTAGTTATGTGCGAGCTTTGTTCTAGGCAACATAATAATATAAGACAGTATAACCATAAATTAATGCGTTCTTACATCTATAAGTAATTATACTTGCTATAATCACGGTGTTTATATAATTAATAAAAAAACTTATTATAGTATTAATTATAATAATATATATATAACTTATAATTTTATTATATATGCTTTTTATTAAAAATAACATTATAATAGTTATAAAAGCAATAATTATATAAGTTAAGCGAATGGCTTAACAAAGGCATATAAGCTCGTTATAATAGCAAGTTTACCTTGCCTCTCTACCAAATCGCTTATATAGTGCTGTTCCAAATACGTCCCTGGTTCACTCAAGCTACTGAGTAAGGTGCACAGCAATTAGCGGGTTGGACACTTTGAGGAAGGTGCGCCATCCATCAAGGGCACCTTCAAACATGCTACGTACTACGTAGGGTCTTGGATCTTTCGCAACTTCGGAATTTACTATCTCCCCAACCTTCACTCGCAGACGACCTGTCTCCCTCTGGGAAGGTACGTGTACTTAGGTACCCATGCTTTCCATTTACAGCACGCAGTTAATGGAACCACTTCTAAGAGAGCTCCATTGCCTCCACAACACCAACTTTTTGTCACTTCCAACATCTCATCATGACAAATGCTCAGACGCCTCGCGAAAGCGCTGATCCCTACCCTCGACGGGGCGGTCGGGGTGGCAGAGGTTGGCGAGGCGGGCGAGGCGCTCGCGGTGGTCGCGGACAGCAAGCACGAAACACGCAGCTCATCAACGCGCCCACCAGCCAACCAATCGCCACCCCATCGCCGAGCGTAACAAGCACTCTCATCTCTCCAACACCAGGCTCGCCCACCCAAGCCTTGGACTTCCGATCTTGGCTGTCGCGCGTCAAAAGCCCAGGTGCTAATCTTACGACCTCTGCACTCTCTCCTTCTCCACCAGTTTCCTCCAAGAGCCAACCGTTCAGCCCACCCAAAACACTGCCCAGCAGCCAAACCGGCGACACCCAATTCAAGGTAGATGCCCCATCAGCTGACGCATTCTGCGTGGTTCTCAAGCGGTACGTATAGTCAAGAGAAACAGCCCCATGGTGCGGCTGGTACTGACTCTTCACGACATTAGGTTCTTCAATAACGAGCACCTTACAGACGCAACCATTCGCTGTGGCAACCAGGAGTTCAAAGTCCATGCTGTGGTGTTTTCTGTACATTCAGACTTCTTCTACAAGGCATTCTGTGGCCAGTGGAAGGTAAGCCATACCTCTCCCCTGAGCCCCCACCACGTGGCTGACCTAGTTTTCTCAGGAGGGCGGGGACGGCAAGATAATTAAACTCGACGAGGTCGAAGTCGATGTTGTCAGAGCTATGATACAGTTTATGTATCACTTCGATTACAACACTCCTGACAGCGTGTCTGCATTGCTCTTCGACGCGAAAGTATACAGCATTGCCGGCAGATATCTCATCCCAAAGTTGAAAGATTACTCCAAGGCCAAGTTCGAGTCGGCTATTAGCTGCCTCCTGGATTCTACCGGTTTCTCTGCCGATCTGTGTGCAGTCGTCTCCGAGATATACAGTTGCACCCCAGAGTCCGATCGAGGACTGCGTGATATTGTCGCTGAAGCTTTCCATAACAACTTGAGTAAATTGGAGAAAAGCGAGTCGTTTCACACCTCCCTCAGCAAGATACCTGGGTTTGCTGTCGACATGGTATTTTTCAAGCCGAAGCTGCGATACACTAACGTATTTGGTCTAGCAAACTAGGGAACTCACATGTACCCAGAAGTGTAGGGTACTAGAACGCTGCGCTCGCTCCATTCTCAGGAGCGTTGCCTCAAAAATTATGCAATCAAAGGATTGGCAAGAGGATGAACGAAGAAGCTGACGAGAGAATCGATCAGAAGATTAACTGGAGTATTGATGGAAGAGTTAGTTAGAGACTAATCTGAAGGTCAACCTGGATGAGTCGAGGGTATCACCAATCGTGACATGTAACTCATAGGTGAATATCGTTTTTAAGGCCACCGGTACTTAGTGGTGCTGTGCAACGATCCCAACAAGGCCAATATACCGATTCTGTCTTGGAACATCTTGTACTTCTTTAGCTTCATTGCGAGAATTAAATCTGATGGCCAACATGAGATTGTCGTTTGACTCGAACACTACCTACCATCTGCTCAACATTGTCGAGCTTCACCAGTTCGCCTTCGTTGACATTTGGGGAGGAAAAGGAGTTTTGATCTTTAATGACACAGGCCAATGTTTTGTTGTTATCGAAGACTCGACCAAGGACGAATAATATTTTTCTAAGCAAGTTTATCAACATCAGGGTCCTTGTGGCAGATGTATTCAACACCATGCGCAATGTCAGCAGCCACCTCCTCGCTTATTCGGCGTGGCAGGCCGCTTATCCAGCACCCTGTCTGTGCAACAAGCGCACTACCCGTGTAACGCCATCGACAGATATCTCAACCTGGGGAACACTCTCTTCACTAACTCGCGAGCAGGCGCCGCGATTACATTCTGCCGGATTCCCTGTCCGACCGGCACGAGCAGGACGTCGATGTCGCCGGGACGGTTGCCAAAGGTATGCCTCGGCACGACAGTCTGCCCGATGCCGCCAGGCTCGGTGTTGTTCTGTTTTGGCCAATGCTGGATCCAATGTCGCAGCAAGGATCGGCAGCGTGAGCGGCTCAGAGAGGGAGAGCATGTTCGGCGCATCCATGGGACCAAAGACCTTAGACATCCAGGGCCTGGAAGCCTAGAAATAGGACTAAGCCGAATTTGGTCACGGGTCTCGCTGCCATCTGGGCTTCTATTGGGGTGGTCTACATTGTGAAACTGATAAGATGTGAATAAATATACACGCGGTGAGCTAAAATCACACGCCGTGAGACGGGAAAAGTCTAGCTATGATGCGGCGTGTTGCCTAGGAAACAATGAAAAACTCTTGAAGTTTCATTACAGCACGAAAATTTCGTTTGCATATGCTGCGCAGTGAAGATGGGCATTTAGCGGCAACACGCAGGTCCCTCCCGCAGAAGGGCGACAAACGGAAGAACGAGCTCTGGCGATATCTAATCTCACTTTTCTAAACCCGTTGCATACGTTACTGAGCCGCCTTTCTTGTTGTAAAATCGCTAGATTCCTCGATAAAAATGGCTCGCCTTCATGATAAAGCCACGAAAGACTACTATGCCATTCTCAATATTGAGGACCCAGAGACCGTCGACGAGCGTGAGATCAAACAGAGCTACAAACGCCTCTCCCTCCAGACCCACCCCGACAAGAATCTCAATGATCCGAACGCGACGGCTCAGTTCCGAGAGGTTCGTTTTGCAGTTCATCTTGACGCCTGAACACCGCATCAGCTAACTCCGATCTCCAAATCCAGATCAAAGAAGCATACGAAACACTCATAGATCCGGAGAAGCGTCGAATCTACCACATTGCCCGCCAAAGGGGAAACACCGCAGGAACGAATCATGCCAACACCGAGAACTACGACCCCAATGGTTGGTTCTACTGGTTCTTTAACAGAAATAAGGAACCCCGATCCTTCACCGACGGCCACAAGCCCTACTCAGCCCGCCACCAGCGAGCCAGCGACCGCCACCATGCTTCGGAGCAATGGTACCGCGAAGCCCAACAGTCCCGCGCCGAGATCGCTGAGGCACGAGAGGCCATTCGCGCAGCGCAGAAGGCGGCCAATGAGCATCTCGCCCGTGAGAAGGCCGATGGCCAACGCCGCTGGCCAACGCCGCGCCGAAGAAGAAGAGCTTCGTGCGCGGAAGAACATGGAACAGCGAGCCCGGAACATGACGGCGAAAGGCAAGGGCAAGGGCAAGGGAACAAGGCGCCGGAATATCTTCCGTAATCTGCCCGGCTCTACCTGCTGGCATCGCGTACAGTGGAACAAGGAGCTCGGCGAGAGGATGATGTGCCAGGCTTGTGGCCGTGTCATGGACTCGTATGTGTATCGGTGCCAGGGATGCTCGATGAGAGCTTGTCGGAAGTGTATGGCTGATGTCAAGAAGTAAGGCGTTAGTTTACCGGGTGTCGCGGGACCGACGAAAGTGGCAGTGATGGATGGACACTTTTGCGAGGCAGGCTTGACATCGGGCTCGGGATGGCGGAGTCATTGCTGGTAGGCATAGGTTAATTGCCCGCAGCCTCGGATTTGATACCATCAATGACGAACCTCATACCGTACCCCTTTTTAGGAACGGAATCACGATTAGTGGCCTTCTATATGGGGGTGGGGGGGGAATTAAGAGACGGCCAGTTCATGGTTCGCTTGGGCCTGAGATGTAAATCGCAGTGTGGGAAGCCACGTGGGAATCTCGGCAGAGACTCGGTTCATGACTTTACTCCATGCGTCCTATATGAGACCATCTCCAAAGCTTCGCTATTTCCCGTGCCGCGTACTCTTCAATGCCCATGCTCACGTAGAACCATTTAGAGATACGACAACTCCCTTGTGTAGTCAGTCGCTCGTCTTGATTAACTATTTCTTACCTCTGAAACCTGAAAATACGATGTAAGAACCCGCGGCAAAAATCGTTCAACTGTACAGTTGGCACGCTTCGGCGTAAGTGTACCTGCAATAATTGGATTCGGAGCCGTCGATCTCGGTCGAGGCAGTCTGCCATTTGAGAATGAAGCAGGCCACTTAAGCGACTAGTGAACTGGCCCGGGTGACCTGATCACCCGGAACGGACCTTAGCCAAGGGGGGGGGCCGGCCGATACGCATCCAGGGCTAGTATATTTCACTGAAGTCATTGTGGGATGTCTTGATCCTAAAGAATGCAATAGAGCTCGTAAAGCATAACCAAAAAACAGAAGCTAAGTGTGTAACTAAGTGTAAGTGTAGATGGCTAAGTTCGGCGGTGACCCCCTTATTCCTACCCCCTTCCCGACCAAATAACCCCCCCCCCCCCCGGCAATATATCTTCTGCATAGAATTCTAGCCCCTGTTATTAGCTAATTCCCTCTTACACACACTCGTACCACTTCACTAGATGAGGACGCACAGCTTTTGATATGATTTCCTGCTGCACGACAACGAAGGCCGGTAGATTTAGCTCGAGGCACAAACCTCACTTGAACGTCAGCTCCTCTTGTTTTTCTTGACGGATAAATTATAATTCTCTATCCTTGCCCTTCCGCATCGAACTACTCTGATGTAATTCTCTACTATTCATCAATGGACCTCCTTTTCAATGGTTATATCTATCGCCTCATTACCAGCTAACATATTCCTGACAGCATGGGTTTCATATGGGGGGACTTGAATGACACGGGTACATTCTTCAAACCCCCGTGGATATAGTTACCATATGGCGTCCAGAACAGACGGTTCTAATAGCACATATTACTCAAAACCTCCTCTTTATATAGTCACCCTTATAAAGTCTCGCGGAGATGTGGGGTAGCGATCATATGTAGGAAGTGGACAAGTGCACTCTCCAGAAACGATCACCAGATGTATATTCAGAAGATCTAACTCCCTAGGTTCAAATCACTAGAAAAGGGTTTTCAGTGTAGCTATTTATATGTGTGATCATCTGGAGTAGGGTTAATCCGCTCCATATAGTGTAGGGGTCTGTATAGACCCACTTATCCGTGACATAAAGCTATAAAAAGCAGAAAGCAAAAATAGTGAATTAAGTCGACGATTTCCTGTTCTCAACGTCATTTCTATTGTACCAGTCTTGCGAGTCTAATTCCGCCAGCTGAGTGATTTCCATGCTAGTTGACTGAGATTGCACTTGACTGGACGTTAGAGACTTGGCTGAGTTCACAGTCTCGTGCACGGCAGCCGAAGCTTCCAACTCGGCCTTCTTCTTAACGTATACACCAAGCAAGCTTTGCCGGCCCAGCGACCCTTGAAGCTCTGGCTTCATCACGTTGATGCCGGTTCCGGCCTCATCGCCTGCGGTCCCCTCGAGCTCCGCGCGTGTCGCCAACGCATCCAACTCTACCTTGACCAGTCGTAATGGATCCCCAGCACTACCTTCCAGCTCGGGTTTGCCTCTGTACTCCTCGTGATGCTGTTGCTTTTTTTCTTCAGTCTCCACGCGCGCTCTCTTTCTCCGTTTCAAACGTTTACGGTAGACCGTGAACAAAAATAAACCAAGGCAGAGCAACAGTACGCCTCCGAGCGACAAACCTACCGCAATACCGACTTGGAGGGTTTTTGATCCATTTGGCATGCTCTTGGGGCCGCCGCTCTCAGGGCTTCGGCTGGGGGTCGAAGGTAATGATGTAGGTGCGGTGGAAAAGGGTCCAGGCGATACAGCTAATCTATGGCCGGCGAGGAAAATCGCTGGTGCTCTTGCGAAAATAGTCGGGCGCCCTGTGTATACCGAACCGCCAAAGTGAGAGGCAATGGAGTTAAGCGAGTCCGTCTGGGTTGGGCCAAACGCGAAAGTGGAAGGCTGTCCTCCGGGGGTCGAGTTGGTGACGAT
The DNA here is from genome assembly GCA_022495125.1 of Xylaria acuta. NCBI lineage: Eukaryota > Fungi > Ascomycota > Sordariomycetes > Xylariales > Xylariaceae > Xylaria > Xylaria acuta. Next base: position 73,872 of record MU383174.1, on the reverse strand, counting down.
AAAAGTGCCCTCCGTTATGTGCGCAGTGCATCCATAAGGGGAATTTATCCGGAAACCACTATGTTCAAGTAATGAGTCGGACGAATACAGTGACGGTCACAAAAACTTACCTGTAACAACAATAAACCGCGCTCAATGAATAAAGCCTTGAAGCAGTTGTCATGCCTAAGGGACAGAATAGACCAGGCGAGTATGTAACTTCTATCGGTACTCCGTATCCACTGGGCGTGTATCCTGGAATGCATGGTTGCGCCCCTTTATCCAACCCAAGGAACGCACTGCAGCCGCCTTTATCGCAGAAATGCACGTACAGACTTGAGCATTCTGGCGCTGGAGTGAAAATAGTCAATAGTGCAGGAACTGGATCCTTACTTGTCGTGGTTGTAGTAGTCCTAAAAGCTGACATCTGGTTAATGACAAATATTTTTAAACTCCATTAACGGGATCGATGGTCTGGTTGTATATATAACGATGCCAATTTTGTAATAGTGGTTTGGGATCGGGCGCTTCGAAAGATATTCAGATTGCAAATGATCTTTTGGGGTGTTAAGGGGGCCACGAAGGTCCAGTTCCCTCTCCAGCTAGACCGGGGGAGATACCGTCTATATGTAGGAATGGACTTGTGTCCAGTTGCCAACCCTGCTTCTTTCTGTCTCGTTGTTCTCTTGTTACTGCCTCGGAAGGATCAGGCAGTACACGGGTCGGCTAAGGGCTAAGACCTCGCTCATATGATTACATAGATGATATGCAGGTTTGCAGTCTTACAGTAGATCTGGTTCCAATCTGTTGGTACGTGTGACAAGTCGGGTCTGGGAATTAGAAATTCTGTGGAAGAGGATTGACAGACCTTTTAAATGTAGTTATAATGGATGCAAAACGCCACAAGTAACAGACCACTCAGAAGAAGGAATGGCTAAGTTACAGACTCGTAAGCCTGCGCCGCCCCATGCCCCATAAATGCGCCTCTTCCGCACTTTGTATCGTTTCGACTAGTATGGTGCACGATTAACTCTTTCCAGTTTCCGAAACAGAATATCGCGCTAAGTATAATTTTCTTGGGCGTTTCGAGACGAAGTGTCAGCAACATCTCGTTTCGAAAAATCTCAGAACGAAACGTCGCCGGTACTTAGTTTTAAGCTTACCTCCCTAGTGTTTGATGGGAAACCGTTCGCGCAGCATCTACGCTCGCCGGTAGAAAAAGAATGGGACTGGTATGAACGCCACAGTAAGGAAGCTCAGAACGCCATTTGTCCAGTCCAGCCCTAGATTGGCGTAGAGCGACGGCGCGGCAAGGGGCAGGAACGCGCCTGTAACACTACGCACCAATATGACGGCCGCAAGGGCTGAGGCCCCCGCCTGGTGCCCGAACATATCGACAATATACGTCTGCGATGCCGAGTTGATGATGACTGCTCTCCTGTGTGAGGAGAAAGGAAGCACTGGTGATAGTAGGGGCCGAATATTGACATCAACTACTATAAGATCTCCCACACAGACTGTCTTGTGCGATTGTAAGAAAAGAGCAGGGAGTCAGAGTCACGCTTAACAATATACGGTATATCTACCTATCACTCATAATCTCAACAATCTCCAGCCCAGATTTTCGGTGACAAACCCACTGATGATAGGACCAAGAACCCTGCACCGACGTCAGCATGTTAATTGCCCTACGGTATTTAATAAGGATCACACAGGACCGAAAAGAGGACCAGGTATGAAGAGCGCCATAGCCACATCTCTCCACTCCTTCGGCAGGAGGTCAGCCACGGTACCGCCTCCTGCTGACAGGTAGGAGGAGGCTGATAGACCGGTCAAGAAGCGGAACACTAGGAACTCGTACGACATCGATACTGCGCGCGATCCCAGCGGTGAAGCCAATATAAAAAAGGGCGCTCAAGCGATAGACAGGGAGACGACCGGAGATTTCGGGTAGAGGAAGGATGAACAGTTTGCCGAGAGAGAAGCCAAGGGACGCGATCGTGATAGTCAATACCTCAAACCCGCCGGTTTGTGCAGCCGAATTCACGTTGTACCGAGGGGGCAGCCGGAGCAAACATGGTAGTGGCCAGCATTACACATAGCGCAGACAAACTGATGAACAGAACATTTGTGAATTTGCGATGTACGATAAAAGGGGGGATATGATGAAGAAAAATAATTGAGACCATCTTCTCTAAATATTTCGCTTTGGCAGTGCAGATTCATTGCGAGGACCGACGATTTGCCCAATCCCGTCTTATTGCCCCGTATTTGCTCCGTTTCGGCCGTTGGTATGAGGCAGGGGTACAGCCGGATAATCCGCCGTAGAAGGATGGCCATCATACCTGGATAATAGAAAAAGGGGCAAATCATCGAGTCATGAATCTCTATAGCTCCGGCCTAGCTCCGATCTTACTACCGAGTATGCTCTTGTTATTTATGAACATATATGAGTCTCCACCCAGACCCGATTGCCCCGTCTACTGCTCCGTGAACCGCTCCATCGATTGCTCCGTCGGTTACTCCACCGATAAGCACTGAAACCAGTGCGCTTCCAAGACAGTAAAGTAAAGGCTGATAATGGACTCGCAGTTCCTAACAGCATTCAAAATTTGCAAGGTCAATCCCAAGCCACTGTGAGACTATGTACACGAAAAGGTAACCCTCATCTCAGCTTCGGGCTATACGCTCCGCGTCGTCCAAGGATAATGTCGACGGCGAGAAAGGCTGCCTCTATGTTAGGAAGTCGAAATTTCTCAAATTCGGACAGGACGACGACCGGGAGAATGTGCAACTTGTCCTCTCTTGGTGCATGGGCGAGACGGTTGAGGATACGAAGGTTAAAGACGATTAGCGACGCAGTCAGGACGTCTGGTTGGTTGTGATGCCATTTGTTCAGATAAGGGGGGGCGTACCTCAAAGCAATCGAGGCGCTGTTTATGTTGGGGAATCATGTTCTTCTACTCCATATAGTGATCTATCATACCTCCCTTTCAGTCCTCACAGTCAGATACAGGGTATTATAAATCACTCAAGTATCCGAACCCTGATAGCAAATGTGGTCAAAGACCTGCATATTCCTACAAAGCTATAGAACAACTATAGAAGATACACAGTTTCCCAAGCTGAATACGCCAAGAACATCCCAGCCGTCTCCCTCTCCTGAAGCCCAAGCTTTAGTCCAGACACTGGTGGACATCCACCTCCCTCAAAGTCCCAACCCCCCTCAATCAACTAAGTCCGCCCAGTCATTTCCCCAGCCAGGATCCGCGGCCAGATCTTGCTCGTCAAGCACAAGAGGCGACACGAGCTCATCATCAAGCGCAACAGGCGGCACGGGCCCATCACCAGGAGGAAGTAGTCTCTCCATCGGAAACCCATCCCCACCCTGAGGACCCTCCAAGATCAGCTCCTCGACGATCCTGCGCCTGACGTTCTGCGGCTCGCCGCTACCCGACTGCTGGCCGTACGGGAGCAGCAGCCTATCCCCGGCAAAGGAAAACTCCCAGACGTCGAGCCTGTCCGGGAACGGCTGGTGGCGGTACCGCTTCAGCATCTCGCGGAGGAGGTAGTAGGCGAGGTAGCGCTGCAGCTCGGTGTCCGGGCGCCACTCCCCGCTCAGGAGGAGGTTCACCGTCGGGTACGGGCTCCGGTCGCGGAGTTTGACCGTCGCCACGACGTCGAGTTCGTCCCTGCGGCCGAGCAAGGCGGTCAGCGCGAACTGGAGCGCCAGTCGGAGCGCCTCGAGCTGGCGGTCCTCGGCGCAGAATCGCGCCACGGCTGAGCTTTGGTGAAGTTCGAGGAGTAGGATCTCCTCCGTGCGAGGGGCGTACGGTGCGAGCTTGAGGGTCGTCAATAGGTCGGCGAGAGAGGGGAAGACTATGAGGTGTCCGGTTTCATTGATTCCCCACGTTTGGTCTGTCGCCCCAAATACTGATGGATTATCCCAGTTGTAGAAATTTGCATTCTCTTGGTTTCCGCCGTTATGGTTTCCGCCATTGTTGATGTTTCCACCGTCGTTGTTTCCGCCATCCTGGTCTCCAGGCTCCCAGGTTCCGCCCAACTGGCCGCCCTGACTTGGCTGATGAGGTGCGAAAACGGGCATTGCAGACCCTGCGTCGCCTAAAGTCGTGAAACAACTAATGACATCTTCGGGTCTCTTATGCAAAGGCCGAACGACCACGATTCCCGAACCATCGTCGCTATCTTCATCATGCCACTCTCCGGGCGAATAGTCTCCAGGCCCTCGGCATGGAACGGGTCGACTCGACTTCGATGGTCGCGGGAAAGCGGCGGTGATCTTCTTAGATTCACCACTAATCCAAGTTATGCAGGTATCTGGATTGGAAGAATCATCTGTTGGTAGGCGATGTACATCCTCACCGTAGCGCCCCCATGTTTCGGGGCTATTGTAATATGGAGATGCCATGGTGGTAGCGTATCGGTTGTTGGTCAGCAAACCGTCATTTAAGTTAGGCGAGGTAAGAGTGTTGGTCAAGAGGCTTTTGTATGCATGAGGTTAAGTGTCCTTCTTTGAACAGCACGGTTGAGGATCCACGGTGTTGAATCGCTGTTGCGCGTTTTGGTCCAGTCTGTCGCAGTGAATACGTTTTGTCAGGTAACAAGTGCCGGCAAGATTTTTAACGTGTGTAGGGCATTACCTACATCCGCCTGGCATGTGTTAATGTGGTGTAGCTCCTCTCGACACAATACGCGTAGGATGCTCTTGCTCAATGGGAGACCGCGTCCATCGCCACTACTTGTCAAGACGATGAGGGAACCACGTGCACTGAAAGTAAGTAGCAGCCACGCGTGCTGTGCGCTTTAGAATGACTCTCCAGTGAATAATCGTACCAAAAGATTTCCCTCACACCCGACTACGCACTTTTCATTCCTGAGCCCTCCAAGTCCTGTCTAACTTCTGGTTTCCCTGACTTTCCACTATGACCCCTTTAATGCCACGTAGACATGCCATGTTATGGTGCTCCAGCATAGTATTAGAGAATAAACTCTTGGTACAAACCCAAGGTAAGTACCACAATAATTAAGGTACTAAGTGTGGCCTGTTGTCGCGAGAAACTGTTTGGAGGATGTGAGGTCTTCCTCCAGAGTAAGGGTTGGCTCCCCTTGGAAGATTCACTAAGCCAAAACCCCTATACACATTAATCACAGAAAGAGTCCATGTAGAGGCAAGGCTTCTAGACGAGTAAATAAATTAATCTGCATCACCTAGCACGTTCCGAAAAGAGTCTTAGCCGTCTTAATCTCAGAACTACACGTCGGGATGCAAGCAGGAAGCTCATGCAATATCATTCCCGTGACATCAAACTGCAAGGTCTGCAACAGAAAGAATTTGTGTCACCCTCTGCACTTGGTAAATGTTGCCATGCCCATCCGCAGCTCAGTGGCCTCATCCAAACACCGTTTTTTTTTTTTTTGTGGTATAACGAACTCAACTCCAATACAACGCCAGTTGATAAATCAGGAGTCCTGTATTGAACGGATTCCGCCTCCGTATACAAGTCCTGACACTCCAGCATACACTCACTTTTTAGCATGACATCTTTCCTCCAATAAGCCTCATTAAAGCTTCAGGTCGTGTCACTACCGGAGGCCATAATCCTCAGTATTAATCCATCCAAACCCAAAAGGCCACAGCTCAGCATCCGCAATGTTCCGTGGACGGTAATTGCGACAGCGCTCCACCGATGCAATCAGTTAGGTAGGTAAACCCTAGTAGATTTCCGGTTCCTTTCCCTTGTACGCTCCCGACGTAGACAGCAGCTCAGCTTTCCATTCTGCCCAGGTTTTACTTCCGATTATTGTGTCATCAGTCATCTCGCGCTTACGTATGATGCGCTTTAGATCCTGGAATTCGAGCTCGCCTGCGAGTTGTGTGCGGCGGAGAACATTGGCGAGAAAAGGGTTGTACGAGCGCATGGCGTTGATGAAAAGAGTGTCTAAGATCAGAACGTATTAACAAAAGCTACCGCGTACTATCTAATTAGTAAGACTCACGAGTAAATATCTGTGTAAACCGCAGGTTCCACGTAATTAGAACCTTCTGGCGCAACTTCTCACACGCTCGAAGAAAGTCTCTTCCCGAGTCGAAATCGACGCGTTGAATTGTGAGGAAACTGTGGACAACTTCCCAGGGGACATCTGAGTCATTATACGAATCTTGCTGGTGATCATCGGGTAGAGCCACAAATAGACTCTGGGATGAGGATTCGGCAGCTGGTTTTGATGGAATAGATCCTTTAGACAAGGAAGAGTTGCCCGTGTCGTCGTTTGAAAAGCCTATCAGTGAATCAACGGCCTTTGCGACATGCCAACCCGTACCACTCGTAAGCGCATCCCGACAAGCTCTGATTGTTATATTGGGCTTGTTCTTCGACACAATCTTATACACGTCTTTGGTCAGGTGGCGCAACCTCAAGTCGTGAATATCCCTCAGCTCTATGTCGCGGCTGGCATCAAGGTCCTTCCCGGAATTGCTGGCAGCGGCGGCCGCCCCAAACATACCGTCCGATCCTCCAAAGGCACCACCTTCGTCAGCTGTACGGGAAACTTGTGTCTCTTCTGTTGAGGGATTCTGGAAAGGCGCAAGAGGCGGCTCTTCTGGTGTTGGCGACTTTCTTTGCTCAGGACACGGAGTGACTTCTTGTTCTTGTTCTTGTTCTTGTTCTTGTTCCTCTTCCCATCCATCTTGTTCTTGTTCCTCTCCCCATTCTTCTTCTTCTTCTTCGTGTAGATAAGCGCTGCCGAGAAAGTAAGGGTAGACATCATCTAACTCGTCATACGGCAAATATTGGTTCTCCTCTATCTGGTCGGCTTCAGATACAAGTCCTTGTCCATCTACATCTCCGTTTGTAACGGCGGGGTGATGTGATGGGGGTGGAGCCTCCCTCATGTCCATGTCATCATCTGAATCGTCTTGAGTCAGATCAATGAATACTGGTTGTTGCCGCGCAGCTGGCATGACAGGAACTTTGAGCCGGCGGTAGCCAGGATCGACGGAAGACATGACAGCAGCGTTATGGTGCGCCTGCCCTACTGTGTATTTGGCGTGTTGTGATATGCCGGTAACACACACTTCACATATATGACTGTCCTTGCAACACCTGCGGAAGTGTGTTGGAAATGTGACCGAGTATGTGTTGGGAGGAAGGAGCTATGATGCAACCTAAAGTGACCGCTTGGTTAGCAGAGTTAGGGCGTGCACTGGGTTAGGACCATCGCAGGCCAAGGCAGGTAATTACCAGAGTAGCAAAAATCCCAGGTGCCTACCCACGGAGGCAAGATGCAGGTGCGCACTGAGGCCAAAAGTAGTGGGCTTGGGACTGGAGTGTGTGTGTGTGTGTGTGTGTGTGTGTGGAACTTCGGAGGGGTGTCAACGTGAGTTGGAAGTGGAAGTAGGTAGGTGGGTGAGGTGGGTGCCTTAGGCACATACTATGGTAGATCGTCTTACGCGTGCGGCGGCTCGGGGAAGTGTGCGTGTACCGAGGCATCCCGTACAGAAGGTTGTGCAAACATTAAGCCTGATCGAAGTGGTGGATTGACTGAGGTCCACGGTCGTGAGCCTGGAATTGTTGGTATGTGCCTTAGTCAGGCAGACAGGCAGCAGGCAGGCAGCAGGGAGCAGAGGACGCATGTTACTTTAGGTAACTACTACCTACACGTGTAGGTAGGCTATACCCGCCGAAGTACTACACGGTTCGGAAGAAACCCGGAAGCTTGAATTAACGATTTCCGTTTTCTTCTACCGTTCTCAGTGCACTTGCTTATTGGCAGTTCCTCCTTAAATAATGCTTGGGTCAGCAATTACAGGTAATGCCAGTTAAAACTGGCTCAGATTCAGCCACACACTTCATGTTGTCCCAGGTGCAAGAGAAGACCAAGAATGGAAACATCCAGCTGCTCGTCATCGCCAATAGAAAAGTTAGGTGAGTTAGCTTCAAACTTTGTCTCAGACGACACTAATAAAACGCCAGAGCAATCATGGGAATCCTGCATATAGGAGTTGCAACTTTGATACTCAGGGCAAGACGCAAGGGCCGGAGGTGCTACCCGGTCGCTCAACTTCCCTCACACAGGTACCCAGATTGAAGACGACGCCCCCGAAGGCGGAGGCAACTTCCTCTCAAATCCCCTAACGACCGCTACTGCCTCAGTGTAATTGCAGATGCATCAAGAAGGGCAGGTGGACCTACCATCTGGTCTCGCTGCGAGTCCACGGAGCTGCTGCTGCATCCCACGTCTTCTCGCACTTCGCTCCCTCGCGCCATCACTATCATCTTGAAGTACCCAGACTACAACATCGCCAATCTTTCGCTACCGGCACCATTCGCTCGCTCTCCTAGGATTCCTCCCCTCCGCTCCCCTTTTTTTTGGATTGTCGAGCATTGACTTCACTCCCCCCTCGGGGTTGATTTCTTGGTGACTATCCTTACCGCGCCCCGTCTCGGCCGGAGAAATTCATTCGCTTTTTGCAACGGTTTATTGGATCAGGAGAACGAAAGCAGTAGAAAAAACAGCAGACAACCAGCTAGGTTAGGTAACACACCAAACGAACGAAAAAAAAAATTTTCACAAAACGACACAAAACATCAGACGAGCACACACAAATCCAACGCACCGACGCCTCCCTTGCTCGGCTATTGAATCTCTCCTCATACCCACCCCCTCGCCCCATTCCCGCTCCCATTTGGCCATGATGAAATACATCAGCTTCCTTTTTCTCCTCCTGCAGACTGCTTCCGGCAGAATGTTGAAGCTGGACGTTGGGACCGACCCCGAACTACCAAGTAAGAGGGCACCCGGTTGCAGTGCATCTGAATGTTCATTACACTGCTAACCCTGTGTGTGTCGTTAGGCTGTGGTTCTCACTGCATGGTTAATAGCATGTTCGTCACGCAATGCTTGGACATGAGCTGTCTCTGTCGCCAAGAAGAGTATCAAAAGGCAAGTCTCAACAACATCCCACGAAGACAGGGGATTTCCATGCTAACACGCCCCAAAATAGTCGCTGTTCCAGTGCTTGTACTCTCAATGCGATTCGAGTGACTACGGCAAAGCACTCAGCCGCACCATCTCAACATGCATGGACGTCGGTGCCGAGATTTACATGGTTGCACCAGGCTTCATCAACGAAGAGCTTCTCCGAGTGCGAGAGGCCGATTACCTCGCCGGCCGCCAGCTTCCCGAGATACCCGGTATCCAACTACGCCAGGAGAGCGTCGCAGCCACCACAGTCACCTCCACACTCACAGACCACTTCACGATGACCATTACTTGGTCGCCGACTCCGACGCCCTTCTTAACCAGCAGTCCCCAGTCCACGAGTATCAACCGGCCGTGGGTGATCACCCAGTCCAACTCAACCCACTTGCAGACATCCTTTTCCGGGCTCGTCTTATGGATCGCTATCGTCTTGCTGCAAGATTACTGGATCAACGGCTACTAGTAACAGGGGCATGGATCAAGTCAGCATGGAACACTTTTGTTTTTTTCGGGCATATTTTTACGCATGCTACCACAAGAAGTACGAAAGGAGATATTAATCTTGTCGGGAGGGGCTTTGAACATAAATTTGTAATGTTATGGCGTCCACTATTTTCTATATAGTTGTTCTGAGTGAACTGTTCACTAATTTCTAACGCCGACCGAGACTGAAAACACTGTCCTGGGTATCTTACGAAATGTGATCGAACATGAGTGCATTAAGGCATGTGACTTTGCTCCAGGGCAGGCCCGACTCAGTAAAACAAGAGTTGTAGCGGTCGCTCGGGATCCGCGTATCTCTCCTTGAACTCCGTCCTGGACAGCCAACGTGCGAGTGGAATCATAGTCTCCTTCATGTCCATGATGCCCCTCTTCTTCTGGTCGATATGGGAGGCATCCACGACAAGCCGTTCTAACTTGTCTAGCTTCAACGTTCCTACGAGCTCTGTTAGCTTAGACTTCAGATAGGCTATACCACAAAATCTGACCGCTCTCTACGAGATCATTCAGCCTTACTGGCGTTCCCACCGCAACGCCTGTTCTGTGACTTTCGAGGAATTTCTTGGTCTCTTCGATCTTTATGTGTTTTGCGAACTGCCCTGACATTAGCCCGCAATCATAATACATCCAAAGAAACGGATTCCGTACCAGCTTTCCAACTGTGACCTTCTTCGATTGGAATTGTCTGACGGCTCTGAAGGCCGTGTTAGAACTGACCAAAGGGGGAGCGAAATTGTAATGCGCGAAGCATCGTACCTGGCGACCTCGGCCGCTCTTAATCCAGCACCGGTGACGATGATGGTGTGCGGAGAGCCGTTCTCCTTCGGAGCGTCTCCGAGCGCCTTCGGGTTCTCGGCATGCGCCTCGAGAAACGCGGGCAGATTCTCCAGATTCCGAGGTTCGGAAAATGAACTCGAATCCCTGATGGCGTTTGCTGTTGTTCATCTCATTTTAGCTCCCAGCGGCGCATCGATCGATCGATCGTCCGATGATGGGAAAAACTCACGTGAGATGTCCAAAGTAGAGAGCTCCACAGGCTTCAGATCGGACCCGAATCTCCGCGTCTTCTGGGCGATGTGGTCGGCGAGGAGCATGCTGTCGAGAGAGGCGATTTTCTGGTTCAGCCCGGCCTCGAGGTCGAGGTCCAGGTCGTCTTGCTCGCGGGCGGATTTTTTCCGCTTCCGTGGCCCGCCGTCGTCTTCGCGGGCTCGCTTCTTCGGTTTGGCCTTGGAGGCCAGGCTTGCTGGCTTGGCGGGTTTGTCCCCGGCCATGATGATAGAAATTAAAGAATAGCTCTTTTCTCCTCTTTTAGGTCACGGAATTGTGAGAAGTCAATAGTCGAATGAGTGAGAGAAGTGCACCCGACGGTAGGTGAATGAAATTCGAGGTTGGTTAAATGCAAGTCTTCAACAAAGATTTTCGATGCCAAGATAAGGCGTGGCGATATGCATCTATCGAGTCTCAGCGCTCCCCGGGGCCCGCACTTTAGGTACCCAAAACAGGCTGCCAACCTACCCTAAGGCGAGCTATCACAGCCTCCCAATTTTGCACGACTAGTTAGATTTACATGACTTCAAGCCGTAATAAACAGATATCAGTTATTTCCCCTACAAATAGTTTTATTGGTTGCGACCGGCTTGAGCGACTTCCTAAGAAGTTGGTCAGAGTCCTAGCTGGGCTAAGTGAACGGAGTCAAAACCGCTCATCTGCTTTGCCTATGCAACGTCATATATATAATTATATCTGTTACGACCTAGCAAGCAAGAAGAGCGACTCGAATAGCTACCAGTATTGTCACAGCGAACGTGCTGAGAAGCCGAAGCATAACCACCTGCAGGCAGCAAGTACTATTGACGAGATTTGATCGTTCGTTCTTATTTCAAAATCAAGAGTACACTAACTCTTCTCTTCAATTATAAAATGATAAAACCGGGAGAAAGGTTCATGTCCGAGGGCCAGGGTTACTTCGGTTCAAGCGAAAACCCCAAAACCGAGACCCATTGCAGCGTTTGGGATTGAGATCAGCTCCGGATGATCAAGATCAAAGGCACCGCTAAGCTTTTCCCGCCCGACGAGGACGTCGAGGTTTCAATACTAGAACGATTCGTTGATTACTTGTCACCAGAGGTTCGCGCGGTTACAGTTGACGACGATGGGGTTATATCTCAAGTTGACACCGATCCCGAAGAGGATGACACATTTTTGTTGGATATCTCCCTTTCTCTACTGTGGAATCGCTCCACGATTGTCGGACGGTCCAGTACTCTAAACTTCAGGAGCTCGATCGGCTTGGACCAGGTGTCGACTTATCATCATACTACGATGAATCGCGGGATGCTCAAGAGGTTGCTTTCAAATTTAATCCAATTGGAAAACCGCGGAGGCTGCAGATGGCTTGGGATGAACTCCATGTTCATAAGAGCCTGCCGCCGCACCCAAATATAGTACCATTTGATCGGGTCGTCCTCGAAGATGTAGAGTCTCGGGTGATTGGGTTTACAACAAAGTACATCACAGGCGGGACTCTCGATGATCCAAAGCGACCTTTCCGTTTTGAGTATCTTCAACAGCTCACTTGACTTATTGATTTCTTGAACCTGGATCTGGGAGTCATGCATCAGGACATCGCGCCCCGAAATCTACTTATCGACCCCCAGACACAGAGAGTTCTGCTCTTTGACTTTGACTGGATCGCACATGGCGAGAAGGGCCTACAGGAGGGCCGAGATGATGTCACTGGCATGGCATTCACATTATACGAGCTCATCACAGGTGACACGCAGTTCACACTCATCCCGCACTGGGATCGAAACATCGACATGGTACAGGATATACCAGAATGGCCTTGCAAGCGAGAGCTCGATTCCCAAGTATCAACGTTCCGCAACTTCTTGAATGAATGGGTAGCGACAAGAAAAGTCAACAACGACATGGAACGGTATCTGAGTGCTCCTAGCCGGCTTACTTGGCCGGACCTACCAACGCCCCCGGATTATGATGTGCCTTTTGAGCTGGGCACAACCCGAGACGGAGAGACGAATTGGGCAACGGGTCTGCGGACGCGACGCACTGCGATAGAGAAAGGGCAATATGTCTTCGACTGGGAACGGCCACCAAAGAGCAGGTTGAGGAAGTCCGAGAAGACTCGTGGTCACAAGTAACTGGTTGAAGCAGAACGTAGGATGAGATATATATCTATATAATATAATTCTATCTCTCAAGCCTCGTCAGTATCATAGGCCAACGCCAAAGAAACCCGTATCGAAACAGATGTCGAGACAGGTTGGAACTGTTGTGCATCTGAGATACTTCGCTCGCTCTAGCCAAAGGCGAAGTTTAAAAGCTTCTCGAGCCCGCAGGAGTTGCGGAAGCAGTCAGTGATTACGAGCTCCATATCACCAAGTTGGCCTCTGTACCGACATGCCCTTACATCATCAATAGCTATACACGTTCGTTCCACTAACACTAAAACATCCAAACGACTGATAGGCTAGATATCCCGAGACTAAGATTAAGGCACTCGACTGCTCCAGAGTAGGTAGACAGAATGGCTGCCCTACTTAACCCTTAAACACCCAATGCGCTACTGGAAATCCCGCAGGATGGGAAAGGGGGGCCTATCTTGGTCGCATCTAAATTCTCCCTCTCAGGTATACACTTCGTTTTCAACAGATATAAAATCAACTGACGAAAGCGGGAAGGGCGGGACAAATTCTCGTAACTCTCTCTCTGCACACCCTCAAATGGAATTACTCGACTGCGATGGCACCAAAGTCACAGACAGCAACAGCACAGCCGCGCGCTTAATCTGACGCGCTGCATCCCCCCTTTGACATCATCAGAGCACCAAGTCCTTGTGCGAGTCTTAGCCCATTGTCCTGAATCCAAACGATCACAAAGATGCTCGCCAACTTCCCCAGTCTATAGTAGTGTAAATTCTGGAGCAGGCTTACGATTTCTGTGGCGTCATCGCGAGCAGCCCACTTGACGGGGGGACTGCGTGCCCAGGATGACGAACCCGATCCGACTCATGCCATCAGGGCCAGGGTCCGTGGTAGTGTACAGTGTTTCCCTATGGTCCTCGGTGTGACGTCGCGAGCTCCGACGCTCTCCACCTGGGTGCCTTTGCAGAGTGCGTGGTGGCAGACTCACGCCTGTTGCGGCAAGGGTGCAGCTCTGGGTCGGTTGGTCCACAGTGGGCTTGGCTTGGCCATGTCTGACCCCGGTGTGCCGGGGCTGGCTCCCCGGCCTACACTAGTGTACCGTCCAGTCCTATCGCCGGTCAGGAGCCGGTCTTGGTGGACGGTGGCGCGACAGCAGCTGGGATCATGGCATGTCGCGATGCACATCTCCGAGTCTATACTTACTTATAAGGTCGACTTTCTTCTTTCAGATGCGGCTACGTGCCAATTGCCGTCGTCCACTCGCCAGACTCGGCAAACCTCGTTTCCCAGCACAGGGCCGCCGGCGATCCCGCGTCAATATCCCAAGCCACCGGCGGCTAGAAGCAATGCTACCAGCCGGATTGTGCGTACGATCTACTCCTGACGAATCTACATTTATCTAATCAACGATAGTGTGCCTGGGTCACGGGTGTCTCGTAGTGGCTGTTGTGTTTTCTTGGAACAACGCCTCATTTTATGTTCAAATCATCAAGTCGAACCGCCTCTAAATCGGTCATCCCCCGAATGTATACTACAAGTATATGCTTAGTCTAACCTTGTCCAAACCTCAACCCGAGCACCGCGGGTTGTTGTAGATCCAATCATACACACTGAGAATGCCCCAGATATGGATCGCCGCACTGAGCACAACGAAAAGGTGAAAGATCTGGTGTGATGCTCCCCAGATATCGAACTTCTCAGGCGCCCAGGACTCGGGGAAATGCGTCTGGATCGGCTGCGGTTAGCTCAGTCCGACATAACCTCCCTTTCGCGCCTGTGCTCGTTGCATGCACTCGCTCACTCACCGCATAGAAGACCGTGCCGATGATGAGTGCCAGGCCCTCGACCAGGTAGTAGCCCAAGCCGGCCTGCTGGTTCAACTGGGCATATGGGTAAATGTAGGCGGCATGAATGATGGGCAACAGTCCCGAGAGGCCCGTCGCAACAAATGTCGAGATCCGAAGCGTCCTCCATCGACTGCTCTGGAACCGAGGGTTCACGACGATAATGGTTGACATGAGCCCTAATACGCCAGTCTACGACGGGACCCCTTTCCCGTTAATCAAGACGTCCGCAGCGGCCTCACAAGAAAGGGAAAAAAACGGAGAATTTACCATGGTCCAATAGAGCTTCTGCAGGCCAGGATGGCAGTAGAATGTAACGTAGATTCCCGAAACGAACGATCCAATGGTCTGGAGAATGATGGCCGCATAATCCCAGCGGGCCCAGAGCCCCGAATAAGCCTCCGAATGGCAGTTGAGGGTGTGGTAGGTGGATGAGACGCCGAAGCAGAGGACCGAGGAAGTCAAGTAGACGTGTATCGCCAGCCGGTCCGCCAGGTGCGCAGTTGGGTAGCGGTCCCGGAAGTACAGGTGGAGGAAGCAATTGCTGGCGAGGGCGATTGCGGCTGGTATCAGGTGAGAGTAGATGTTGACGGTCTCGTTATGGACAAATCGCAAGCTGTCGACACACAGCCTGGCGGACCCGTTGACAGGACGATAGCCAGTGCGGAGGAAGGGGTTGTGGGCATACCATGATGGCACCTCGCTTGCTACCAGTAGCTGGTATCTGGTCTTCGGTTGCTTGACGGCCGGGCTCTTAGGGGGGTTACCACGTTCCTCCCCCTTGCTACTGGCGGGTGATAGGCGTTGATATAAAGCCATGAGCTATAGAAAGTTGAATATGAACGAGCGCTTGGTGCTGTTTTTTTTTATTTTTTTAAGGGGAGCAAGGAGGGGGAGGGGAAGAATGGAAGGATGCAGAAAGAAATAAGTACACGAAGACGGAGGCTGAGAAAACACAACTTCTGTGAACAGTAGGACTTGGCATGAAACAGTCGATCTATTGGTTAAAGGGAGTTGGCACCCTTGTATATAATTGCAGTACCAGAAGAGATCTTGCTGCTAACATACATAAGGCTGTGTATGGTGTGTGATTCACTGGCCCCCGGATACATGGTGTGACAGAACCATCTCATCTTACTGGTCCAATCAACAGCACCCCCTGGTCCCGAACATAAACATGTTGGTGTTTCGTTAAGCTGACAGCCCGCATGATGCAGGCTGCACCCAACTCATCTCCAACGGGTTATCTAGCCGCTTAAACTGCAACCATCATTGGCCGAGGTCTGCCTCTGGCTGGCTCAGCCGCACACATCACATCCGAGTCGAGCGAGCCGGTCCCACAGCACCCGGGGCCTCAGACAGCGGATATGGAACAAGTTCGCCATGGCAGGTTCCGTTCTTGAGGGGGTTGTTCCTGTTTAACCCCGTGCGAGACCCGTTTCCTCTCTTTCTCTTGCCTTCTTCCCTGATTCACTACA
This sequence comes from Xylaria acuta, assembly GCA_022495125.1. NCBI lineage: Eukaryota > Fungi > Ascomycota > Sordariomycetes > Xylariales > Xylariaceae > Xylaria > Xylaria acuta. Next base: position 57,903 of record MU383174.1, on the reverse strand, counting down.
CTAAAATGAATGCTCTCGTCTCGCTGTTTTCTCCACTGTTGCGCAGATCTCCCCGCCGTGCTGCCAATCAGTGAGTGCCGCGGCGTAGATGCCCGCTCTATTCAGAAATGGCCTCCCGAGATGACTATACCGTCGGATGGATTTGCGCTCTTCCCTTGGAGATGGCCGCGGCGAAGGCGATGCTTGACCGCATCTACCCCGACTTGCCTACGGATCCGAATATGAATGACACAAATGCCTATATTCTAGGAAGTCTCAACGGTCATAATGTCGTCGTCGCATGCCTGCCTGTCGGTGTGTATGGAACCACCTCGGCCGCTACCGTCGCTACTCAGATGCTCGCCAGCTTCAAGTCTATCCGGTTTAGCTTGATGGTCGGCATCGGGGGGGGAGTGCCGAGTACGAAGGAGGATATTCGTCTTGGTGATATTGTCGTGAGTAAGCCGACGGCGGCCCGGCCGGGCATCATCCAATACGATTTTGGGAAGAGGTGGGCCAAAGATCAGTTCATCAGTACAGGAGCGTTGAATAAACCATCAACCCTGCTCCTCACGGCCGCGGGCAAGGTCGAGACGAACGCCATCCTCGGTGAAAGCCAAATACCCCGTTACATCTCCAAGATTGTGCAGAAGGACCCCTTCATCTTTGCCCACCCAGGCCCGGAGCAAGACATCCTCTTTGACCCGCACTACGACCACGCCACCGAACCCGTAGACGATACGTGCAATCACTGCGACCCCGAGAGAGTCCGACATCGGCCGCCGCGGGAGACGCAGAACCCTAAAGTTCATTATGGCTTGGTTGCTTCGGGCAACCAGGTGATGCGGCATGGCGCGACACGGGACAAGCTGGCGCGCGAGCATGGGATCCTTTGTTTCGAGATGGAGGCAGCCGGCTTGATGGACATCGCCCAATGCCTAGTTATCCGCGGAATCTGTGACTATGCAGATTCGCACAAGTCGAAGCGCTGGCAGGGGTACGCCGCCGCTGCCGCCGCTGCCTATGCCAAGGAGATCCTGTCGCTAATTCCCACAGCCCCGAGGCCAGAGCCTCTGGCATCGGTCACAGATTCGGTCGTCGTCACTGTTCTCGATGCCTTGCTGTTAACCAGACCCGAGGTTGACCGAAGGTCTCTGATCGCATTGAAAGGGCGGAGGGTGGACGGCACCTGCGAATGGCTTATACGGCATCCTAGCTATCAAGAGTGGCTGCAAGGCGCCGACCCGACACTCCTCTGGATCTCAGGGGGCCCTGGGAAAGGGAAAACCATGCTAGCCATCTATATCACGGAGGAGTTGCAGCCGGTGATCGACTCTCGTCAGGGCGTTCTTCTTTACTACTTTTGTAGTAACCGCGACAAAAACCGGAACACGGCTTTGACCATCATGAGAGGCGTTTTACACCAATGGCTCAGTTTTCATCCCCACCTAGCACAATATGTTCGGAGCTACTTCGATGGGGCTGAAACGACTAAATATACCATTTCTAGCTTCATCTGCCTGTGGAGGCTTTTCCTTATCCTGCTTCGTCGGACCGGATCTCGCCAGGTGGTTCTTGTGCTGGATGGCCTAGATGAGTGCGAAGATGATTCTCTCAAGCAGCTTCTCGACGTCCTGAGGGAGTATTTATTGGAACCCGAGGAGAAGCCGAGGGTATGTCTAAAGGTCATCCTTCTCTCCCGCCCCCAGTCAGGACTTTTGGAGGGTGGGCTCCGCCCATTCCGTCGAATCAAACTCGATGACTCGGATACGGAGGTTGGGAAAGACGTCGAGAAGTACATCTCGGCCAAGGTTGCCGAACTGGCATCCGAGCAAATCCTTTCAGCTGACCGGCTCCAGCAAGTTCGGCAGGCCTTGATGGCCCATGCCGATGGAACCTTCTTATGGGTCGGGTTTGTGGCGAATGAGCTCAAGGGGAGGAGCTGGCTCAAAGCCAATGACATTCTTCGTGGTGTCCCGAAGGGCCTTGGTGGAATCTATCGTCGGCTGCTCGAGCAAGTCGAGGACAAAGAAAAGCTGGTCCCTATTCTTCAATGGGTCGTTCTCGCCGCCCGACCTATGACGGTGGACGAATTGGCAGTGGCAGCGGAGATCAAGGCGTCCGATGCCTTGACGCCAGCCGAAATCCTGAAAGATCGGCTTGCATCCTGTGGGCTGTTGGTGAAAATCGACGGAGACGTGGTCAATCTCGTCCATGAGTCGGCGAGGGAATTCTTCCAGAGCGACCAGGTCAATACTGACGGCATCAACATTTTCCACATGAACCACACAGCCCATCGGACGCTTATGCGGACCTGCCTGGCACTCATCGAAGGGAGTTACAAATCTCCGGGTAGTATCAGCAACGCGTCTCTCCACAATACCCTTTTAACCTATGCCAGCCTGTACTGGCCGGAGCATTTCCGACACGCATTCGACCGGGTCGAGGCACAGTCCGAGTTTTCACGTCAGTTCTTCCGAGCCGAGTCTGCAGTCCGGGAAGACTGGTGGAGCTTCTATTGGCAGCGGGAGCAAGCCGGCGGAGTTCCGCCCTCATTCACGCTCTTGCACCTCGCTGCGTACTTTGGCAATGTGGCCTGGGCCAAGATGTTGCTTGAGCAGAATGCCTCGGATGGCATCCCCTTTCGCCGTTACACCTCGCGAAAGGATAGCTTTGGCCGGACGCCGCTTTTCTGGGCCGCCACACGGGGTCACCGGGACGTGGTGGAGTTGCTGCTTGATCATGGGGCTAATATCAATTCCAAGGATCGGGGCAAAATGACGGCACTCCATGTAGCAGTCACTGGAGAGCACAAGGACGTAGTGTCTCTTCTGCTAGACCGGTCTGCCCGGATCGAGGATAAAGCCTACTACGGTGAGACACCCTTGATGCGAGCCATCCAGGCCAATTCCAAAGATATCGTCAAGCTGCTTCTCGAACACGGCGCCCGGGTGGACGGATTACCCAAACCCCCGGGAGTCGCCTCCCTGAGAGGACCCACGGATCCACTGCCAGAGCGCGCGAAACAGCTGCTGGAGCTTCAAGAACAGCTCTTTGCCGCACGGTACGAGAATCAGTCGAGACAAGTCGACATCGCAATCAAGATCTTCACTTTTTCCCTCCGCTTCCAGCCCATCTTCAAACTGGTTGCGCTGTACATAAGGCACTTGTCACTCGGCCGCTGGGAGGTGTTGCAAGACCTAGTCAAGAATAATGAGACGGCCAGATTGCGAGAATGGGCGCAGTCATTTACCAAGTTTGGCAACCAGCTGATCGAAGCCAAGAACCCTAGAAACCTCGCGGCTATGACGGGGCTCTCGGTCCGGGTGTTTAAGGTTGTATCCAGTGCAGATTTGGAAGCCCTGCTGGTAATCGGGGTCTTGGTCGGCTCCGGCGTCATTCTGACAGCCGCTCAACACCGATGGAGAGAAGGGGTGGAAATTTCGGCCAAGACATTCTCCCAGTTCGCCTCGCTCGCCTATCACAGCGGGGCCGAGGAGTCATTGGACTACGGGGTTCGCCAGTTTCTGATTGATTTTGATGCCTGCATTCGGAGTGGCAGAAGGGTAGAGTCGGTGGATAGGGTGGTGGTCCTTTTCAGCACGCACCTCGCCATTCTGGCCAGCGAGGATCCGTGGCCCATCGAGTACTTCTCGACAGTCATCAGGGAATATTTTGAGGGCTATATCGGCGGCAGCTACGAGGAACAACTGTTCAACGATGTCAGCCAAGCCTGCGCCGATGAACTCGGTTCCATCAGCGAATGCCGGGATTCCCGCAGATTGTTTCTCCTCCTGTCTGCTCTCCTCCAAATCGCCCACTCCTCCTCGAAAGAAAAGGGCCAGGACTGGTTCCTCAACGTGCCTCCCGCGGCATGTCAAATTCTTTGCCAGAACAACAACCCCAGCGTCCACCACTGGTTGATCGGTGAGGGAGTCCCAGAAGTAATGAGTGCCTTGATATCCCGGCAACTGAAAGGGCCAGCTCAGAAGCGGGGCTTCAAAGCTCTTGTGGAATGTTTGATCATTGGAAAACAATATGGGTTATCACTGCCTATAGCGGTACGGGAAACGGTAAAACGAAATCTTGAGCCAATTGACGGGGTAGATGAAATGCTGGATCAAATTCTTAGTCCATAATTTCATGTTTATACTCTCCCTATTTACAAAGCTTTACAATGGTGTAGTTGTATATTAAAAAAAAAACTGAAAAATAAACAGAATTAGCTATAAATTCTGTAGTAAACAAAGCAATATTATTTAAAATAAAATAAGCTAAGTTAACCGCTTTATATCTTGTTAGCCTACGGGCAGCTGGTAGCTAAAACGGCCGGTATAGCGGCAAGGAACCGGGGTTTGTGTTAGCCAAGTCACCTGCGCCGCTGTTGGCGATTTTTGTCACACAGGCCAACAGACTGGATCCTACCCGAGACTAGAGGACTGCATATTATGTATATAATCATATGAACGGGAGACGGCGTTGAGGCTTCTACCCACGTTTGCCTGATCAAACATATGGTCAGCCGAAACCTGAATATGAGGTTCGGTCGGCAACTATTCGCGAGGCTATTTAGACATATAGACTCTGAATCTTCCCGTTGGCTGGAGAGGGGAACAAGATCTTTGTGTCTCCCCTTGACACCCCAGATGAATATTGCAAATTGAAGATCATTCCAAGCCCTTGATTCCAAGCCCTTGTTGCATCACTTGCATGAAACGGCATATTCTAGTTAGTATACATCTGTTCATCAGTGCTTACTCACCTTTTCATAGTTTAGCCTGGACTCATTGATAAATTCTATGTCATTTACATCTATCAGGCTATTGTAGGCAGCCAGAATGCTGATTCGAGGCTCTGCAAAAAGAGAGAATGAAAACAAAAGGGGGCTCGGTGTGAGCGGGAAACGGCTCTTCATGACCGGACCTGGAAGTATCGTTCAAAAGAGGAGTTCAATCATGTGCAACAAACATTCGCCACCTAGACACACGCTAGCGGCCCAACGAACAGTTATAAATGATGTGTATTAGGTTCGAATCCTATTACCGGTGGCGAACGATAGGCGACTGCACGTACATTTGCTGTCTCACAACGTTGGAAGAAAATCCCGAATTCAGTGGCAGGGAAATAATCTCGGTAGACCGCCAGTTTTTCAGTATCACACCAAGGCAAGACTGACCTCAAATGAACATTAAGATCAAGTTTGTGCCAAACGCATATGCTTTCTGGCCGTCTAACCAGTAAGCTAAATAACCCCCTTGCGGCCCGTCGGCTCCTATAGCCACCCCCATTCAATTGAAGTCATTATTTATGTAAAATTAAACAAATTGAGCTCTTTCCTAGCGACCGCCTCGTTAATTAGGTATGAGCTACCTGGATACAGTCTTTCGTGTCCATAATTTCCCTTTCTAGTTCCTCCTAGTTGCTAGTTACGTCTTCGTATACGACCTTAGCCCTCAGCCGCCTCTTAGCCTTACGGATATTAACTATATAAACACGCTCCTGGTTAACATGTAATTGCCGATATTTGAGACAGAAAAATGAAATGAGTAGCTTGAGTTAGTAAGTATTATAAGGTTATCCGTTCGCCGCGTAATGAAGTTCTGCTTCTATATGCTAAGCCTCTATGCATGTCCCCTGAGTACCTACACGAGGAAGCCAGTAACGTAGACAAAGTTATAATAATCAGCAAGAGCGCAGTTCCTTAACAGATGTTCCCACAAAGAATCACCTCCGTGGCTCAGTGGTAAAATAGTCGGCAGGACAAACTCCTTGTGTCAGAGGCAGGGCCATAGGCATTCAAGGGTTTTCCGGTCCGCGGATGTTGAGCCTTGTCTTAAGCCGTCGGGTTCTTTTTTGGTGATTTGTACTTTTTAGAATTCCTGTTCGATTCTGGCTTGTCCCAAAAAAAATCTTTTTTCCGTCTCCTTTTCCCCTCTTTGACCACTTCCTCAACCTCCCCCATTCACTTTATAACTGCTTTTACAGTTATTTTAATACCTGAGAATAAGTCGAATCGAAGCTATTTCTAAGACTAAAGTTGATCTTTTTAAAACTTTACTTTAATTAGAACGAACATTCGCCGAGTCTCCTTAACTCTATAAATAGGACCAAGTTTCCGAGGGGGTTGAAAAGAGCATTTACTGCGTTAGATCTATGTCCACGGCAAAGATCCTTGTTAAACGGAAAATAACTACTACGGATTTATATGTTCTCGCAATTTATTTTATAATAGCGCTCGTCCAAGGCATGTCTGGAATACTTTCGACTTTCTTAGTACGTACGATCATATCACACATACCGACAGACTGGATCCAGATCCGAGACTGGAAACCCACATATCATGTATATAATCATATTAATGTATGAATTTGTGCGAGGCTTTAGCTCGCACTACTACCTGCGTTTACCTGATCAAGCGCTTGATTAGCCGAAACAGCAATACGACGAAAGGTTGGCAACTATTCGCGAGGCTATTCAAACATGTCGCGGAGGTGTGGGGCCTATATATACCGTTAATACTCCACGGAGATTAACGGCGTCGTTTTTCTCCGTGACAAAACATATAGACTCTGGATCTCCCAGTTGACCCGAGAGGGAACAAGACCTTCATGGATCCCTCCTAGAATGTTATTACAATTTGAATATCCTTCCGAGCCCTTGTTATAGATCAAGACAGATTTTTTTTTTTTCAATAATATTAGTTATAACTAGGTTAAGCGGGCAAGAGACCATGTCCGATGATTAAACTTTATAACCTTTGTAGTGTATCCTAGGGAATAAGAGTTGCTTTCTCTAGATTCCCTACTCCTGTCACTACCTTAAACCTTTAACTCTTTACATCATAAACTAGAATATAAACTTTAAGCTCTTGAATAAGCCGAAGAAAACACCGTCCATGCGCTTTTAAAAGCTTATTTTCGAGGGAAATCTTTAATTTTATAAGCCCTCCATATTGAATAGCACACGGATACTTCTTAGGAGGGTAGGTGGTAAAATACTTGGAAACTTATTCGCCATTTTTTCTTTACTTCCCGACGTGTTCTACCCTACACTTAAAAGACTCCTTTTATTCACTATAGATGCTTTTGCTGTCTCGCAGCTCCCCTTAATTTCTTCCACTCCTTTCTGCGGTGACGGTGGCATAAGTTTAAATAGATTCCAGCACTGAGGCTTCCTTCGGTCCATTTAGCTATCTACTAACCAAGATACCACAGAAAAGTTCCTGTCGAGGGTCATAGAGATAGTGAAACGTATACTTGTATATGTGCACCCATGAATAAAATAGTCCTACTACTACTTACCAGTCAGGAACAGCCCGTTGCAACCATCTCACCTACATAAGAACTAATGCATGTACTTAGGTATATGTCCCGTCGGGAGCCCAGGCGTGCGACCTGGGTAGCGGCTAATGCCGCATTATGCAACTAACCAAGTACTACCCCACAAGGTCGCATCCAGCGAGCCGCAGCCCCACCAAAATTTTCTGTTGGTTGCTTAGGACGTTGTCGTTGTGCCATCTACCATCTACCTACCTTGTCATCTGGATCTCCCATCGCTTAAAGCAAACCGAACTTCAGGTTACATAAAGCCTGCCATAGCGGGTCATAGCCTTCACACCTAGAAAGCCTCCATCTTTCACCTCGACTCTTGTTTTCTCCGACCTATTCATTTCCCCACATCCCATCAAAATGTCTTCCACCAAGAAGCGCAAGTCCCACGACGACGACCCCGCTGCTCCTACAAAAGTGACAGACGTCTCAGGCAAGAAGCGGAGGCGCGTGAGCACCGGTGAGGAGGGGGCCGAAGAGGTATCCAAGCTCGAGAGGAAGAAGAAGAAGGCAAAGAAAGATAAGAAGAGAGCCTCTGCCAGTGAAGAAACAGAAGCAGAAGTAGAAGCAGAAGCGCAAGCGCAGGAGCGAGGAGAGGCAGAAGAGGGACTAAAGTCAAACACTGCAAAGGATACAGATACAACAGACCCCAAATTATCAACCTCGTCCAAGAAGAGCAAGAGAGACAAGAAGAAAACTCACACCACCACCACTACCACCGCCGCAACCGAATCCGAACCCACAACAACATCCGCCCCAACAGACGCAGTCGCAGCCGCCGCCGCAGCCGCAGACACAGAACCCGAGGCTGGAACCGACACGAAAACGCGGTTCATAGTATTCGTCGGCAACCTGCCCTACAGCGCAACGACGGAGCAGATCACGTCGCACTTCTCCTCGGTGCACCCGACATCCGTGCGCCTACTACATCAAAAGAACGACCCGACGCGGTCCCGGGGCGTCGCCTTCGTCGAGTTCGCGCGGTACGACCACATGAAGACGGCTCTAAAACTGTTCCACCATTCCGTATTCAAATGTCCCTCCTCCTCATCATCTTCTTCCTCATACCCTAAAGGTGGCAGGGGTGGTAAAAATGGCCAGAGGAGGAACAACAACAACCAAAAATGGGGAGGAGGTGAAGAAGAAAAAGAAGGAGCGACAATGGAAGAGCGCAAGATCAACGTCGAGCTAACCGCCGGCGGTGGCGGCAACACTGAGTACCGCCGGGAGCGCATCCGGACCAAGAACGAGAAGCTGAACGAGGAGCGCGCGCGACGGGCGCAGGAGGAGGCGCGCGTCCGCGACAAGAAGGAGCGGGAGAAGGCTAATAAGAAGGGAGGTGACAAGGCCGAGGCGGAAGAGGAGAAGGGTACTGCGGATGCTGTACATCCGAGTAGGCGGAGACAGGTTCGTGGTTAGGTGTGATATGGAAATTGATACTCCAGGCAAAACAAAATTGTCATGATGGATACGTATTATGTCGGGAATAGTACCCAAAAATGTGGAAAAATGTGGTTTAAGTGAAGAGGGTGCAGTGTTTTAGTCTTGACATGAAATTCACACAGCCTATAGTGATGGATTGAAATGCATAATGATAACATTGTCACCTCGGTTAAGGAAAGAATGATCCCACATAAAACATAAGGAACAGGTTTACATCTCATTTTTCTAGTCAGTATGGTTGAGGGAAACCTCCATTTCCATTGTGGGCTGTGATATTTACAGTATCAACAAATGGTGAGGCCGCATCCTCGCATGCATTGCCGTAGAGCTGGGCACTTTCTATCAAAATCAAGAGCAACAAAACAGGCACGAGGTCTTATGCTTTAAGTTCTGGTCTTCTCCAACTTGGCTGGAACCAAGACGGAGGAGAGAAACACCAGATGATCTGGATATCGAACTTCCTGGACAAAATGAGTCCTTTGCAAGAAACCACCAATGCTTCTCAAATCCACTGCCACGAGTCACAACTGCTCTCCCTTTTCACTCTCTTAGTCGAAATCCATTTGTTGAAGGTCCTAACCACCAAAACGAGGGCGGACCAGATGGTTGGGTATGTGGTGTGTGCAAAGGAAGGGACGCGAGGCCGATGTAAATGGTCAATGCAAACATGTAGCCTCAGCACGCCGGTTCCTTGGTGAGAAGTGTCTTTCCTATATGAACCCCAAAACGCCAGCATTCCTTGCCAATATCTCTTGCTCGCGACGCAAAATATTAAGTTGCGCATTGACATGGGTATCTAAAGGATGGCACACTTTCCCGACTTCTTCTTCGTGGGAATAGGACGAGGGTTCAGGACAGCACTACACAATATGTTAGCAACCCTCCACCGGGATTTTCCAATCGTGTGGCTCATACCGAATAGCTTCATCGAAAACGCTCTTCAGGTTTCGCTGAGTCAATGCAGAACATTCCAAGTACTTGTGTGCTTTGATCTCTTTAGCACAGATCAAAGCCTGGTCGTAAGAGACGGGCTCCATTCTCTTAGAGCGGAGGCTCTCTAGTGTGGCAGGGTCCTCCCGGAGATCGAGCTTGGTACCGACTAAGATGATGGGGATGTTGGGGGCATGATGTTCGATCTCGGGGTGCCACTGTATGCGACCGGGTTAGTGCATGGGCGGGATAGAGGGTTCAAAGGGGTGCGCACCTTGGCCTTGACGTTATCGAACGAGGGTGGGCTGACAATGCTGAAGCAAATCAGGAAGACGTCAGTCTGGGGGTAGGATAGCGGACGCAAGCGGTCGTAATCCTCCTGTCCAGCAGTATCCCACAGTCCAAGGCTAATAGGCTTCCCATCGACCATAACACTTGCGGAGTAATTATCAAAGCTGAAAAAGAAGATTAGCATGTGATGCTTGCGAACAGGGGGTTGGGGGGAACGAACACTGTGGGAATGTATTCACCAGGAAAGGCATTCGTGGTATATGAGATGAGGAGACATGTCTGAGCATATGTTAGCCTAGCAGCAATGAGCAGTCAATCCTGTATATAGGGGCTTACCTTGCCAACAGCACCATCACCAGTGACGACGCACTGTAGAAACTTGGTATCAGTTGATGTTCAAAGCAGTGAATTCTGCATCACCACCACCACCACCACCACAGGCGGACGTGACCAGGCATACATACCTTCAGAGACTGAACGCCGGGGGCAGCCATGGTTTGCGAACTCGAAGAATCGAGCAAACGGGACGATATGTATAACGGGAAGATGAACAAGTGGAGGTGTGATAATTAGAGTTGATGGTATGCTGTAGGATATCGGCGTGGGTCGGCGGGGGCCAGGGGTTGGTTATCAGGCGCGGTCGGCGTCAGGGCCCAGGAGCGGACGCAGTTCAAAGTGAGCGTTGTGCGTTGGCTGCAACAAAGGTCAGAGAGTTTCGATGTCAGTTACAGGCATGGCGTGCCGCAGCCTGCAGGAGTCGGGCAGCACAGAATGACACAATGATAAAGGGGATATGCACAGGGAGGCGCTTTAGCTTTGGGGGTGCATGTAGATGTGATGTATGCTGTGGATGGCCCGACGGGCCAGACAGCTCGTGCAGGCGAGGTGGGACGGTAAGGTTTCTGGATGCTGGACGGGGAAGTGAAGACAGTGGTTCGGAATAGGCAAAATAGCTATACAAACAGCAGTGCAGGTGTCATGCAGCCAGGACGGGAGGGCTTGGGGGATAGATCAATACCTTATGGCTAGTATCCTTACCCCTCGGGTCTTGTGTTGCAAATGGGCAGTGGAGGACAAAGAAGGGGAGGGAAGGGAAGACGGTCAACGTAGGTGAGGCGTGAGACGGCAGCAGGATGGGTCTGTTGGAGTCCCGACGGAGTGGCAACGTCTGACGAGGACGGGGAATGGAGGGGCGACAGGCGACGGAACGGATGTTGTGGTCGTGGAGCGTAGATGCTTGGGCTGCTGTGGGAGTGGAAGGGGGGAGGAGCCGAGGCCGGGAGGGAAACCTAAGGCAAGATATAAAATAAGAAAAGGCGATTGACGACCTACAGCACAAGACAGGACAGGACAGGGTGGTTTAAGGTTCTGACAGCACGAAGCGCCCGTATCTGAAAGGATGCCACGACAACTGGCGGACGGGACGTGGTGCAAGATCGATCAATCAACCACACGAATCAATCAATCAGAAGAGAGATGCAGCGCTCGGATCGCAGGTGAAAGTGCCGTCGACGGAACAAGACGGGGAAGAAAGAGAGGGACGAAGCAGAGGCACACACACACATACACACGCACACATACACACACGCACGCACACGCACACTCGAAACTGCTGTGACTCTCTGTGTAGACGGAAACAGAGCAGCAGCAGCAGCAGCAGCAGCAGCAGGATGAGTTGCAGTTGTAATGTACGGTAGGCAGGTCGTGAGGTAGTGTAGATATGTGGTGGGCGATGTGTGGATGTGGATGGATGTGGATGTGGATGTGGATTGAGGTGATGGGTGGCTGGATGGACGGGCAGGCAGATACCTAGGTAGGTACTACGTAGTGTAGATAGGTAGGTAGATGGTTTGGTTAATTGGCTTGGTTGGTTGGATGGTTGGACTATGGAGCTTTCAAGGATCAAATAGGAAATCCAAACTCCAAAGCGTCAAGTATACGTACATATAGGTAAGGTAGGTTAGGTACCTGGGTAGGCAGAGAAAGGCGGTCGGTCGGCTGGTCGTGATGCAACAACTTCCCCCTACCTTTAGGTAACCTGCTACCTACTTTACCCACCAGTGACTACGATACCTGCTGTGATCTAAGGTACTTTCTATTCCTTAGCTGACGGGATGGATGCGTTCGCTGTAATCGTCTGTGCTAGGCAGCAAGGTGTTGAGCTCTGTCCTCCTGGATGAGATGTACTGTACCTTAGATAGTAAGAGGTAGTACCTACATGTATTATGGACACACGTATTAGCATCCCTTACTATCGTTAGCTAGGGAGCCGCTACGCTGGTCCGAGTGTTGTTAGTGGTACGACCTAGCGATAGTAGCACCCCATCACGGAACTGATAGTACTTATTGGTGGGGACATCTTTGCAATACGCTCTACATACCTAGTAAGTGCTTGTTCTGGGATTCTAGACTAGAATGTAAGCATCTGCATGATTGGACCTCTTTGGGATAGGAACCGGGCGTTTCGTATTGGAGGAGTACCGAATCGGGAGCCCGACTGAACGACTATACTTGTGTGATTCCCCAAGACAAGATCAGAAATATCATGTTCGAAACTGCTCGTTAGACTCCATTGACATATCAGGTTAAGATCGGTTTTAACTTCAACGGACAGGCTACAAATCTCGTACCTGGATGGGTTATTGATCCCTACCCCACCTTATCACGTATAAACCATCAACTACTTAGACTTATGTTCCAACAGTAGGTAGTATCAAGGGATGCATATTAACCAGTTCGTGAGAGCTCACTAAACAACGAGAGAGTCAGCAAGTAAGAGACAGAAAGAGTCCTAAACCAGCAGGGAGGTATTCTCATCTACCAGAAGACGCCTCTTTACAGGCAGGTCACTTCACTATCTGAAGCACGGCTTGTGACATGGCCACCCTGGAACATTTTATGGCCCTCACATGCGTATCAGGGGTACCTCCTTCCAAGGTGTCAACGGGCCAAAGGACCAACGGAGAGAAAACGGGTTGCTTTGATTCGTTGATATTTCACAACTTGCGACAAATCAAAAGTCTTGGTTAGACAAGATCAGGAAGAGAGTGGGTGTGCTTACGGTAATAACTTAAAGCACTGAGCCTGGAGTGTTCACAAATGCTGTTGTCAACTCGTTGTCATCTTATACACTAGAATTGAGAGGTCGATTGTAGTATGATACTAATCAAGCAGAGAAGACTGCAGAGGAGGCTACCATTACACAATGATGGACGACTCAATACATATGACGGTTGGCTGGACTGGCACACGCACACGCACAGCAACATGTTTGAATTCCCCACAATCTTCCTACCTTTGAAGATTGATCAACACTGGGCCTCCTGGGCGAGAAGCCATTCGTGGTGACCGAGGAGGGAGAGACAAGAGTAAAGTAGGTACACTGTACAGTGACATACCCGTCAAACAGTCGGGAGGGGCCGAATGGAACACTTGCCTAAGTACATGCAGGTAGGTAGATAGCACCATTGTACTTTATCCGGACGCAACACATGATTTGGCTGACCTATGGGGACATAGACTTGCCCAGAAGCGTGTACATAAAACCGGTAGACTTCTTCTACGGGCAGTCAACCCTGAGTAGTCGAGCATCCGAGTACTGCACAACCTGTGCAAGCCGGTCACTGCATGGCGGCATGTGATAACCGAGCTGGACCTGGTGGAAAAGCTGGGTTAGATGCTTCGGCTAGGTGGTGGTATGCATCTCGAAACATTCTATTGAAACAGGTGGTAGAGGGATGTTTCACGGTGACTTGGACGCCGAGATCCGAGAATTCGGGATGCTGTACCTGTAGCTGTATCTGTAGCTGTATCTGTAGCTGTAGTGCACTGCAGAACTGGTACGTGCATCGGGAGTGACCCACCCCACCAACCTTCTGGGATGGAGGTTGAAGCTCGCCGGAGCTACTGTACGCTAACCGTCGTACCTGCCCACCTTGGCGAAGCTAGTGCCACATGTGGGCCTGCTCCATTTTAACCTACAGTGCCCACCTGAGATACTTTGCTACAACTGCTCAAACACCTCTTGACGCGCCTCGACGCGTGTAGCTCGCTTCCTCACAGTCCATACCTACCTACATGTACGCGCCCCGACTCGAGCCCGGTCAATATTGACTGCACGTAGAGAACACCCCCACGTCATACCTGCCCAGGCACCGCCCAGAGCAGTACTAGACCTACCCTGGATGGCAACGAGCGAGAATGATTGTAATTATCATGATCGCAAGCTGCTGAGCCAAACCTGACAGAGGTGCATTGACCTTGCATCATGGCGAACACCAACCCGGGGACGTCACAGAGCGGCAGCCTTGCGCCTCTGAGAACGCCTCGACTGCTCACGACCCCAAATCGACAACCCCCATCCAGCCGTCCCTCCGTCTCGGCAAGACGGAACAATGTCACAACACCCCACGCGCGCGCCGCCATCCGGGCAATGGACCAGCGGCGAGCTGCCCTGTTCACGCCGGGAAGAACCCGCCGGCGCAGCTTGCGCGAACAACGCGAGACGCCCCGGGACCTCCTGCGCAACCTGAGCCGAGTCCTGGCCCCGACTTCCCAAGTCGTCTCTTCGTCCTCGTCGCCCGACTCCTCGGCTGAAGCAACCCTCCCCCCGTTTGCCGAAGACGAGGGCGACGACGATGATGATGACTTCCCAATCGAACGCCCTCGTTTCTCCCTACCCCTCGGACCCGAGGAAGACGACGATGAGGACCTGAAACCACCTCGGCTTAGTGGGTTCGAGGAGGACAACTACACGATGCAGTCGATCGAGCTTCCGCGGCGGGCGGTCATGGATAATACCATACGGAGCAGCCTGGGGAGCATGAGGTATAGCGATTACATGGGGCCGGACATACAGAGCGACGATGTCGGCATCGACTCTGGCTTCTTCCCACCGCCAGCTCTGGACGATAGTGCAGAAGTAGTCATGGACGAGCCGGCTGTGATTGAGCGGTGAGTGCTCTGTTTTCGTTACTCCTGTCACATAGAATCCTGCGGAACTGATACGTGAATGTAGCCTGGATGCTGATGAAGCGAGACGGCAAACACTCGGGGGCGATAGCGTGTTCGGGGCTATAGAGATCCCCGACGCTGGGAATGAAACCACCTTCGTCATGGCCCCCGTCCAGTCACCTGTACGAGAACCGACAGCAACCGAGGGATTAGGAGGATTGGGCAGTGATAATGGCCCGCTATATGATATGGATAACGATGATGACGACCACGTGAACGAACCAATGGGCATGCCTGATTTTGACACGGAAGAAGAAGCCGACGATGTAGCAGAGGACAATATTAACACGATAGAGGAGACGACACTGTCGCGCATAACCAGCCTGGCACCGCATAGAGGCGTGAGGAGGAAAAAGGGGAAGAGGATATCCAGACATGGTATAGAGTACCCTTCACTACCGCCAAGCGTGGTGAAGCGACTAGCAACGACTTGCGCAAAGACTGCGGGATCTAAAGGCAAGATAAGCCCAGACACACTGGACGTCATAATGCAAGCTACGGATTGGTTTTTCGAGCAGCTTGGCGACGACCTATCCGCATATGCCAAGCATGCGGGCCGCAAGACTATTGATGAGAGCGATATGATTACTCTCATGCGAAGGTATGTCGTTTTATACTATACACACTTTCCGCAGGGGTCTCTTTCCCCTCGTTAGAGCACAAATGTTGATATCAGATATGATACAGACAGCGGCAAACAAATGCTTCCACCACACCATTCGCGCTAGCTCAGCGCTATCTACCCAGAGAACTCTTACAACAGTTGCGAATGCCGGTTCCGATCCCGAGCAAAGCCCCGCGCAAGAAGACGAGGCATGGAGATATCGAGGGAGAGGAACAGGAAGAAGTGATCTGAACCAAAGGCTGGACTTCGGTCTCCTCTGCTATGATACAATCGAAGGAAAGGTCTATGACCATTCCTTGTTCATGCGTATGCGACGTGACATATCTGTCGGGGGCTTCTTGACCACCATGTAGAACATTATCGATGTGGCAATCGCCAAGCCGTACCTGACAGAGCATTAGCACTACATTGCATTGTGGGGTGCAAAGGGGGGAGGTAGGAAGGCCGTACCAGGTGAATATGTATTGTGCATGATTATTGCGCAGGTTGACCTCGGCAGGTCTACCGATAGGGATGCCCTTGGACTGCATCTCGAGAGCCTCCATCAAGTCGGGCTCTGCGGCAAGTCGACGTTAGCAGATGTTGCTCATGAATAAAAATAAACCAACCAAGACATAATAATAATAATAAGACCGAGGACGTCATCATCATCATCAGCGTGAAAATGCCCCCCATGTCCGTAGCGGAACATAACATAACATACCCATCGTCTGCTCAATCCACACGGGCTGACTCGCCGTCAACTCGGCCATCTGCTTGACATCGGGGAAATAAAACTCGCCCTTATCGGGGCGGTTCTCAGGCGTGAACATATTCTTCTTCCACGGCTCTCTCAGCAGACCCTTGACGGCGACCTCGCCCGTCGGCAAGCCCTCCCTCCTATCCCTCTGGCGGCGCAGCTTCTTCGCCACCCACCCGCGATTGACGAGGACGGTGGTGGTGCCCCTGCTGCCGTCACCGTCGGCCTCGCGCTCCAGGGGCGTGACGACCATGAACCCGTCCTCGCCGTCGCGCATGCGCGGGCCCACGAGCATCTCGCGGTCGTGCCGGAACCGGCCCCGGGCCACGACGCGCCGGAAGTCGAAGTCGCGGACGGCGTCCGGGTCCACGCGCGGGGGCAGCGGCAGCGGCGGCTGCACGAGCCGGTCCTCGAACCGCGCGATCAGCTCGCTCTTCCACCCCAGCCGCTGCACCTGCCACGTCCCCAGCGCCAGCGCGGTCGCGGGGATCAGCGCCAGGATGATCAGGCCCGGCCCGTGGCGACGGCCCGTCCGCACGAGCTCGGGCGGGTTGTCGAGGATCGACGTGAAGTTCGGGTCGTCGCCTGGTTGTCGACGCTGCGAAGAAGAAGAAGAGGTGTGTGTGAACGGACGACGGGGGGTGTGTGGTTGGGTTTTCGGAGGACTGCTGCTGCTGCGACTGCTACGGAATGATGATGGGCTGGTTCGGATGTGTGTGGTGTGGAATTGTTGCTCGATTGACCGCTCTACCTGGCGCGCGAGACTGCTTCGCGACAGCCGGAAGCTTAGCGACTTCATGGCTGGTCGAATTGGTGCTTCTTTGCGTTGTGTGTGGTGGCTGGGCTGGCTGTATTAATTCCACGGCATGGTTATTGAAGCCTATGACGATTTCTCGAGCTCTCCCGCCCTGACGATGTGGTAGGTACCCGCTATGGCCGTTAACACCTTGTAAGTAAATATTGAGTGGACCCATATGCATATCTTGGGAGGTTCCGAGCGATGCTGCTGCCAAGCATGAAGCCATCAAGGTTCTAGCTTCGTGCCTCGTGTGTTAGACGACGGCTTAGAAATCTAAGAGTTACCCGTCCTGTGTCTGACAACACTTCTCCATATTTCGGGCTGTGTTTAGGAATCCGACCTACTCATTCCGTCTCGTCATTCGTTCGTCGTGCGTCGAGTTGTCTTGGCCTCATACTTGGCTCTCACGCCCACATACGACAGCCTCATACTCGTTGATCGTTCTCTAGGTTGAGAGATTCACGCCGACTGACTCACGATGAGTTCACAGTCTTGGCTGTGAACAACATGACAGATATATATCTTAATCGTAAATTGGCGGCGCTTGGCAACTGTTCGAGAAGGAGGATGAGGAGTTGTCATTTCTAAGCATTCGGTCCAAAGACGTTTGTAATCGACGGTCGTCGACGAGGTTGAAGATGGCGCAGAAAGCAGTATAAAAGGCAGAGCTGTAGACTGCTGTATAAAGAGACTTGTAGCACGGGCACAAGCAAGTAGAAACATAATTGCATCAGATTTAAACCAACTCGATCCTCCGAGTTTTCACTTAGATCACTACTTTCAACGACTTCACAGCTCAAAATGTCTACATTCCTCGTTACCGGCGCCACTGGCCAGCAGGGCCGAGCCACAGTCGACGCCCTCCTCGCCCGCGGCGCAAAAGTGCACGCCGTCGTGCGTGATCCCACGAAAGCAGCAGCCCGCGAGCTCGTGGGTCTAGGCGTGACTCTTTTGAAGGGAGACCACGACGACTTCGAAGCCTTCCGCAAGGCGGCGCAGGGATGCGCGGGGATCTTCCTGAACCTGCTGGAACGCCCGGGCAACCCACACCCAGAGAGACAGGCAGCGGGCATCCTGGCGGCGTGCAGGGCCGTCGGCGTCGAGCACGTGGTGGCCTCGACGGCAGGCTGGGTGGGAAGCAGGGAGAAGTGGGACATCCCCGAGAACCGGGCCGAGGTCAGCGAGATCATTCCATACTACGAGGGGGAGATGCTCGTCGAAGGCGCCGTGCGACGTGCGGGGCTGAAGTCGTACACCATCCTCCGCCCCTTCTGGTTCCATTCGAACTATCTCGTGCCCGCGATCGACCTCTTCCAGCCCGAGGTGCGGAAGTCGGGCGAGCTCGTCCACTCGTACGAGGACGGGTCTATCTTTCCGCACATCAACGTGCAGGACATCGGGCAGTTCGCAGCCATGGCACTGACCGGCCCGGCCAAGTTCGCCGGCGAGGAAATCGAACTCGCCTCGGAGAATCTCACCATCGAGGAGGTAGCGGAGATCATGAGTAGGGCGACGGGGCAGCATATTGCAGTCAGGAAGGCCACGGCCGAAGAAGCCGCGAGACCGTCCCCGACCACGCAGTGGCATATCTGGGCGAATG
Source organism: Xylaria acuta (assembly GCA_022495125.1). Classification (NCBI taxonomy): domain Eukaryota; kingdom Fungi; phylum Ascomycota; class Sordariomycetes; order Xylariales; family Xylariaceae; genus Xylaria; species Xylaria acuta. The sequence continues at coordinate 39,156 of MU383174.1, read as the reverse complement.
CTACGGATCTCAGGGTCGATGTTGATGCCCTGGCGCAGAAGTATGGATATCGATTTACAACCCTTGAAGAGTATCTGACTCAAGAGAAAGAGCAGCGAAGGCTACAGTACCTTCAGTGATCCATTGCGTGTCTCATCTCAGCTATCTAGGTAGATTATACGAAGAGTATACCGGCTCCATGTGATATAAATTAGAGCCTAGGCGTTTGCGTCTCATGCGTTATCGTGTTCGTGATTCCTAATCTGCATTACGGGAACTCCGAGGCTTGAACACTTAAGTAGGATTTGCGTGAGGATAAGAGATATGTAGAGGTACTGGGCATACTATAAGCTTGTCATGATAAGCTTCAATCCGTATATATGGCTGTCACCATATTAAGATTCAACTCAAAACAATAGGTAGCTATTAAAATATAACAGCTGGGTAGGTATGTATAGACCTGATGTTGGTTTAGATAGCATCTCAGCCTTTCACATTCACGCATAGGTATCTCAAAGTCAAGATTTTCGAGTTGGGGGGCCACCAACTTTTAGCTTTTGCTTGTTCTATAGCTTGAACGAGATAAGCTATCGATTTCTACTAAATTTGCTCTATCATTGATTCTGCAGCTGGCGTTGAAAATGTTCACGGCCAATTCCCGCCGACACAGGTATAACTACCTCTAACTTACGTAACTTAGTAGGTTATATGCTGTATGCTATGATGAGGGTTGTTATAATATCGGATTACAGCATATCTAGTTAGACAGGACTTAGATAAGCCCACCTGCTGAGACCTTTGGACATCACATGCAAGCCGCCTTCTTGCATCTTGGTTGATGCCTGCCCATTCCTCATTGTCTTCTGTAATCGTTCAACAAATCGTTTAAACCAAGGCTGACGTTCAATGTTGAAGCAAGACGTGAAGAAGACGTCTGCAAGAATAAGCATCTGCAGTAAAGTTACTTAAGTAACCAATTCCGCCTGCAGCCCTCAATTCCACCTGTCCCACCTTATCTCATCGAATGACCTTCATAAAAGCCACCTAACATCAATTCATCGTTTGCGCCGCGCTTCTCTGTCAGACACCCCGTTACTACAACAACAACGACACGGTCGATTTGGTGGCAAACCATGTTTTTCGAGGGGAGTTTACAGGACGGCATATCGACTGCCCTCCAGCAATCGAAACAGGTTGTTTGCTTTGTCACGGGTAAGTAAGATGAGTACCTCAGTGTCACCTCCTGTTATATCATCAATCTGATGTCTCGGCGATGGGCCGCAACAATGTCCATACATGCATGCATGCGCTGCCTTTATGGTGTTCTTATCCCTTGACTTCCTATACTGTCGCATGTTACTACAACCTCCACACGGGAGATTCAATATGCTAACCTTGACGCACAGACGACGGCAGCGAGAGTCAGCAATGGGAGAACGAGTTTCTCAGAGACGATTCTGTACGCTCAATCTCATAATCCAGATTTCATGAATCTTCCAGCTGATTCGAGTAGATACGGCCTGGGCTCGAGAGCCAGTCTGTAATCCTAAGATTGCCTGCGGGATCGGAAGAGGCCGGTTATCTCGAGGCCCTTTTCCCGGTCCCCAAGAAACCCACTGTCGTGATAATACAGTACGAAACACCCCTGTTCTCTAGTAGTAATCCTTGCTTGTTCTTGATCAAGACTTCTAAAAGTTACGCAAGAACACTGCTCACGTGACACAGGAACGGGCAATTGAAGGAGTACATCGCAGCCGGAACCAGCAAAGAAGAGTTCATCAGGAGGATCGGCAAGACCAATCAACCAAGCACAGCACAAAGCCAGCCCTCAACCTCGGTCTCTACAGCACCAGGGGCAAACCCCTCACAAAATCATCAGACCCCTACTGCAACATCACAAAACGATGATAGCTTATACGATGACTTCGAGCCCGCTGCCGCATCCGCCAGCTCATCAACTCAGCCAACAACAACGGAAGAAGAAAAGCGCGCAGCGGCCAAGAAGAAAGGCAAAGCGCGAGCCTCGGCCGAAGAAGAGGCCCGGCGAAGGGTGGACGAGCGATGCGGCTGCGAGCCAGTAAACCCAGAACAGGCGCACGCGAATGAGGTCAAGCTCCGCAAGCAGCAGGCCAATGAGGAGCGCAAGCGAATTCTGAAACGCATCGAAGACGACAAGCGGGCGCGGAAGGAGCGCGACGCCGCGGAGCGTCGGGCCAGATCATTCCTGAGCGCTGACGCCAAAGCAGAGGAGGGTAGTAGCAGTAGCGTCGAACCCCCGATCCCTCTCCATCAACGGCTCCCTAAGGCCGGACAGGGCGGCGACTACTGTAACCTGCAGGTGCGGCTGATGGACGGCTCGACGATCCGGTCGCGCTTCGCCAGCGACAAGACGCTGGGGACCGACGTGCGGCGGTGGATCGACGCGGAGCGCACGGACGGCGTTGACGCGCCGTACTCGTTTCGCGTCGTGCTGACGCCGCGGCCGAACAAGGTCGTCGAACCCCAGGAGGAGATCAAGTCTCTGCTCTCGCTGGGACTGGCGCCGTCCGCGACGCTCGTGCTCATCCCCACACGATACAGCGTCGCGTATGCCGGGCGCGGTGGCGGCGGTGTCCTGTCGCCCGTCATCGGAATCTTCTCCTCGCTGTTCGGCGCCATCATGGCGTCCATCGGGGGGTTCTTCGCGCTGTTCTTTGGGAGCGGCGGCGGCGGCGGCGGCGGTGGTGGTGGTGGGAATAATCCGGGCCACGACGATATCCCGATGGAGAATCTCAGGGCTACGAGGAGGGGGAGGAGGGATGCGCAGCTTTACAATGGGAATTCGGTAAGTTTGTTTGTTTGGGACCAATTATTCCTTTCCTTTTGCTCTTTCTTTCTTTCTTTCTTTCTTCTCTTATATGCTTTCGTTTCGTTTCCTCTCTTCTCCTTAAAAAAAATTCTTTTATATATACTGCTGGTGGTAAGTAAGACTGGAGCGGACTGGAGCTAACTAATTATTCCTATCCTAGCTTAACTTTGAGCCGCGCGGCGAAGATCACGATGTGGATAATGGTGATGATGACGAGAATACACGGTAGAGGGAGCATTTCACATTTATTTCATTGGTAGAACTGTCTTGTCTTTGGACGGACGCGTAATTAGGTAGGCAGGAGTTGAAGTGCATAGGTAGGGTAAGAGAATTAGTTATCCAGGGGTTCGTTCTATTGTGTTTGTTCTCCCGTCGTTGTTGTTGTTGTTATGGCATCGATGTATGTATGTATGATACGGTTAAGCACCAGCGGTAGAATGCTTACAAAAATCCCTGCCACCCTCCCTTTAGCATTCCGGCCGTTTCTATCATGTCCTTCCTTTCGTCGCTTGGTCAGTTGTGAAAGCGACATTGCCCAGTACCATTGGCGACTCCGTGTCACCACACATGTACCTGACCTACGACCTGTTACCTTAACCTAGTACCTTTGTTTTGTGTCAATTCCCACAAATTAGGTAGGTAGTTAGTTATATGAGAAGAGGGTTAGGTATGGATGTATGGATGTATCACATCATAGATAGAAGAGACAGACACAGGATACAAAACTTAGGGACGGAATAGACTTCGTTCCGACATCTATAACCCAACAGACGAGGGAATAAATAAGATGGATAAAATAAAGTTGTTAACGTAAACCACCGGAACATCCAGCGGTATGTGATGCTATGCGATGCGACATAAGCTCGTGAGTACCTGCTTGTTTTCTAGTTTCCCTGGCCAACGATAGCCGGGTCGGGGAAAAGGCGAAAAAAAACCCTATACGATGTATGTAGTCTTACACCATCCATCCATCCGTCCATCCGTCCAATGAACTTTGCTTTACACTGCTCTGGTATGTATACTGTACTGCCCCCGCTCCCCATCCCATGGACCGGACCCAACACCGTGTCGTATGTTCGTGATGCGCCGGGGGAATGCAGTGTAAGGAAGAATGCTCTCTCTCTCTCTCATCTTTCTCGGTTGCCATCGTCTATAAGGAAGTGCGTAAGAGTGTTTCATACTTCGTCTCTCCCTCGTATCCCGCCGTGTTTATTCCGACATAACCATCTCCATCTACATCTCCTCGCCGATCACCGTCCATCCATCTCAGATCGCATCAATCAATCAATCGATCAATCAATCAATCAATCAATCAATCAATCAATCAATCAATCAATCAATCAAGCATCTTTACGTCTTGACGGCGTCTTTCACAGCCTCGGCCTCCTTCTCGGCGGATTCGGACAGCTTCTTCTGGGAGGCGTTGTACATGGCGATGCGGGTGAGCTGGGCGACGCCGACGCAGCCGAGGAAGAAGTTGACGGCGGCGAGGAGGTAGTTTTGCGGGGTGATGACGAAGCACCAGCGCGTCCAGATGGCGCCGGTGGCGGTCAGGGCGGCGTTCTGGGTCAGGGAGAGCTTGTCGGCCGGGCGCGCGAAGTCGCCGATCCCGGCGATGACGAGGGCCCATTTCATCACGGGGGCCCTGGGTTGCGGGATGCGGTGGTTAGTCTGCGAACTTTTGTTGCGGGATTGAATGGTGGAGACGAAGATGGAGAAGAGGGGAGAGGTTCGTGTGACGGGACAGGGTCACACAGATAGAGGGGGGAAATAATATAATATGTCGCATATGGCATATGGCATCCGACATCCGGACCTGTGCTGTGTCGTGTCGGGTCGTGTGTCTTGTCTGGACTACTCACCAGAAATGCACCGTCTTGAAGCCGATGGGCGAATCCCACATGCGCTTGAACCAGCCGGCCTGCTGCTGCGCCGAGGGACCCTCGCCGGCGGTTGTGCTCTGGAAGCGGCGACCGGAGGTGCGGGCGAACTGGCTGCGGAAGGCCGCACGTGAGGTCGGCTGGAACACGGGCCTGGCGGCGCGGAACATGGTGGTCGTGGCGGGCATCGTAAATTGTGCGCTGTCGTTGACGAACTCGATTGACGTAGTTGCGACGAGGCCGATCGGGATTGTCGAGACGAAGGGAGCGGAGAGGGAGAGGGAGAGGGGCGAGTTTGTCCGACGGCGGCAGTCCGTGGTGGTTGAGATTAGGTGAGTGGGAGTGCGATAGGAAAAAGATATTGGAAATGTCCACTTGTTGGGGGACTCCGGAGATAATCGGAGGTCAGACAGACGAATCCCTGCTTTGCGGCCGTCCCGTCATATGTACCCAAGTACCACTGTAGCGGTATTCCTTTAAATGCACATATCAGGCATGGTATTCTTAAATATGTACATTGCCTTGGTCTTGCATATAAGCGGGCCCCATTGTATCGCCATCAATTGGACAATTCCATTGGTCGAGCAGCATTGCTTGCAAATGCACCGGCTCTGAATGGGGCTTCGAAGCTAACCTAGCCCGTTCCTTTACCTACATAGTAAGTAGTGGCATCGTCGAAGCTGCGGCAATACAACTCTATTTCGCCGCGACGTCGCAGACCGCACACACCAACCTCCCCCCTCCGTCACGTCGACGGAACACGCGCGAAGAAGATGTCGAGCAAGTACGCCTTCACCAAGACCCTGAAGGAGGTCCGCTTCTTGTTCTGCCAGGGCGAGACGGGCGCCGCCACGAGGTGCGTGCATGCATTACAACTCATCCTACCCGTCGACGGCGACAACCGAGGCTGATAGATGTTTGATTTCGCACAGGACCTTCCTCACGCGCGCCTACCCGACCATGAAGAAGAACAACCCGCACACACCCATCCTCATGCGCGAAGCCGCCGGCACCATCCCCAAGATCTACGCCCGATACGGTCCGTCTTGCCATCCCATCCATCCATGCACCCTCCGCGCTCCCATTGCCCATTACGGGGCACGGCGAGGCAGACAGATGGAATATAGTAGAGAAGAGACGAAGCGGGGGAAGATTATCACAGCGCTAACCACAGACGTGCCACAGAGTTCGGAAAAGAGAAGAGCCAGTCATTAGAAGGTGCGTGACGAAAAACCAAGACGATCCTATGCATTCTCCCCCCCGTCATGGGGGAGGAGGGGAGAAATGCCACCGGCAGCTATCAGAGGACGGAACTAATAATACTCCCTTGTCATAGGACTTTCCGACAAGCAGATCGAGGACGCCGTGTCGAATCTCGTCAAGACCGATATATGATATGATGATACCTGTGTTGTGTTGAGCTGTACCTATACCACCTATACCTATACTCTACCTACACCAAACAATAGACGGTGATTAGAAGAATCAGATGGGTAAAGAAAAGAAAAAAATCAAAAGTATTTCGAGCAGAACAAGATATCAGCTTGATGTTATGATGCTCCATGGCTGGAGGGAGGTACCGGGTCTATAACCCCCGAATATACACGACGACACCTGCCTACTCATGCTGATCATCATATGAGATGATTCGTACGGTAGGCTTGCCACGACCTAATCGGTCTCGGAATCTGTCACATGAGACACTCTGGATGAGTTCCTTATATTTACTTTCCGCCAAAACATCTTCCTCCATTCCCTAGGTTAGTCTATTCAGCGAAAGCATCAGAGAGAGGAGCAGGTAGGTAGGTGGGTATACCAGCAGCAGATGTCTCACTGAACAGCAAAACACCAAAAGTCTCGATAAAATTACTGGATACTCTCAATTCTTCTCCAATTCGTCAATTCACAGCAACGAATTATCTTCTCCATCTCCGTGATTTTGGCTCGTCTTCCATCTATCTCACTCCGATCCACGCATCACCACGTAGTATCGCGCCCGTCACAAAACAGATTTCCCGCCCAACCCCGTATTTTACAACAGTGTTACATACAGGTACCGTGGGGTATCATATCGTATCCGTCTCCTGAAATGCAGAACCATATGTATGTATCGTGGTTTTGTCAAACCGACCAACGAAACCAACCTACGAATGAATGAATGAAAACAACCCAGTCAACCAGCCAACCAGCCCATTTCTAACTCCCGTGAAACAAACCATGCGTGCATGTAACGAAATGAACCCTTGCTGCTCAACTCAACGTGCAGGTCGTGGAATCAACGTAACGATCCATCCCATTGACAAGAAGCAAGAGGGTTTCCCAACTCCTTTTTTTGTATCCATCCGCCGCGTCAAGCCGCGTGTACGGCAGATGCAAAAGTCAAGTCAGCATCGTGTATTCCGCATCCATCCATCGCCTCTTTTTGTCGTGTCGACCCGAATCGAACCGTACGTGGAGAAGTATCCACGAGACCCTTCCCTCCACATCTCTAGAGACGCAGAGCGAAGTAGAGTAGAGCAGATTAAAGTGAAAGTAAGAGAAGAAGAAAAAAGGATGGAGGGGGTAAGAGCAATAGTGGACATCCCTCTCTCAGCAGACACGCAACAACTCGAAACCCCTCTTGAGAATGCCCGCCTGCCATCGTCCCATCACAATTGAACTATACGGCATCCGCATCCACATCTACCTCACTAACCCAAGGTACCTAACCACAACACTTCCCCGGAAGACTCAACCCCCCTTCCGCTCACCATCAGGGAGCGGTGCTTTCTCAGCATCTTTCGCATCCTTCCCACCCTGCTGCGCCTGCGCCTCCGTCGTCGTCGTCGTCGTCTTCTTCTTCTTCGCGGCTACCGTCCGCCACGCATTGCCGGGGGCGCAGAGCGGGATAGGCGCGAGGGCGGGGAGGGGTTTCTTCGGCTTCGGCTTCGGCTCCAGCTTCGGCTTCTTCTCGTCGGGTGAGGAGGAGGTGGGGGGCAACGACAACGACAACGACGAGGAGGAGGACGAGGACGGGGATGATGATGACGCCGCGGGGTTCTTCAATGTCTCGTCCACCACGACTTCTTGGTTCTCTCCTACTGGTGGTGGTGGTGGTGGTGGCTCGGAGTGTGATTCAGCAGTCTGCTGCTTGGTTTCGTCGTCGGGGTTTTTGGTTTCGATGGGTTCTTCGGATTTGGATTTACTGGTACCGGTGCTGCTGCCGGTACTGGTGCTAGTACTAGGCCTGGTGATGGGAGGTTGCTGCGTCCCGACGCCCTTCTTGGAGGCCCGGTTCTTCGCTTTCCCCTGCTTTGGCTTGGCGGGTGCTGTACCCGGACCGGACGCACATGTCGTGGAAGGCGTGTTAGTTTCGTGAGTCTTGGTTGCACTGGGATCTGCTCGAGACTCAGGAGGTGTGGGGACTTTGTCGTGGTTCTGGTCTTTCTCGGGTTTAGCTTCGGTCGCCTTTGCGATCTCAACCCCTTTCGCGACGGCTTTCTTCTCAGGGTGAGGAACTTTGTTTCCCTTCCCTTTCTCTAGTTGATCTGTCTTGATGTCCTTTGCCCCGCCTTGCTTCGGCAATCCGTCTGCTTGGGGCTCGACAGCCGGGTGTCTCTTGGTAGTGACTTCGGCTGGTAGATCTTGCTTCAACGCCTCGGCGTTTTGATCGGCACGGGCTTCAACCTTGTTAGGGGATGAATCTTTCGATCCAATGGGTTTCGTTGACTCGCCCTTGCGGCCAACTGGGGGTTGGATCGCGTTCTTCTGGTCGCTACGGCCTGCTTTGGCATTCTTAGATTTGCCTTTGCCCTTGCCGCCGCCTTGCTTTGCGCCTGTATTTGCTCTGCTTCCATTGTTTTCCTTGCCTGCGGCTTTGGGCGCCGTCTCGCCTTTACTGTCGGTGCTCTTAGAGTTATCTGTGTCTCCCTTGCTGTCCTCGACCTTCTTGCTAGTCAACGGCTGAGCAGGCGTCGGCTTCTGAATAGCGCGCTGGCCGAGTACAGACATATTAGAGTCGGATCTCTCAATCCTCGTCTGCATATATGATTGCGGATCCCCCTGCATTCTAATGTCTTGTGTGGCCGGGGCAGGGCGGCCGGGTGAGCGAAAAGCATCATTCCCTTGCTGTGGGTTAGGCATTGCGGAGGCTTGAGGATCGAATGCCAAAGTCGGACCTCTGTGTCCGGTATTGGCAGGACCAGGGATGAAGTTTTGAGCCCCCGGGTTCAACCTATAATTCTTCGGACCAAAGTCATATACATGTATGATCGTTGATGCGTTACTTGACATAGACCTGTTGGGCCCTAATCCGCTTGCGTGGCTCCTGTGGCCACTGACAGGAAGCTGAGGACCAGACATAAGATCTCGATAAGCTGGGAATGGCTCACTATCATTGGGCCGGTTTGCGAATCTCGGGGGAGTTGGGGGGATGCGAACGTAAACAGGGCCGGAGATAACTCGCTGGTGGGGATATGGCGGTAGGTCAGAAGCGGGGATAGCAAGTTTGAATGTCTGGGCTTCAAACGGTGCAGCTGTAGAACTATCTCCGGACATTCCTAGTTGTGTAGCTTGATTCTGACGGTTCTTGTTTTTCTTCTTCTTTCCGGTTTTAGTCTTACTAGCTTCCCCAACTTGCTGTTTGTGTTGTCGATGCCCAGGCTGGGAGTCAAGCGGCTGAATGACTTTCGAGAACTTCTTTTTGGGAGAGGGTTGATCAGGTACCTTCTCATCTCCGTCTGTCTCGCTGGCCTTGCGCTTTATGTGAGAGCAAGAGTCGTGATGTACACTGAGATGCTCATACTCTGCTGGCATCCCGTTCTCACCGCTCTTATGCTGTGGCTGAACCGTGACATCTAGACGGCGTTCCATAGTCTCCGTCTCCTGGCGACTCTTTGTCAAAGACAGAATAGGCTGACTATTAGTTTTAGTAATTGGCGTTAAGCCACATTGTGAGGTTATCTCAAGATACTGAGACCTAGTCTCGTGTTCGTCTTGAGGTGGTGTAGACTCTTGCCGCCAAGCCGGGGGAATTGCCATATATCGAGCTTTTCCTGGTCGAACACGAATCGTACCATAATCTATGCTTGCTTCTTCGTCCGGTTTGGTTGGGTATCCATTTTCAGGCACTCGAGCCAAACTATCTTGTGAATTGCTAGGAGCAATGACTGTCTGAGGTGCGTTGTGGTCTAGTTGCCTCGTCTCGTTGGGGGTGCCATGATTTGTAACCTGACGGGACGTAGTAACGTTATGGGTGAGATCGGCTGTATCTCTGACAGGGTCTTGAATGCTTCCACCAGACAGTATCCTTTCAAACCGAGAACTATGTTTGTGTTGATAATTTGGCATACCGCACGTATCACCGCACGTATCGTTTGCGTCGACGACTACAAGGCCGTGTATGGGATGGGGTGTGATAACTGGACTGGTCATTTTGGAATAAGACAACCTTTCGGCCCTGTTGATTTCGCGTCCAGATTGCGTAGCGGCTTGGTCTGCTAGGTCCATAGCATGCTTCGAGGCAGCATCGAGACCAGCGCCGGGAGATTGACCTCCAAGGGGGACGCCACCGGGCAAGACGGCTTGCTGGTCAGGTGAAGAAGAATGATACCGAGTTCTAACGTGGACACCAAAGTTGTTTGGTCCATCGGTCGGAGGGTGGGGCATTATCTCTCGTATATTATGTCCAAAACGAACCCGGTTATCGGAATCATATGCGGAATTCCTCGGGTGGCGGGGGGTGAAGAACTGAGATCCAGTCCGGAATTCTACTCTGAACGGTCTGTCTCCCAGGCCTTCGATCTGCACATCGGGCTCCGTACAAACTGCAGCCACCGCGCTCTGGGGGCTCGCAAACCTATGAAGACCTAAGTTAGTAGACGGCATGGCAATAGTTGGTGGATTAGAAGATAACGACTCACATTACGTGAACACAAGTGAAGTTGCTGGGAACCGGTGTTACGCTGTCGACATGACCGAATTTACTAAAATGCTGCTTCAAATGCTCAAGTCCGCCTGGGGTCTGGTCGATGCCTTCCTTCGATCGATTGACGAAGATGGTTCGGTCTCTATCACCACATTTGCGACAGGGGCAAGGATCGAACTTGGTGGATAGGTTTGGGGGTCTGCCGTCGTTCACACACCTAATTTCGCCAAATGAATGACCTGATGCCGCTGATGTCCGTAAGCCCCTGCCCGTTGTAGTAAAATCCCTGTCAGCTCGACGGGGACCGGTATGGATGGTGTACTGTTGCGGGTGAGGGTTGTTGAGTCGGTGATAATTGCCATTGTTGCCAGCAGTTGAGGTGCGTCTGCCCGACTCGCCATATTCTTTACCCTGCCACTGGCCGACTCTGTGATTCTGATCTTCCCGGCCGTGTACACTGTCCCTGCGAAAAACAACTTTGGGACCGTGGATGTCATCAGACCCGACCTGCTGCCACCTTCCGTTGCCGTAGTTTCGCGCGCTGGGATTCCTCTTATGTTGTCTAAAACCTCCTGAGTCATCAGTAAATGTAGGTGGTGTATTGTGTTGCTGCCTCGGCTCTGCTTGGTAATAAAGAGGGGCCGCATGAATGGTGTGACCGCCTTCGTTAGGTTGAAGATGGGCCGGACGAGGGTATTGTGTCTGTTGTACCGTCGGTAGAATACCTTGCACATGTTGGCGGTGCATGGCGTATGGCGGAATCTGGTAAGCGAACGGTCCCTGAGACATACGGCGATCGCGAGTTCCGTGTATTTGGTTTGAAGGCACTGGGCCTGTGACAAATTTAGGAGCCGGGACGAGAATTGGTTGTCGACTTGGCGAAGATCGACGATGGCTACCTTGATATTGAAAATCATGATGGCGGCTAGGAGGCAGACTCTGGTTCGTGTTTGTCGGGACCTGTTGCAAGCGGCTTTCCTGACTATGCATAGCAATGTGATGTGCATTTGCCGCCCCTGGAGTATCATCACCTGTGTTCTTTGGACTGAATGGTTTCCGGCATCCCATGAGCTTTCTGTCAACCTCATGACCGTCACCGGGATAGACACGAGCTTCCTCGGTGACAGGATTACTAAGAATGTGCGCTGGGTCACCGCCGATACTAGGTGCACTTGAGCATCGCTCCGTGGTAGAAACACGATGTGTCATACCACTGCTCTCCTTAGAGAGTTTTCTCATACCTCTCTGACGGGCCAGGTTGTTGGAGAGGATGGCACCGTCATACTTAGCCTTGAGGGCTGCCGTTTTCGATGTTCCGTCGGCGATGACAATCCCATTGACGATTTTGTTGGGGATCGCAAACTTGTCCATAAATGGATCATCCAAAGTCTCTATGTCCTGCAGGTAGCGGCGTAGACCAGCTACAGTGTCCCAGTTAGCAAAAACAACATTGATGGCAGGTAAATAGCTACAGGACGAAGTCTCGGTAAACAAGTGCACTTACCTAGCTCCTTCAATACAGCCACATTTGGCGTTGGGCCACCAATAGGTGCAGGACAAGGGGCGAGTGAGCCGGGTCCTCTCCGGAGATTTTCGTATCGCTTCACAAAGATAGCTCTAATTGCATCGAGGAAATGGTCGGGGTACTTCTCATAGCCCTCAAAGGTCCGCAGCTCGTATGCAGTCAGAACTTTGAGGACATCGTGTTGCCTTTCTTTGTCCCACGTCAATAGCTTGGTCTGTATCTCCGGTCTTCTCAGAAGTTCGGAAGCGAGATATTCGAATAATGGCGTGTATTGTTCTGTCTGTATTCTCTGCTCCTCCTCGACAATCTTTTGCGCATACTCGTTCTCGAAGACGAAAGTATTGATCACATTCCACAAGTTCTGGGCGCCTCGATGGTAGATGTCATAGGCGTCGAAGTACTTGTATAGGTCCCAGTAGTTCTGAGGAGTCTCAATCTTCCTACATACGTCTGGCAGATTTCGCCGCAGCTCATCACAGACGCGCTGGATCTCTGCCGCCCACCAGTAATGACCCTCGCGCTCGCGAGTGGGATTTTCGACCAAGCGAAAGGGCCTCGTCCCAAATACTGTAGAGAATACAGCAGTAGAATTCTTGGGTGGTTGGGTGAAGAAAACGATTGGTGGCTCGCCTTCCTGAAACTCAGATTCGTACTTTGGTGCGCCGGCTATGGCTAGTGCATCCTTGACAGCGAAGCCACTGTACAATTGATACTTCGGGGCCATGCTAGCGACGCTTTATTGAGGTTGCGACGAGGAGAGCGGCCGGGTGTGTATAGTAGTAGAGTGGGTGACAGGAGTGCCAAAGAGTGAATGGTGCCTTGAGTTTGGGTTAAATGTGGCGTGTTGTAGTTTTCAAGGAGCACGAAGGCTCAAATCAAGATATCCGTCAGGTGTGAGCTAGATGACTCGACAACAGAAAGAAGTGCACACACCAAAAGATCTAAGGACCAAAAGGTGCGGGTCAGAATGGATGATGAGAGGCCGTAAGAAGCAGGAAGGCGTATACAAGTAATGGTCGTGGGTGTTTTCAAATTTGGCCTGAGGAAGAAACGGACGTACCGCTAAGTATCGAGGTTCCTATGGTGACGGATAACGGGAGACTGGAGGGTTGAGTTGGGAACAGCATTGTTGACGAAGAGCATTTGCTTATTCGGCTGGCGTGATTTGAAAGGTGCTGGTCGAGCTAGGCAACAACTGTGTCTGGATACATCCTCAGGGGAATTCAAGTGAAGTCCACATCTATCAGGCAATCCTAGGATGTATCAGGTCGATAAGAATAACCACCGGCCCAATGCATGTGTCTAAATAGCGGTCTGTCTGCTTAATGAAAGGACCTGCGGTTTTCATCTTCGCTTCGCCTTAGCTATTTCACCTTTACATTGAAAACGAGGCTGCAATTGACTACTAATAGAGCTGGGAATTCGTATGCACATCATGAGAGGGATATAGTACAGGTCGAGGGGCGCCATATAGCGTAACCGCGTAGATGGCTTAATAGAGGTAATGTGGACGAACGCTTCGATTATTCAGACAAAATAGCTGAGGCCTGAGTGCTTTTCCTCCCGTCCCATTATGATACTACATGTGTCCACATTCCTAATACATGTTGGATCTTGATAAACGGTCAACGAACAATACGGCTGGTGAAGAAAAATACGCAGGGGGGCAACATACTATACACTTAGAATATGTACTAGGAAGCACACTTATTTACTGTTCAACTGGTCCAACATCTTAAGTATCTCCGACTCCTTGTCTGACGCAAGGGCCCTGCCGTTGTTCCAGTCGACAATCTGGGTGTATGTGAGTGAGGGGTTAGGACGGATTGTGGTATATCAGGTGTGACCTACCACAGGGCGCTTGAAGTTATCGGCGCTCTCCTTGAACTTCTTGAGGGCTTCGTTTTCTGACGAAGCGCCCTGTACTATAGAGCTGATCTTGCTCTTGTCAACATATTGAAGGATAGTCTTGAGCTGGTCTTGGGTAGGAGGCTCCTCAGTGATGTTCAACTCGAAGTCAGGGCGATGGGGGTTGGTCTGGTGGGAGTGGTCGCTCGCCTGGTCCTCGGTGGCAGCTTCCGTGGCATTTGCAGAGGCCTGCTTCAGCACGGTAGCGGCCCTCACAGAGGCGGGCGAGCCAGCCTTGTGGAAGAGGGTGACGATGTCGAGGGTTTTGTGCTGTTCACCACCCCGTCAGCAATGCTCTCGTTGAATTGGTAGACACTCGGGTGCGCTCGTTGCGCGAGTGCGCTTACAAATCGAAACATGGCGGCAATTGGGCGTTGCACTTGAAATGGAAACGTGAAACTAATGGCACAAAGTGTAAATAAAGCTGATGTCGTCGGTTTTGGAATCTGCCGCTTTGGGGTAGATGGCCGTAGGTACGCCCGGTTTATGATGGGGAGTCGCAGGGTTAAGCTTTCACATGCATGGTAAAATTGTTACGTCAGGCGCTAGACCGGTAGGGACATCCATCACCAGAACGCCAAGGCTCAGGTACCACCTAGAGGTAGCTACGGCTAGTTGGAGGAATCAGACAAACTGAGGGTAACCCCCCCTGGCTAACCCGAGGGTAACTCTACTTTAGTACCTAAGTTACGTGCTTAAAGACTTGCCTACTTAGTAGTCTAAACCTTTTACGGTAATTTTAAATAGCGAGCCTCGTAAGCCTGTAGGGCGAACGGCGGACTAAGACAGCAACATATTCGCCTTTTTTCCGGAGTAGGGGTCGGCGCGAAGCGTATACCCCCCGGAAGTCAAAGAATTTAAAAAGAATAGCTAAATTATAGTTTTCGCGGCGTAGCCGCCCTAGCACCGAAAGTAACTTTTAAACGTATATAAGATAGCCGGGTAGCTAAGTACTACTCCAATGACTTATATACCGTCCGTACGCTAACCTCAGGTAAGCAGGGGGGGGCTACCCTCAGTTTGTCTGTAGACTCGGCTAGTTGGTCAGTGCTCTTCGACCACTACAAAAGCTATGTAAGGCATGGAATACTACATACCTAGACAAAGCAAAAAAAAAAAAAAAAAAAAAAAAAAAAAAAAAAAAAAAAAAAAAAAAAAACCTACAACATCAGGGATTCGCTGGCCGTCACCGACCCAACTGCTAATCTGGCGGTCATAGAAATTGGATGTAGAAGCCAGTTCAATCCCAAGATGCTGTAGTCGCAGTCGAAATCTGCTGTTCAAACTGTCGTATGGAGTATTACAGAAGCTGATCATATAGAAATAAACTCGGAGTATGATGCACTATAAACCAAATTCCGTTTTTATGATATTATTTTGTGTACCCAAGCACAGACTGTGAACCGAATGCTGTTTCGTGTTGTCATATTTGAAGCTGTATCCATCTGTAACGTAACTACATTAAACGTGTGGCCATAACCGTCTCTAACACGTATAATTGTAGTCCTT
The DNA here is from genome assembly GCA_022495125.1 of Xylaria acuta. Lineage (NCBI taxonomy): Eukaryota > Fungi > Ascomycota > Sordariomycetes > Xylariales > Xylariaceae > Xylaria > Xylaria acuta. Next base: position 23,602 of record MU383174.1, on the reverse strand, counting down.
TTCCGGTTTGAAGTCCGTGCGGACAACCTCCCGCTAATAGTCTTACGTACGACGATAAAACCCAGGAAGCAACTACTACCCAGGATATTACACACGTCTCAGAATGAAGTAGGTGGATGTGCCAAACGTCGTTGTTGAGAGATTGATTGACTTTTATCGCTCGATACTTACCATTTTCTCGAATCCACCATTGAACGCTCCGTCTTACCTAACTACTTAAAGTATGCAATTCGAACAACACAGGCGTAACGGAGCACAGGCCAGATTTATGACGTATAACCAGATCTAGGTTCTGGTTGCTAAACTTTCAGCAAAAGAGAAAGAGCCCTCTATCTATAGATATTATTACAACACTAAAGAACCCAAGCCTATGTTTATTTATAGAGACAACGACACCCTTTGTCATCCTATGATTATGACGTAGCGTAGAAGAATAGTTCGCGAAACTTGGTTACTCCTTCGCATCTTAGCCGACAAACTCTGGAAGAGGGCCTGTGGACAGCATTTTATTGTATAGTAGATAAATAGTTCATTACATTCTCCTTGCTATCACTTAAGACTTTTGGAGAAGCAGGCGTAAGTAACCTAGCTGGGTCCCGAAGCTAGCACGTCCTAAAAGCGACGCAATTATAGTTTCCCTAAGGAAGAATATATCAGCTGCAGCTTCTCCCAGCGAGCAGCACCATAGAAATGGGAAGGAGTCGATAAATATAATCTAGAAATATCAACAAAGGACTTCGAGGCTATGTCTATTTAAACGGGCTTGATATCCTCCCCTGTTCCAAGTTCTTCTCGTCTCATCTTTTCGTCCTTATAAAACACCATGCCCACCACTTCTTCCCCTTTCTTGGTTGTCTCAGCAGACAAACACAGCCTATTCTGTAATGCCCAAGGGTAGCTACTTGAGACACTTGTTTTCCAGCTTCGATTGGCCGCTCTAGTCCTGTCGAAGTACATCATCTCCCAAAAATGATGTATACCAACATTCAATTATACCCGCCGGCAGCCTCAGACGCTTATCAGCGCATATCAGCGCATATCATCACTGGCAAGGCAGGTTTCCCCTCCGGGAGTGTAATTCCAATGATTATACCGTGGTAATACCGAGAGCTTCTGGCTCGTTAACGATGCTGCACCTTATAAGGTCCCTGTATGTCAGCTTTGCTGACGCCCTGCTTCAATCTCTGGGTCGTCGCTTTGAGCTTTCTATTCCGTCGGCAGCCTCAGACGCTTATTAGCGCATATCATCATAGGCAAGGTAGGTTTCCCCTTCGGGTGTATAATTCACTGTACTTATGGGGTTAGAGGCTACCTTATGGGCGGCGCTAGGTTAGTGTAGATATCGGGGCGGGGATGGGGGAACTGCAGGTGAGCTGGCAGTTAGTGGCAGCAGATGGACCGAATGATGTCTATACTGAGCCGAAACAAGTAAACATAGGTAGTGAGCGTCTCTGAATGTTCTTCCCAACCTCTAGCACCGCAATGTATGTCACCGAAGGGATTGTAGTGGTTGTGGAAACAGCTTGAGTGGCCAGAATCTGGCTTGTATCTAGAGTGAAGATCCGAAGCATCTCTTGGAACTATACCTATGTAGGTGGGTAGGTAGTGATAGCACAAAAACCGCAGGGGTACGATAACTGCGTGGCAGATCTGGATAACTAGGAAGGAAGGATCTAAACTGCCAAGCTAATTTGGCTGGAGAATTAATACTATGTAGCCCTGTGTGGGTGTTTGCTTAGGCACCTAGGTACTCATGCAGAATGCCTGGAAAAGAACCTTAACATCATGGGATGAGGCACCTGTAAGTACCCAGGTATCAGTGGAGCCTTCTGGTGGGCAGTTGCTGGTTGCTAGTACAGTTGCTGGGGAAAGTGTGACAGGCATGATGCAGCTACATCTGCCAATCAGGCACAACCAAGGCAAGAGCCGCATTTTTTTAGTGCCTTCTTCAATCGGCAGCTGCAGCAGACGGGACTGTCTCACCGGTTTCCATTTACCTGCAACCTGCTCTGTTGCGATTCTTCAACCTGCTCCCTGTGGCCTCTGTAATACCTACCTTACTACATATTCAAACAGTGCATCTGTCCCCCGCCTCGAACCTGATTCCGTTTATAAAAGAAACTTCCAAAGCATCCTCTTTGGCGCGTATCTCAGACATAAACAATGCCCCCTCTGATTTTGCATAACGTACCAGACGAGGAGCTCTACACAGGCGAAGACGGCGTCCAACGTCCTTATGCCATGATCTGGCCCGAGTAAGTATTCTGAGGCCTTCTATCTGTCTGATCGTTGTTATCACAACACCTGCTCACAGTGGCCATCGATAGAAACGACCGCCAGCGCAGTGCGCCTCGCACCCGCGCCCGCGAAATCAACGAGACGGGCTCCTTCGGCAAATCAACAAGACGGTCGAGGTCGAGGACAGGCAGCGCGCCTCCGAAACGCGAGGATGTCACCATGCAGAGCGCCGACAGGGTGTTTGCCAGTTACCTGGCCAAACAGGCCGAGACCAACGCCGAGCCAGCACAGCGGAAATCGAGACAAGACGAACCCAAGTCGGCCAATCCCGCAACCACCTCCCACAGAGAGCCCGTCGAGGTGATCCTCCGAGGCTACGCATCCCCTTCCCAGCAGTACGCTGCTATCAACCACTACGAGCAGCTGGCCGGCAGGATATGCGAAGATTACTCTAGGGAGCCGCCCATCGAGGCGCGACGGTACAAGTCGGACCTGCGCGATGCTGCATTGACACGGAGGCAGCCTTTAACGAGGGCTGAGAGGGAGAAGGTCAACAAGATCGCCGGCGGAGAGCACTGGATCAAGGTCACATTCGAGTCGCAAGAAGCAGCCAGTGCTGCCTTGTACGCCTCTCCCCAGACAATCTTAGGTCATCTTGTGTACGCAGAGCCGTACCGGAGCCTGCCTCCTATGGAAAACGCAGCTATCCTTGATGTTGTCGGCGACGCCGGTATGTTTGAAGAGAACCCTCCACCAAACTCCCATCGAGATCCTCCTCGACGCCCGTCGCAGTCTCGCTACGACCACCATCGAAACTCATCAAGATCCTTACAATCACCCGCTGCGGATCGAACTAGCCGTGCAAGAATCAACCCCGGCGCATGGCCATCGGGATCACAAGCCTCGGCTGAATCTGTAGACTCGGAGACGGTATCAGCGTCTTCAGCGACCATCTCAACGGCGACAGTAACAGGCTCAGAACCCAGGCCCGAGGAGAACGAACCTGAACCAGAAGCAACCCCCGCCACCAGGGGTAGACGCATCCCCAGCGCCAGGAGGATAACACTGTTACCCGCCGACGCGGCCCTGAAGAAGAGCCCCACGTGGTCGGAAAGAGTGCTCGCTTTCATACCACTATTGGGCTGGTTCAGCGGCGCCATGATCGGGAACGAGGTGCCCCGCAACGACGTGGGCGAGTTTGATATGAATAGGGCGAGCCTCTACTGGAAGATTATGTATTGGCTTGACTACTGGTTTCGGCTCTTTGGTCACGAACTCGTTAGTGGCGACAAGGAAGACTGATGAAGCCCATGTTCTCGACCAGTGAGCAGGAGAAAGAAATAAAGGATAGAAAAGGGTGTAATCTAATGAGCGGACATGGGTCTCGACGCCCCGAGGCACAGCCTTTTTCACGTCTTGTCTTGATAGTGCCCTGGAGGTATCATACCCGTGTCGGGAATTCGTGGTACTATTCGCATCATATCGACATATCGTAAAGAAGCGGACATAGCTTAGCGCTATACTGTAAAGAGACACACCGCACACATGTTGAAGAATGTATACTTACTTACCTAGGTACTCTTAATACCTTAGCGAGCGCTTTTTAAGCCAGGATGCTGTATTCGTAGCGTGCAAGGCAACCTCTCTCGTATCTATCTAATGAAAAACACATGCTTGAATTGAGTGTACTTACTTCCCCTTCTTTCTTTCTCATATTTATCTACCTGCTGCGGTTGTGATAGTACTTAGTTTCTCGCTATGATAGGTAGGTCACCTATCTTATGGAATATCCATCTGTCTTCAGGTCGAAATGTACTGTAGCACACACACACACCCCTGCCTCACTCAATCACTACGTTTCTTTCCGCACCCCGTTCGTTGATCAACCAACCCGTCACGGAATCAAGCATATGATAGATAAGATAGGTAGGTAGGTAGGTACTCGATACCAAAACAAAACAAAACAAAACAAAACATTGCTTGTCTGTCTGTCTGTCTGTCATTCACGGAATCATGTCCTCACAAGACAATATGAATTCGTACAATTTTCATGAAGAATTCCCAGCTGCACGGCAAGCAATGCCCGGCAGGTAGGTAGGTAGGTAGGCAGGCATATATATATATATAAATATATATATATAATTCTCATCTCGTGTCATCGCATCGCAGACTCAGTCAGCGATAGACCACGCGCCACGCACGCAGTAGTACAAGTACAGACAACCTCCATACCTTACGTAGAGAGAGAGGTAGATGGGTAGGTAGGTAGGTAATCGATGATCAATGAATGAAGGAATGCATTACCCGAAAAATACAGTGACAAAAACGCTCAAGGCTTAACCTAAGAACCAACGCCGTGCGCACTGGGTTAACCGGATGCAAAAAAACGCCTCTCCCCCTCCCTCCCTCCCTTCTACTCGCGCTTTCGTCTGTATAGACTGCGTCTCATCTATCTATCTATCTATCTCTCGTCCTCGGCAGGGTTTGTGTCCAGGTCCGGCTCGGGTTCTGCCCGTTTCGATCCTACGCCTACGCCTACACCGGGATCTGGGACCGAATACCGCCCCGTATAAGAAGAGCCAGCGAAACTCCACCCGCGCAGCCTCCCCTAGGTATCATACGCAGGTGTGGCGTTCGTGTTCCGCAGCCCCTCGTCCCGCCAGGGTGATTCAACCGCTTCTTCTTCTTCTTCACGGCCGGGTGACGGGTCCGTCTGGCTTTCGTCCTCGCTAGGTTGTATATCCCGCGGTGTCGAAACGGATATCCTGCTCGGTCTAAGGGTCGCATTCCTCTCCTCATCGTCATCTTCCTCGATATTAATAGACTCCCCGCCATCATGGTGGTCATTATCTCCCCTTACGGTATCGTCCTGGTCCGTTTCTTCTTCTTCATCCCGTCGATCATCCCGAAACTCCTCGTCGCCTGCCAGGAGTGACTCTGGGTCCATGATCACGTCGGTCGCCTGCCTGCGTATGGGCTGTGGGCTGAACGGCCGCACACCCCGACTGTGGTTGAAATCAGAGAAGATACTCTCCGTGTCCCCCCGATCCGACGTGACCGCGCCCGCCAGACTCTGGTACCGTTCCGTCTCGACAAGCAGGCTATTCGACCGCGTGTGGGCCCTCGTCCCCGAGTCCGACGCCGTGTCTGCTAGGATGCTTTTAGGCGGTAGTATACTAAACAGCTTTGTACCTTCGCCGGCCGCTCCTCCTGCCACCGCGGACCCGGAGCCCCCCGACACGGCGGCCACGGCGTCGTCGTCGGCCGCGAAGAGGTCACGCCCCCTCTCTAGCAGGTCATCCAGTCCGCCGCCGGTCCAGCCCTTCCGTGCCAGGCTCTCGAAGATGTCCACCTCGGCGCGCACGAGCGAGCAGCTGGCGTCGAGGATCTTGGCGCTCGCCTCCTGACTCTCACGCAGCAGGCCCTGGGCGTGGTCCCCGTGCAAGGCGGACAGCCCGTCCAGCTTGCTCGTGAGCTGGACCAGGTGCTCGCGGAACTTGGAGAGGTCGCGGCGGCGCTGCTTGTGGAGCTTGAGCCCGTCCTTTTCCAATCGACGGATCTCCCGGCTGCGGAGGGCCACCTCCTTCTGGTAGGCCTCGTCGGCGTCCTCGATGTCCCGCCGCCACTTGTCGAGGTCGTGCAGCAGCGGCACCTCAAAGGACCGGTAGACGGTCTCGCTCAGGATCTGCTGGTGGTTCGCGATCAGGTGGTGGACGCCGCTGCCGCTCAGCAGGTGGTCGGCTGTGCAGGACGTGGCTTTCATTGCGTAGCTGTTGGAGAGCACCGGGATGGCGGGGGCACCGGCGGATATGTTCAGAAGCGAGTCGGCACGGGATTCTTTCAGACGTGCGCATGCTTCGAGGGCACAGCCGAAGGCCGAGGCCGCGGTGGATAGCGAGGCGAGGGCTACGCGATACGACTTGGCAGTCGCAAGTAGATCTGAATAGGCGAGCTGCGATTGCTCGAGATCGACTTTTGTCAGCACAGTGTGTGAAGGTCTCGGCGGGGGCGGCATCGGGAGGTTGAGGGAGGACAGTTGGTTTGTGGTCGAGGCGTAGGAGTAGGTGGGTGACCCGGGCAGCGGGACTCGGGACGGCGAGGGCGTACGTGCCCCCCCAGGCGCCCTTGTGGCCATAATATGAGGTTCTTTCAGTGTGCTCTAGAGTTTCGTTGGTGATGCGGGTGGTCGACGAGGAGACGTAATACTCCAAATGCCCACGTGGGTATCAGATGATATTACTGGCCGGATTTGTTTACTTCCCCGAGGGAGCAACAGGAGCCGAGATGGTAAGCAAGTAGCTTGTGATGTTGGACGATAGCGTTGTATTGCAAGTATTTAGGACAGCATGGCTTCGACGATGGGAACAGGTCGGCGGGAAGAGGGAAGAAGGTTTAGATAAGAAGTCCTACGATAAGGGAGACTTATCACGAGTCTGACACCACGAGGGAGAGGTGTTAGCCTGCTGATTGTCAAGATGAAGGTTGCAGGGTCGGAGAGTTGAGTTGGGTGACGTCCCTCTCTATTTTTTAGCGTCGTGGTCACCTGGCCAGCGATCAGCGCCGGGGGGCTCCAGGGTCAGGCTTAGGGGTGCTATAGGGGTTGGAGGCCGCCCCTCCCCTCCATTACAACGGCCTACGTGGGAATTCTACTTATCATGTTTCCATGTTACTACCTACTTTAATGTGTCCTTCAATATGTAATAATCAACCATCTTGTGAGATGGTATGTCGTCTCTAGGAGGCGAGGAACTTCAGATGATAATTTTGGCTATCTCCCCTGCGGAAACGCATCTTTGTCTCACGGAGGATGAGACGGGATAAAGAAACCAAGAGATGTCGCGACATCAGTTGGTGCAATTGACACCCACCAGCGACGATCCGCTTGTGTCCTTTAAGCCATGGTACAAGTTGGATGTGAACGTTGGATATGGAATAGCCATAAACTGCAACAAAAAGAAAATCATTCAATGTTATCTTCTCCGACGTTCTAGTCTAGATAGGTCTATACTTGAAACCTCTTGAGAGGAAGACAAAAAGTTATCTCTGCCACTTTTGACCCATGCTGAGTTCTCTACTCATCGGATATCTTTCTCGTTGTGCAGAGAGAGAGAGAGAGAGAAAACTATCTAAGATGATCTTGACAAACAATAATGGAAATACGGCCGGAATCTTGTGCTCTATAGCTCCGACTTTTTCTCTTCCTGAGGCGGCAGGCGCGAGTGGAGGAAAGCTTCGACTTCATCGAGCTCCTCCTGACAAGCCGAGTGGGCCATGCCACTGTGTGTCCATAAGTAAGTATAGAGTGATGGTCGCATATTGTAGATAGGTAATGATAGAAACAAGTCGATAACTTACGGGAACATCTTCATCGTAACAGGGAAGTTCTGCTTCTTCAGCCCATCGTACGACAGCTGGCCAAACGCCGTGGGCACGACGTGGTCGACGGCACCATGAGCCATATATATGGGCGTCTCGTGGTTGAGATCGCTCTCCTGGACGAGGCTGGGGAATTTGGTGTCGAGCGGAAGCCAGGAAGAGAGGCCGACGATACCGGCGAGCTTGACCTTGGCCGTCAGCCCCGTGAGCAGGGCCATAGCACCGCCCTGCGAGAAGCCGCCCAGCACGATGCGGTTGGCGGGTATGCCGGCATCAATCTCGGCCTGGATGAGGCCGTTGACATACTCTCGCGTCCGTAGCATGCCCGGCTCATCTTGATTCGCTCTGATATCGTCGATTCCGCCGTTCAGGGCGTGCTAGTCATGACGTTAATTACACCCCGCCTAACTACTAGTACCATGAGTCGCATCAAGCGATAGGAAAGACTGAATTCAACTCACGATGTCAAACCATCCGGGCATGGGCATTCCTTCAGCCTATGCAAATGGTCAGCCCCGGCCGAGTGCCCCGTATACGGTATACGGGTCTCCATCGGAATCGATCACGTACGGCGGTGATGGGTATGCGCGGGGCATGAGGCAACACCCACTTCACCTCATCAAGCTTGCTGCGGCGAATCCAGCCCTCGACGGCCCCCGCCCAACCAAAGCCCGTGTCGCCAAGGCCGTGCAGGAATATGACGGTAGCCGTATGCTTCGCCGACGCCGAAAACAACAGCGGCTTCGCTCGCGATGCTGCCATCTTAGTAGAATCAGAAAAGGCCGGGTCGGCTGAACAGGCGGGGTATAGCGCGCCAAAAATAGCGATAAGGATGAGGAAACGGTAAAGTTGGTGAGAAAATGATGCTTCTTGCGGTGAGCGAAGTCTTAGAATCATTCACTTTTGCCAGCTGTGTCACAGTGATAATCTGAATGTTACAGGAAAGACCCCAAGGCTATCCGATCCCCTTCGCAGGTGGTAGGTAGTAGAGCGAAAGGCAAGAAATGCCGACCCACATCAGCTCTTCCCAGGAACCCCGCCATGTCTCATTCTGGGCACACTCTGACTCTCCTTTCTTCCCTAAAAACAATTAACTAGAAAAAAAAACATGTCAATGGAAAGATCATTCCCAGCACATTGCAACTTGCCTTCATTTCTATTTCAATGGGTGCTTGAAAAGGTCTTCGTATGTACCAACTTCAACAGTCCCGAAGCTTTATCGACCTAGGCGACACTAAAATCGAGGCTTGCACCAGCCGAAGCCAGAGCTGCAACCTTGGAATTCAGGGGTCCATTTCCAGGCAAGTTGAAGGGAAATGGACGACAGGATTATAAAAACAATCCACCGTACGGCGACCGATCTTTAAGTGGGCTCCACGGCGCTCCCGGCCTTGAATAACTGCTGACATATCCTTGGTAATTGCCCGAAGCAGCGTGACGTTAGGTCCGCGCCTCATTATAAATTCAAAACAGCTGAGGCTATCGTCAAATTGCAGCATGTGATTAATTGCCAGATAGATGTACGTAATTATTCAACCTTTCGTCATCATCATCCCCAATCTTTCGATCTCATCATCTATATGGAATCTAGATCTTATAGAAGGGCTTTGGTGATCTGCTCACTATTTTTCGCAATCGTGGCATATTTCCTCTCAAACAGATTATCTCCCACTTTGCGCTCGCTTCTTCCGTTTTCGGCCTCCGTGTCCACAGTATCGACGAGATTTTTCAACAATTCTCCAAATATAATGACGAAGAAGGCGCCCGTTTACTTCGTGAGCCATGGCGGCGTAAGTATCCACCCAACGTCTGCATCAGATCATGTCATCTCGCATGTTTGTTTCACGGAAACATAACTAATGATAACTAGCCAAATACAATGTTCGATACGAAACATCCAGTTTATCCAGTCCTACAGAGTATTGGCCAAGAGATCACACAAAAAGTGAAACCAAAGGCAATCGTAGTTTTCTCGGCGCACTGGGAGGCCGGACCAAGCCACATAGAGGTCAACGCGGCCGTGACGAATGATTTGATCTATGAGTTCGTCTTAAACTTCATTTATTCTTCTTCACGAGTACCATGAGACATAACACTAAGCGACAAATCTCCAACACAAACAGCTATTACGGATTCCCACCGGAATACTATGACGTAAAATACCCCAACAAAGGCGATCCAGAGCTAGCTTCCAAGATCATCGGGCTGCTACGAGATGCGGGAATCGAGGCAGAAGGCGTCAAGAGAGGGTTAGACCACGGTGTATACGTCGGGTTCTCCGTCGGTGAGTTTCGCCCCATCATCATCATCTACAGTACCTACCTACCTACATACATTTCTTTCATGCACACATACACAGACATCTTGAACACCAAACACACCCCATCTAACACAACCTCCAGCCTTCCACCCCGAGAAAAACCCCTTGAACATCCCCATAGTGCAAGTAAGCCAGTACAAGAGCCCGGACGTGGACCAGCACTACCGCCTGGGGCAAGCCGTGGCCGCGCTGCGCGACGAGAACATTGTCATTATCGGCGCCGGCATGTCGGTGCATAACCTGCGCGACATGTACTTCGCGTTCGACTCTCCGCGGCCCCTGCCCTACGTGGTCTCGTTCGACGAGGCCCTCAAACCCGCCATGGAGGCGCCGCCCAGCGAGAGGCAGGCGCGATTGGCCGAGGTGGCGAAGAGACCCGATGCTCGTCAGGCTCATCCTGTAAGTCGCCGACTCTCTCTCTCTCTCTCTTATAAGGTGACTACATAGAAAGAAAGGGGAGGGGTTGCTGATTTGCTTTGTGTGCAGCACTTTGATCACTTGATGCCAGCATATATCACTGCTGGTGCGGCCGGCGAAGACAAGGGAAAGCAGCTCTGGACGCATCATGAATCGAGCATGGGGTGGGCTATGTACAGATTTGGTGAAGTACCTGCGTGATATACCATTGATGCGGGCCTCTAGTAAGCGTGTGCGGGCTCGGTATGGGATTAGCTTAAGTCAAAGTAGTCAATCAAATCCTCAACGATCACGTATTCAGCTTGACTACCAGTGACAATCTCATATAAAATAAGAGGGCGTGAGCCCCCGCGCGGTCGAGAAAGAGCTCAACTGGCAATTTCTCGTCCGACAGTATATTCTCTATTCCCTATTCCATGTCTCTATCTCTATTTCCCCCCTCCTCTATATGCAGCCTTCACCTTCTCAACCTCCGCAGCAGTCCCACACACCAACCCAGCCGTCTCGTCGAGATCGCTCAAGGCGCGATCCAAGATCCGTCGTCCGTCCGCGGGATCGATCGCCATGCCGCCCGCACACTCCACCACCAACGCGACGGGCAGCAGCTCGAACGCCCGCCGCAGCTTCGCCCCGCTCCCCGCCGTGACGGGCGACAGGTACACGCCGTGGCCCTTCACCAGCGCGTGCACGACGTCCGGGACCAGGCCCCCGCTGTACCGCAGCGTGTATCGCTCGGCCACGTACCGCGTGACGAGGGCCATGTACCGCGCGTCCTCGGAGGCGGCGCGCAGGTTCGCGGGCGCGAAGTACCGCGTCGTCTTGACCTCCTCCTCGTCGTCGTCGTCGTCGTTGTCGTCCGTGTCTCGGACGAGGGTTAAGTCGCGGACGATCTCGTACGACCCGGAGGAGGAGTCGTTGTTGACGCCGACCTCGAGACACACGGCGGCGTCCTCGCGGCCGGGCACGCGCACGGCGACGACGGCCGTGGTCCGGGGCCCGTACACGCCGAGCACGGCGGCGATCTGCCGCTGCGCCGGGTCCTGGCGCAGCGCGCTCCGGCCGGCCCATATGCCGAGGATGCTTCCGACGCTCCAGTTGGGCGCGATGATGGAGCTTCCATCCAGCGGGTCAAAGGCGACGGTGTAGACTTCTTCTTCTTCGTCGTCGTCGTCGTCATCAGTGCCGGGTATCGCGGATTGCTGTTGCTGCTGCTGCTGCTGCTGTTGCTGCTGCTGCTGCTGCTGTTGCTGCTGCTGCTGCTTCTGTCGCTCAACAGGGTCCTCCTCGCTGCTAGCCGCGACGATCGCCGGACACGCGGCTATCTCCTCGCGGAAGAAACGCTCCGCCAACACGTCGACGTTGAGCTGCGCGTCACCGAAGACGTTGTCGGACCCGGCTTTCTCGACGCTGTGCGCGCGCCGCAGCGCCGTCGCTGTCCGGCCGATCCCGCGGAGCAGGGCGGGGATCACGGAGCTGATCAGAGACGGGTTTGCGTCCCCTGTTGCGCGGCGCAGCCTCTCGGTTAGGAGGCGCGTGCCCTGGTCTTGTGAGCCCATGGTTTATGACGTAGGGGATCTATCTATCTGGTGAGCATTCTATATGAAGGTGATGGATGTTTGTGCACACGGCCTGCACCACTAGTAAGCGGGACACGATAAGTACGCCGGTAATCCAGTTGGCTACTTACCTACACAGCCTTGGCGCACATGTCGGCATTTTCAAAGGTCTTCTTGATCCCCTAGATCTAGCCATTTGAGTACAAGTGACTGACTAACTAGCTTCCCAGGGAGTCAATCATCTGTATTAGCACAACTTCCGACCAGTTCGTACTAGAACTAGGTATATATTGGTTCGAGCCTGTACTAACCTGAGACGTACTGACTTAAAGCGCCATATACAGCTACCCTACGTGGGCCGTTACTAGGATGGTTTTCTAGTGCATAACTTTTCAATAAATATTTCCCTCAGTGGTTAGACTTATACTAGAACTAGGTTGCCAATCCGGGTAATCCTAGTGTTAGTTGATTGGCTGAGAGACCTCTATATATAGCTGGTCTACGCCAGGCACCTATCCAGACACACAAGGATGACAACCACGATGTATAAGTCCCTAAAGGCTCATGGTTTTCTTCATCGAACCTCGCGCCATATTCCTAATGGGTTAAATAATTTCGTCTTAAGATTCCAGACACTATTTCAGGGCGAATAAGGGAAACAGCGTATGAAATTATATTGTAGCCCTCGGCATCGCGTCAAAGGCCGATGCTACGATGACGCTAAAATCGAGCTGCATACTGTAGTGGGAGATTTAGTAGGGTTAGAAGCCTTGTTGGCCTTCCGGAAGGGTAACAAGCCTTCCCGAATCTATAAGCCTTTTAGATTCTATAAGCTTTCTGGACCTAAGGGTATTTTTTTACTAAAATTAAATAGGGATATACTTTTATAAAAGAAGCGTTAGGGTTTAGTAGCTTTTAGTAATTTTTTACCCTTGTTAGCCTTAAAATATTTTATTATAAAAGATTAAATATAATATTAGTATAAAAACTTTGTTAATTTAACAATTATTATTATTTAAGTTGTTATATAAATAAAAACTATTTAAACAAATAATAAAGCTTTAAAAAAAAAAACTATTGTTATATTAAGTTATTTTTATTTATAGTTTATAATATAAAGTTATTTTTAAAGTTTATTAAAGTATTTTTAAACGTATTAGTATTAAATTTAATAAACTTTTATAATTAAATAATAAGCTTGTTAACTATACTATAAATAACTAATAAATATTTTATAACTTTTAAAATTAAAAATAAATTAGCAAAAAAATTAAATAAATAATTTAATAAAATAATTAACGTTTAATTTTTTATAAATCGGAGTACTTTAATAGTATAAACGTATAAAAAGCCAGGAAACCTTAGCAAATAACGCGTTAAAACTTTAATATAAATAATTTAAAAGTAAAAAAATAATTTATTAAATTTTATTAAATTTAAGTATATATTAACTTATAATAATATAATAAAAAAAATTTTATAAATTAGCTTGTTTAAAAAAACATTATTGTTTTATTAATAAAAACTAGTTCAATTATAGGTAATATATTTAAAATAAACTTTTAAAAAGCTTTAATTTTTGTTTTTAAAAAATAATATATTAATAGTTTTATTTTTATTATTAATAAATAAAATATTAAAAGTTTTATTATTTTTGTTGTTTTTAAAATAAAACTCGATTATATTTTAGCAGTTATTAAAATATTTAAAGTTATTAGAACTAAAAACGTTAGTAAATTTTATATTATTATTATAAATATTTAAATAATAGCTTAAGTAACGAAGTTAAAGCTGCTTTTTATTATTATTATTTTTATTTTGTTATTAGCGTTGCTATTATTATTAAAAGGGTTAACAAAACGGACTAGCTTAAAACTAAGGCTAAAGCTAAGTTTAAAAGGGAAGTTAACAAAATAAATAAGCTTAACCTTAACCCTAAAAAGAAGGTTAATAAAATAAGCGAGCCTAACCTTAACCTTAGCTTTAGCCCTAAGGTTAAAGCTGCTTAATAAATTTAAAAGATAATATAAACGAAAAATAACTAAACAAAGTTTAGTTAAAAAGCTAGAATTATTAGCTAGCAAAAAAAAGACTACTAATAATTTAGCAATAAAATAGTTTTAATATAATATTTTTTATAAAAAAAAGGTTAAAGTTAAAAAAGTTGCTAGCAAAAAAAAATTTAAATAGCAAGCTAAAAATATTAAAAACGTTTTTTAAGCTTTTAAAATAACGTAAAGCTTTAAATTTAAAATATATAAAAATTTAATTAAAATAACAGCTATATATAATAGTACTAAAAGGTTTTCTAGGAAAACTTACGCTATAAATGTTTATTTTAACGCTAAAAAAAATATATTAAAGCTGTTAATTTTTAGCTTAAAAAAAATAAGTTTAAAATAATAATATTTTTAAAAAGCTATAAAACATAATGTTTTAAAAATAATTTTTTTTTACTACAACTTTAAAGATTTTATTAAATAATATTTTTAAGCTTTATTTATAAAAAATATTTATAAAAGCTAAAAACTTTAAAAATATTATTAATTTTTTTACGGCTATTTTTATTTTTAATTTATGTTTTAGTTTTATAATATTATATAAAATAAATACTATTAAATCGTTTGTTTAAATTATATTTAACAAAATATATATAATTAATAATAATTAAAATCGTATAAATAATAATTTTATAGTAATAAAAAAAAAATTTGTTTTATTATTATATATAGCTTTATAATCGATAATTTTTTAAACCGCATAAAATATTAGCTTAAATATTTTAAAGTTTTTAAGCTAAGTATAAATTTAATTTTTAGTTTATTTTTTAATAGTTTTATTATTATAGCTTTTGTTTAAGTTAATAAAAAACTTAATATTATTAAAATTATTATACTAGTAAATAACAATATTTTATAAAAGTTAGTATAAAAAAAACTATTAAAAAAATAAAATAAAAACTATACGTATAAGTTTTACTAAAAAATTTTATATTTAAAGTTGTTAAAATATATTATAATATAAGTTTAATAATAATTAAACGTTTAATTTAATATATTAATATTTAAAAATAAAACTTTAATAAATAAATATATTAATTTGTTTAACGAATATACTAAAATAATTTTTTAATTTTATAATTAATAATATTTTTAGTATATATAGCTTGCTATAAGCTAAAAAAATTTAAGTTGTTTTATTAAATAAAAATAATATAAAGTGTTTTAAAGTTAGCTATTTTAACAAATAAAATATAATAAAATAAAATAAAAACTTTAAAGTATATATTTTTAATGTTATATTCTGTTTTTTTATATTTTTTAATAAAAGCGCTACTTCGAATAACTAGGCCTAAAAAACCTAAAGCTTATAGTATAATAAAAAAATTATAAATTTAGCTAAAAACTAAAGCTTAAGTTAATGTTTTTTTAGTAAAACTTTATTTACTAACAAGATTAAAAAAATTAAAAAGGCTAAAAAGGCTAATATAACAAAAAAAAGTTATTAGCTATATTTAAATTAGTTATAATATTAAACATTAAATTATTATTATATATTAAAAATTTTATACTTACTATATATTTTTAATATTTAAGCGATTTATAAAAAAAGTACTTTAGCTAAGCTTTATTAAAGCAAACATTTAACTACTATAAAATTGTTTAAAACTTTGTTTAAAGCTAAAACTAGTAATAAACAAGCTTTTTTAGCTATTTTTACTAAAATTACTTTTATTAATACTAGTATAAAAAAAAAAAAAGTAAAAAAATTAAAGTTTGTTTAAAAGCTAAATAACGTTTGTTATTATTATTAAAAAGTATACTTAATATTATTTTTTAAATATAATATTAATAAAAATAAAAAAATATAAAAGTATATAGTTAAAAATATATAAATTTAATTAAAATATATTACTTTAGTTTATATAAAAAGTACGTATAAAAAATAAAGTTAAATATATAAAAAGCGATATAATTTTAGCGGAAATGTTATAGCTGTTAAATATAACAACTTTAAAAGTTTTATTTTTAAAAAAAAAATATTTTTTTTAAAATAAAACTATAAAAAAAGTTTAAAAAAACAGCAAAAATTAACTAAAAACTTTTTTTTTAATGTTAGTATTATTATATTTAAAAAGTACGTAAAAAAAAGTTTAAAGATTTTTTTAATAATAATAAAAATAAAAGTAAGGGCTAACGAAGGCTAATAAAAGCACTAATTTTTAACTTAAAAAAATAATTTAGTACTACTTACTATATATATATATATGTTAGGTGGCTAGGGGGTACAATATTGTACGTAAACAAAGGGGTGAGATAAATACTACATATATCGATCTATCTCTTTAACTAACTATAAAGGTAAAACCTTCGTACGGAAAATTCTCTTTAAGTAAGAGAATTCTACGTACGTACACCGCCCTACTAGTTAGGCTAGTACGCTAGCTTAGTACCGTACGTACAGCCTTGTACGAACAACCTCGTACGCAATCAATGCCGCTATTATAACAATATATATATATTTTATATATATATTTATGTTTATTTAAGGTTTATATTATAAAACAATATATATATATTTTATATATATATTTATGTTTATTTAAGGTTTATATTATAAAACAATATATTAAATTTTTTTTTTTAACTTTTATAAATTTTTATTTAATAGTTTATAGTTTATAACCCTTTTTTTTAATTTAATTTTTTTGTTGTTTTAAATACTTAAAATTATATTTTTTTATATAATAAAAAAAAAACTTTTTATATTAATTAAAATATTTTATAAGCTTAGTTATAATAACTTATTAAAGTTTAAACTAAGTAGTTATAAATAACGTTTTAGTTATTAGGATTTTAATAAACCTTTAAATTTATAAAATAAAAATGTTTTTATAACTAACTTTTTTAATAACTTTAATAATAATAATAATAAAAATAGCAGTAATAATAATAGCGGCGATATTTTTAGTGTTATAGCTAATAATAGCAGCAATAATTTAAAAAATATTACTAAATTTAATAATAAAAGTAAATAATTTATTTATAAAATAATAATTAAATATATTAACGTTATAACAATAATTATTAATATTATAAATATTTGCTATATAAACTTTAATAAAGCTTTAAACTATATAATATATATAATATTACCTTTTTAAAAAACTTTTTAACGTTATTACGTACGAAAAAGTTATATATGCTAAGCCTTTTTTTTTATTTAATTTTATTAAAAATATAAAAAATAATTTAAATATATTTAAATTTAAAAAGATATTTTTAAAATTAATTGATAATGTTTTAAATGCTTAGTTTTAACTTTAGTAGTATATTATTCCTAAGCTTTTTTTTAAGTTTAAAGTAAATTTAAACAATTTTTTAGAAATTATTCCTTTTATTTAATAAAATAAATTTTTAAAAAATTTTTAGTTCGAAAAAGCGTTAATAGTTTATATTAAACTTATTAATATAAGTTGTTAAAATTACGTTTTTTTAATAAACGTTTTTTATTTATTTTTTAGTTTAAATAATAATGTTTATTTTTTTGTTATTATATTTTTAAAGCAGCTATTAAATTTTAAGGATAAATTATATTGCTGTTTTTTTTTTAATAAAAATAAAAAAAGTTAAAATTTTTTTTAACGTTATAAAAATTTTATTTTTATTTTTTAAAATAAAAGTAAATAAACGCGAAAAGTTTTAAGTGTTTAAGTTAAAGCTTATAAAATATTATTAAACTATATAATTTAAAAAAAAAAAAAAAAATAAAGCTATTTTTAAATATATTTTTTTTATTACTACTAAGCTTAAATTGTTAGCTTTTAATTTGCTTAAAATTATAATAAACTTAATATTTTTTAATTTTATTTTTATATTTAAAAATTTTATTGTTTTAAATATTATAAAGCGTTTATATTTTAGCTTAAATATATTTATAAATAATTTAATAAAGCTATATTATTTAAACGTTTAGCTTTTATTTATTTATGTTTTTTTTAATTATTATGTTTATATTATTGTTAACGGTTAATTTAAATTTGCCATATTTTTTTCGGAATTTATTTATTATTAGTATATAAATATAAACTACTTTTACAAAAAAATTTTTAAAAATAATAAAAATATTAAAAATATTTATATTAGTTATATTATAAGCTTTAGCTAAAATAAACGTAGTAATTTTTATACTTTTAAATTTTTTTATAAGCTAGCTTTTTAAATTTAAAAAGTTTTTTTTTTATATAAAAATAATATAATTTATTAATTTATTTAAAATAATAATAAGCTTGTTTTAATGTTAGCTTTAATTTATATTTTTAAAAGCTAGGCGTTTTTTTACGCTAAAGCTAATATATTTTTTAACTACTACTAAAGTAAGTTTATAACAAATTTTTATTTTTTTAAAACTTTTTGTTTTAAATATAATAGGCTGCTAACTTTTTTTAAATATTATACTATTAATATTTTTTAAGTTTATATTAAAAAGTATTATATTGTTTATTATATTATTGTTAGTAATATATTAGTTTTTAGTTATTATATTTTTTTTTTTACGCTAAGTTTAAACTAAAAGTTTATAGCTAAAAACTTTATACTAACAATTAAAATTTAATTATTTTTAGTTTTTTATTTATAGTATTTTTTTTATAATAATATTTATTAATAGCTTTAATATATATTATAACTTATATTAAATATTTATAAGCTTTTATTTTATACTAGCAGTTTTTATAGCTATTAAGCGCTTACGTTTTAGAATTTTTTTATTTTTTATTTTTAGCTTATATATTTTAAACTTTAGCAATATTATTACAGCGTTTAAAACTATAGCGTATATAAATTACAGTATAGTTTAAAAAATTAACGGCTAAAATATTTAAATTTATATTTTTATAATAGTATATATTAGCAATATATTTTAGCAAGCTAAAAATAATAGTTTAAAAAGTTTTTATACTATTAAATTTTGCTAGTTTTATAATATTATATTTATAAAAAAATATATTATTAATTTTAATTAGCTATTTTATATTAACGTTAATTAAAAAGGCTATTTTTATAACTAAATATTATAAATATAAAATATAATATTTAAGCTTAGATTTAAAAACGCTAAAAAAATATATAGCAAATAATAAAGTTTTAGCTTGTTTAGTTTTATATTAGCAATAATTTTACTAGTTTTTAATTTAATTATAAGCTATTTAATAAATTTAGTTTATTTTAAATTTAATAGTTTAAACAACTTAGTATATTATTTATTACATAATAATATTTTTATTAAAAATGTTTTTTTAAAATACGCGCTTTAGCTTTATATATTTTTTTTTTTTTTTAGTTAATAGTAATTTTAGTTTTTATTTATTATTTTGTTAGCTATAATATATCCGCTAATATATAGTAGTTAATAATAATTTTTATTTTATTTTATAAATAGTTTAAGTTTAAATATATTAAACCTAGTTTTATTAAATAAGCAAAAAACTATATTATTAATATATTTGTTATTAATTTAGTTGTTTTAGCTTTTATAAAAATTATTAAAAATAATATAACTTTAATAAGCCGGAAAACTTTATTAAATAACGTAAAAATATAGCGAAAATTATTTAAATAGTTTATTATATGTTTAATTAATTTATAATAATTGCTGCTACGTCCGTAAGAAAATTTTAAGCAAAATTTTATATTAGAACTTTTATTTGTGCTACTTTTACTACTTTAAAACCTACTAACTTTAATATTAATATTTTAAGTAATTTTAATATTAAAACTAAATAAAGTTTTATATTTTAGTTCGTAAATAATACTTTATAACTTAACGTTTATATTAATATATATTACTTTATTATTATTAACAAATATAGCTTGTTTATAAACGTAAATATATTTACTAAAGAAAATTTTTATTAATAAGTACTAAAACCTTTTTTTTTTAGGGATTTTTTATTTCCGGAGTTTTTTTAAAAAATAAACTTATTATAATAAAACAAACAACGTTGTTACGTAAATATTAGTAGGTTTAACTATATAGTTGCTTTTAATATAAATATAGCTTTAAATAAATATACGCTTTTTTTTAAAGAAATTTTATTATTTTTTGTTTTAAAGAATTTTTTTTTTTTTTTTATATATATTTTTTTTTTAATTTATTAATATATATTATTAATATAAAAATTGTTATAAATAGTTTAAAAATTACATATTTAAATTTAACTATTTAAATATTAAATATATTTTATTAATAAAAATAAACTTTTAAAAAACCTTTTAATTAATATTATATAGTATATTTGTTTATAACAATTTTAAATTAAATATAAAAATATTTAAGCTATATTCAAAAATTTTTTTTTTTTGCTAAAGTTTTTTTGCGCGCTAATTAAATAAAAATTTAAAATAATAGTAATTATAAGCTTAACGTTAACATATTTATAAATAATTTATATATAAATTTAACTATAATTAACTATTTGTTTAGCTAAAAACTCGCTAAATATTGTTATAATATTAATAATAGTTAATTTTTTTGGCTTTGTTTAAATAGCTAAATTATATATAATATTTTTTATATATATTTATGCTTAGTTTATTATTTTAATTATAAAAAAAAAGCTAAATATTTTTTTTATTCGATAATAAAGCAATTTAATAGAATTAAAAGTTTATATTTATTTATAAGTAAGTTTTTTTTATAATTTATTATAAATTAACGTTATATTTAATTTATTATAGCTTAATTTAAATATAGTATAATATTTTAGCTTTTAATAATAGCAAAGTAAAAAATATTTAACTATTAATAGCAAAAATAAATTGTTTTATATATAGCCGGCTTTACTAATAAATAATATTATAAAGAATTTAATAATTGCTTTATTTTCGGTTATAGCTAATATATAGTATTTTTTTATAAAAATTAAAAATATATTAGTTACGTTAATTATATTATAGCTTTTAAAAACTTTAATAATTATTATATTTTTATTGTTTTTAACAAGTTAAATTATACCGGTTACTAAAATAAGCTTTTTAACCTTAAAATTTTTAAGCAAACAGCTAAAGCTATTATAGTAAGAATTTTTACAATTAAGGTTTAAAAGCTTTATATAGTGTTTATTAATAGCGTTAGTATAATTTAAATTAATTAAGATTTTTATTATATATAGCTAACAATTTAACGATTTTTATATTTAAAAGCTTTTTTTATAAAAATATATCGATAATTTAAAAATTATACTTAATTTATACGTAGTTATTAATAGTTAAAGATTTTGTGTTATATTTTAAAATAAATAGCAAATATAAGCTAGTTATAAGCTAGAACTAAACAAATATTTTTAATAATAAACGAATTTTTTAGTAAATATATAAATATAAGTAACTTAGTTTTATATATAAATCTATTAGGTAGCTAAACTGTTATATATTTTATGTTATACTTAGCATACTTTTAAAAACAAAGCTTTTACAATATATGCTATATTGTACGAAAAATCTACAAATAAAGAAAAAAAAAAAAAAAGAACAAAAACTAGCCGTACAAAATTTACCTAAGCATATATATAGTGTGTATAAGGTAGGGCTACCCTAGTAAGGCTATAAGTGCAGTGGTTAGTATATGGTATAGCTACCGGCTAAGCTACGTATAAACTATTAATCCGTAACTACTTCCCTTTAAAAAAATTTTTTAGTTCGTCCGCGAAACATATATAGTATTTAAACAGCTAACTTTTAACTATTTTTTAGCGAAAAAAAAAATCGCTTTAGGTTTTTATTTATATAATTATTGCTAGGCCTTTTTTTTATTAAATTATTATATAGGTTTTTTTATACGTTAAGTTAACGATTTTTTTGTTAACCTAGCTTACGTGTATTAATACTTTATTATTTTCTTTTTTTATATTATAGCTTTATTATTATTAAAATATATAGCTATAAATTTTTTATTATATGCTATATTTAGCTATATTTATAACTTTATTAGTAGTCCTATAAAATTAAAGTTTATTTTATAGAACTTTTTTAATAATATTACGCTATTTTTAAAGTTTTTTATAAAATATTATTTATTATTAACATTTTATTTTTTTTAATTAATTTAATATTAAAGTTTATAATAGTAAATTTTTAAAGTTTATATTTTTTTTTATTATAAACTTTTTTTTGCTTTTAAGTTTTATAGTTTTTTTTTAGGATTTTTTGCTACTTATTTTAAAAATAAGTTATTAAAGTATTTTTATAATCGGTTTATATAATATTAATTTATAGCTCGCTAAAAAAATAAAACATTAAATATAAATATATTACTTTTTTTTTTAAATATTTTATATTTTTGCTATATTATTAAAAAATTAAGTTTATTAAAAAGTTTATTTATTTTTTATAATTGTTTTTTTTTAATATTAAAATATAATTTTTAATATTAAAATTAAATTTATAGCAGCTTTAGTTCGCTTGTTTTATTATATACTTTTAACTATAAATAAAGTATTTTTTAATAATATTTATAAAACTAATTATTTTTTTTATTTTATTTTATACGTTTTTTTATAAAGTTTTTTTATAAATTAATAAATTTTTTAATTTTTTTATTGCTGTTTTATTTTTTTAATTAAAATAAAAAAATATAAAAAATTTTATTTTATTTTATAAAATAATAGTTTTATAAATTTATAAAATAAAAAAACTTATATATAATTTATAGCAAGTATACGTTTTAACTAATTATTTTAGTAATAATTTACGTACAAATATAATTGTTAATTTAAATATTTATTTATAATTTTAGCTTATTTTATAGTTTTATAATATTTTATTAAAGCTAAAATATATTTAATATTTATAAGTTTATATAACTTATTTATAAAAGCAAAAATAAATTAAAGTTTACGATCGAAAGTTATTATTATTAAAACTTTAAATATTTTAAAAAGTTTTTTATAGTATATTTTAGCTATATTTTTAACTATAGTTTATATAGTATAAAATATTATATAAACTTTTTTTTTTAATTAGTTAATTATAATTAATATATTATTAAAGCTATATTTATTTTTTAATCTTTATTTAAAATTTATTATTAAATAGCGCTAAATACAGTTAAATATTAACAAAAGTATTAATTTATTAAATATTTTATTTTTAAATATTTTTATAAGCTTATATTTTATATAGTTAGCTATATATATATTATAATTTTTTTTAAGTTTTAGCTATTAATATTATTTTTTTATTAATTTTTATATTTTTTTTTATTAAAATATACAGTAGTTATACTACTATAGGCTTTTTATATTAATTAAGTATAAAAATATAAAGAATTAAATATTATAAGCTATTTTTTATATATAGTTAATCCGTTATATAAAGTTTAAAGGTTATTTTTTTGCCGATTATAAATCTTTTTATAATAAATTTTTATTATAAAGTTTTTATAGTTTTTTTAAAATATTTTATTAATTAGTTAAAATCTTTTTAATTTTTTTAGTTTTTTTTAAAGTTTTAATACGGACAACTTAATATAATTTTTTATTTACGCCGGAAGTTTATATATGTTATTATTAATAGGTTAAAAAATTATAAAATAGCGTTGCGCTTTTTTTTTATTTTTTTAAATTATTAGGTTTTTTTATTTTTTAAATAATATATTTGCTACTACGTTTTTTTTTTTAAGCTAAAAAATAATAAAA
>MU383173.1:89248-184231 GCA_022495125.1 Xylaria acuta | reverse complement strand
TAAAAACTTTTTTTTTTAAAATATTATAAGTTTATAAAATAAGCAAAAATTATAATAAAATATTTTAACTAATAATTATAATTATTTTATAATTATTATTAAAATAATTAAATAAAAGCGTTGCCGGCTACAAATTTTACTATAGTATTTTTATTATATAAGTTTATAAATTTATAGCTTTATAAAATATTATTTAGGTTTTTTATACTAAATTATTATAACTAAATAAATCGTACTATAAATATAATAAACTTACTAATAAAAAAACGTTTTATTTAAAAAAAAGCTTAAAAAATAGTTTAAACTATTTAAAAATATATTAAAATAGCTTAATTAATACTAAAGTAAACTTAAAATAAAATAATTTAAAAAAAAAACTATTATTAAAAAAAACCCAATTTTAACGTTAATAATCGAATATTTATTATAAAAAAACACTAATTATAGTTAACGGACTAACTTTTTAATAAACTAAATTATTTATTAACTTAATAATATTTCGAAATAATTAAAAAAACCGGCCTTATAACGTTTTAATTAAAAATATTGTTTAATTAACAAACTATTAATTTATATTATATAAATTAACTATAAAAATATCTAAACAATTTTTTATTAAAATAAAAGTTAAAACAGCTTGCTAATAAAATAATAATATTAAAAAAAAACAATTTTAAATAAAAAATAAAAAAAATTTATATATTGTGATTATATTATAAAAAAACTTTATAGTATTAAATAAATTAAAAAAAATAAAAATTTAATAATTAGTAATATTTAGTAAATAATTTTAAAAACTCGCTAAAACTACTATTAGCGTTTTATTAAAATAACCTTAAATTAATAAAACTTTTAAAAAAACTTAAAAAATAGCTAAAAGTAGCCGAAAAAAATAAATTTAATAAAATATATTTTAATAATAATATATTAAAATTAAAAAAAAAGCCGTTAAAGCGTTCGAAAAAAAAAAACAAAACGTTAAAATAAAAACAGTATTAAAAAGCCGCTATTTAACAAATTATAAAAAAACTTTAAAGCGTTTTTACGGAATAAAAGCTTATAGTATAGTAGCTTAAATATAAAAACTTAAAATAATTTTTTTTTTTACTAAATAACAACTTTTTTAAAAGCACCGGGTTTAAATTTTAGGGCGAAATTTTTTTTAAAAAAGGGGTAATTATAGTTAGCTACTATATAATATTTATAAAACAAACCTATATATACTAACAAACTTATTTTTAGTTATATAATTAGCTATTTATATATATATAAATTTATTTATATATATTTTATACTTATAATATTTCTTTTTTTTTTATCCTATGATTAATATATAAATAGGACCTTAACTAAGAGCTTTGCCTTTATAAAAAACACTAATTATAACAATATTTAAAATATTAGTTTATATAAATATTATATATTTTTATAACTGTTTAAAAGTTTAAATATAGCTATTATATTAATAATATAACGTTTTATTATTTATATTATATTATTAATATAGACCCCTAAAGGGTTTAAGCTATAGATAAAGGCGTTGCCATTAGGGGCAGCCCTATAGGGCTGCCACCTAGCAACAACTGTTAGTTAGCAGCCACTTAACATATAAAGTGTGCTCGTAAACATATCCACTTTGTAGATTTGTTTGCAAGACACCTTTTCCTCTCCTTTTAATCAAGCTTTATGTTACTACTTAAACTATTTCTTTTAATTATTTTTTATAACTTTTTAAATAATATATTTAATATTTTTTTAAACTTTTTTAAACTTTTATTATTTTTTTATTAAAGTTAATAAAAAACTTTAAATATTTTTTAATTTTATATATTATTTTTTTTGTTTTAATAAACTATATATTTATAGTTAACTTAACGTTTTATTTAAAATTTATTTAAAAAAATTATAATATTATTTAAAAATAAGTTTTTATATTATATTTTAAAAGCTTTTGTTATAATTATTTTTATTATATAATTTAAGTTTATATTTTAAAAATAATAGTAGTGTTATAAACCTACACTAGTTTATGTGGTCTTTGTGTGGCTAGGTGTATGGCTAGGTGTGCAGGTAAGGCTAATAGCTATGGCTACAGCTTTATTTACTAGCATAATTGTATTCACTAAGGCTGTAGTAAATACTTTCGCTTACACATAAATGTATATATATTTAGCTACGCCCATTTATATTTTAAACTTTTTTTTCTTTTTTTTTTAAGTAAAATCTTAGTTTTTAATACTAGGTAAATTAAGTATATATGCTTTTTACTTATATTATACTTTTTATAAATAGTAGTTATATTATTAATAATAATAGTTTAATTATTGTTTATATTTTTATTTTTATTTTATATAATATATTATATTAGTTAAAAAGTTATATTTAATGTTTATTATTTTATAAATATAGTTAGCTAGTTTTATAGCTTTTTTTTTATAACGTTAAAAAATAACAATTTAATTAAACTATATTTTTAACTATTAAAATATAAAAACTTATTTTTTTAAATAAATATAAGTTAAATTAAAAGTTTGCTTAATATTTTTTATAAAAAGTTAGCTTTATTTTTTTATTTTATAATATATAAAAGGTTATATTTTTTTAACGTAAACTAAACTTTGTTTTTTTTTTTAAAAAGTTATATTATATTATTTATTAATAATTTTATATTATTAACATATTTAAACTTATAACAAATATTTTATTATAATAGTTTTATAAAATATAATATATTATATTTAACGTTATAATAAGCAATAATTAATTTATTAAACTAAATTTATATTAACAGTTATAAATTCGTAGTTTATGCGTGGCTTAGCCGGTGGCTACACCATGCACTAGCCACTACACCTACACCCCACTACAGCCCCACTAGGGCAACCCTACCCCACACACACCACACATATACTTAGGTGGATTTTGTACAGCTAGTTTTTGTTCCTTTTCTTTTTTTCTCTTTATTTGTAGATTTTTCGTACAATATAACATATATTGTAGGAGCTTTGTCTTTAAAAGTGTGCTAGGTATAACATTAACTTTTAAAAAAAATTTAATACATTTTATATATTTAATAAGCTAGCTTTATTTTTTTATTTATATTAGCAGTTTATATTTAAAAAAATATTAAACGTTTTTAATATATTAAAAATAATTAAAATAATTATTAGTTTTATATTTAAAGCTAGTTTTAAGTTATATATAAAAATAATAATTAAGTTTATTATTAAATTTTAAATAAAACTTTTTTATATTATAAACTTAATACTTTATAGCTTAAAGCTATTTATATAATTTTTTAAACTATTCGCTTTTTAAGGTTTTTTTTAGTACTAAAAATAATATAATTAATAATAAAATTTTTTTTAACTTTAAATATTATTATACCTTTAATTATATATTAAGTTTAAAAACAAACTTTTTAAATTAAATAACGTTAATAAATTTAATAAATATATTTTTATTTATATTTAGCTTTTTTAAAAAAAAATTTCTAAATTATTTTTATTAATAAAACGGTTTAATATTTATTTACATAACGTTTTAACTTTTTTAAATTTATTTTTAATTATTTACGTTTTATTTTAAAAATTTTTTTTAAATTATAAGCTTTAATTATATTAGCTAACTAGCTTATTAAATATTACGTTATTGTTAGCTGCTTTAATTAAACGTTTTTAATATATTTTTCTAGTTTTTTATATTATTATTAAAAGTATTAATATTTGTTCGAATATTTTAAAGCTTAATTATAAGCTAGTAATTTTACGCTTTTTTTTGCTTAATATATTTTATAAACTATTTTATATTTATTACTTTATTAGCTAGCTATTTTGTTATTATTTTTAATTTTAGTTTTTATATAGCTTTTAACGTTATTTTATATATTTAAATAAGTTTAACTATATAGTTATTTAAATATTCGTTTTATTTTTAAGCCTTTAAGTTTTATAATGTTGCTATTTTTGCTTTAATTAACGCTATAACTTTTATTTTTATTTTTAAGCTTTATTTTAACTTAATATATATCCGGGGTAAAGCTACCTTTTATTAATACTTGCGTTAATAAAATAAAATAGTTTGATCTACAGTTTAAAAAGTATAAGACCTCCGTTTTTGCTAGTAAGACGTTCAAAAAAACTAGGTCTAGCACATATCCTAACCAGTATGTCGGGCTACTAGGTATGCCCGTGTAGCCCATGCCGCTCTGCTCACTCTAGCGCGCTAGCTCGGCTCCGCGGTCCCGGCTATCTACCCCTGGTTCGAAAAGGGGGTATTAGTAATCAATATTACACGGCGTGTATTAGTAGGTCTTAAGTTTCTACTGCTGTCACACTTTACGATTTGTAATACTAATATATACTAATGCAGTGTACAGTCAATGCAACGGTCCTAAATGCAAAGAAAAAGCAGGAAAGGGGATCTCATTGGCCTTGGTTGACTCTACCCACTTCCAAGCCTCTTCCTTGCGCAGCTTCTTAATTTCACGAGCTTTCCTTCGTCTAGAGATACAGAACGTCCCGACCCAAGTGATAGTAAAAAAAAAAAAAAATATCAGCACCACAGATCCACAGGTGAAATATCCAAAGAAATGGGGACGATAGTACAAACCCGAGTCTACATCATCAAGTGATCGCCACGAGATTATGCCACTATTCAACAATGTCTGAATATATTTCGTCAGAATAAACCCTAGTGAAGTAAGATGAAACCGCAACTTACAGAAACAAATGTCCCAGGCAGGAACATTATTGTAACAAATGTAATGATGTGCATAGATGCAGTCTCCTGTTCGGTTCGTCTTGCGATTCGCTCCACGTTCCCTGATGCCAATTCGGCCCGTTCATTGAAGATTTTGCTGACCCGGAGAGCGTGGTACTGTAGAATGTCATTGCACTATAGGATGTCAGTAATTACCATTCTGAAGAGCGCCACTTTGTTAAATTTTTCACCTACCAAAGATATTCCATCCCTCACGTGACGATCCAAGGTTTCAAGCTTGCGGCGTTTGACGGCGAGATTAGTCTCGATCTGACCTGCATTGTAAAGAAATTCCTTCATTTCAATCTGGGCCTGATCTCTTATCGGCCCGGGTGGCAGCATATGGTCTTGCAAGTTCTGGTAGTGCGACTTCGTCTCCCGGAGGACGGTCAAATTGAGCTGCAAGTTGAGAAGGGCATCTTGGACTTGAAATTCAATGCGGTGTAAATCTTGCTTGTCTCGAATGTTGACAGCGTCTACACGCAAATAGGCCTCGAGTTCCGCGTCCAGCTGCCGCTTTGTCTTTTCGTGCACTTCATTGATACTCGTGGAATGATGCGTTCTACTATGTTTGACTCGTTGCCGGAGAGACCCGTCGTGCTTCTGTGAGCTCCGCATTTCCGAGAACACCACTTGCACCGCATCATCAAAGTTCTGTATTAGGTCCTGGCTTTCCTCGCCTTCAACGGCATCATCGGCCCCGATATCTAAGTGATAGCCCTTGGGATCCTCGTTTATGGCTGTTGGCTTGACCTTCTCCATAGTCTGGCTGAAAATATCCTCCAGGTCCGCGATGTAAGACTCCCAGTTCTCTTCGGTAAGTCTAAGAAACAGGAGTTGAGTCTCCATTGCTGCTGCAAGTGGGGAGTCACAGGAGATCGAATTTAAGTTCTGTTGTCCCGCCGAGAATGCTTCATAGGCGCCATACTTCGTCTCGTCCGTATCATGGATTGTGAGCCAGAAGCTACTAAAGGTATCAATGTCGAATGAATGGTAGACTGCTACGGGCTCCACGGTCCACGTGATGTTCGAGAGTGAAGTGCACTTCTTGACTGTCCGTAGAATATACCAGAGTCTGCATTGTTTACTCGTCTTGCCAGTCGAGGTCTCCTTAGTCGGAACTTCATTCAGAACACGAGTGAACCCTTCAAATTTAGTGTTAAATGTTCCCGTGTGGAGGCTGCCCCACGAGCTTTGGGGAGGAATGGAGAGCTCGAAGAACGGCTGCGGTATCTGGTATATTGATCGTAGGTAAGAAGTTACCTTGAGGGATCCGCCATTGATGTTTTCTGGATAAGGATGCCCAACGGATCTAGAAACCCAATTTTTAGCCGATCGCGGCATTTAATTCCATCCGAGTCACGTACATATATCGGAATCTTGGAATAACATTTAGCAGTTGCGTTTTATACGTAAGCATGTCCTCTTCATTAGCAAATCCGAACTCTTTAACTATTTTTTTTCGGTTAGCTGACCCAACGCTAGCGGATGCCTCTGTTATTACTTACCTATCCCATCATTTTCGACGTCAAGCACTTGAAAAAGGGAAACCTGAATCGGCGTGGGATTTTCGTCGCCGTGTTTGCCGGTGATCCGAAAGGGCCACTTTCTGGTTTCTGATGCTGACACGGATTCAATATTCGCTACATTGCGTTGAACAATTGATGCCTTGGGCCAAGCCCGGTCGCAGAGGGGAGTCACCGAGGTACATGAGTTATCTTTTGCCTGACTTTCGCCTCTCGGGTCCTCTATCTGGCGTTCCTCGCTAGCCGCTTTGGACTCGTTATTCGACTTGACCCGCTCGCTGCTATCTCCAACAGACTCGACATAGTTGCTTAGCTCATCTAAATAGCGCTGTAGCATGATGCTGTTGGGCCGCTCTGAAGGTAATAGTGCTTGTAGGTGGGATATCTCTTGCAGTATACGCTGAACATCGTCTCTTATGTTCCTGTTCCCCTCTAATATTCGGGATGTCTGATCTTTTGTTTCGCGTGCCTCGGATGTGAGCTCGATCGTGTCATCGCGTATTTCCTTAACAACCTGCCTATGAGATGCTTAGAAGTCTACGTCCATGTACGCTTCCATTCGCTGCTTACATGTTTAACATCTCCAAGGCAAGTTCGAGAGCGACCCGGTGGGCACCTAAGCCTGCTCTGGCCTTCGCTATGTCTTTCTTGCCCGATGTCGCCCACTTAATGCACTTCTGAGCTGAGGTTGATCCATAGCCGGCCAACGACTTGTCAATGTCAGCAATCAAGTCGACGCAATTGTTAACAATGCCGACGACTTTCTCGTGCAATGGTGTTGGAACATGGTCAACGCTTTGTTGCTGAAATTCATTCGCGATTAGGGTGATGACTGCCTTAATTGAGTCGGACTCGCCAATAATTGCTTCGATATCTGACTTTGCGTTTCGCACATCAACAAGAAACGAAGCTCCAGTTTTGCTGACTTTAGCTATCGCATCGATCAATGTCACACTCGCCAGAGTGATTGACAAAGGGTCCATTGAAACGTCGGTAGTGTAGACTGAGTATCGCTGATTAGAACGGCGATGGGATTCAGCGACAGGCTGCGACTATGAACTTCACATGATAAAGTTACAGTGAAAGAAATTCCGGTTTCCTCGGGAGGTCGGGAAAAACTTGGACCCCCCAGCCCATTAGAACGACGCCAACAAAGACGGGGGCTGAGCAAGATGCGTCCAGCCAATGGACATGTCAGTATTTTAATAAGTATATTCAGCTACGTTCGTAAAATAAAGCTAAATGAGAGCTATTGGGGATGTCACAATGTCGACAGACGCTAAAGTCAGCTTTTCTCTCTTTCACCTCTGGACCACATATTTCAACTTCAATATGCCCAATTCCTCCACATCACCCGCCCCGCCCCCCCATCCTCTCGACCGCATCTCCGGCAAGCCGGCAAGCCAGCAAGAGACAGCGCACACTTCACACTCGGCACCAACGCAACTGCTCCTCAGCCACACGAAACGCCACGCCTAGCTAGCCCTCACACAACGTGCACCCATCAACTGCATACATGACATATTCAATTATCAACACGAGCAAACCTCGCTCATCAGTTTCACAATGATATTTCGTTTAAAAACCCCTCAATTCACCCCATCACGTCATCGTACGGTCTGCAGAATGTCTCGCCCAAACTCCGCACGGGATAACTTCAAGGAAACCGGCGCCTAGACAAAGATCGGGCCGTATTCAAATTTCTACATGACACTGCAAAATGCGTGAATCATGAGACCTCTTGTTATGCCATGCCCTGACTAAGTATATACCTAAGTTTACTTAAATCTACAGAGCCTAAATATAAATTGCATGGGAATCTGGGGAAAGTTGTGATAGGATTGGATTTGACTCTTGTCTGTTCCGTCCTGAAACGATGGCTCGAGTACCCTATTCAACAACAACCCAGCCTCAAAAAAACGGATTGAGCAACTCATGTATCGGACGATGGAACCATATCTTGCAGGTAGACTCCAATTAGCACCAGAAAATGCGTGAAAGCCCCTTTCGAATAGAGGTGAAGAAGAATGGCTTACCAACGGCTCAGGCTGGCCTCGGAGGGCTTGACTTTGAACACGGCCTACATTCAGGTATTTCGAGACTTTGATCCATGTTTTGAACTCTTGATTGCCTGTCTCTGGGTTCTCAACTACTTCCATAATGCGATGAGCGCCGGGCTTATGAAAACACGGGTGCAAATTTGCCATCACGACCCTAATTAGACGAATTAATATAGTTCAGTGACCATTTTCACGACTGAGTAATCAATCCAATAGACTTACCGCCCAGTAGGTTTCAAGACCTTTGGCAAGAATTCAGCGAGTGGCTTGATATCTGAAAGTTCTTTAGGAGCATGCTTGCGGTAATGACATCAAATTCCCTATTAGCTTCATGTTAGTAGATCTTGCGTAGCGATTATCGAGAGTCACCTACTCGGCGTGTTGCTTAGCAAAGTTGTTTAAGGCAACAGGGTCCGTCAAGTCTAGTAATTCAAAGCGTATAGATTTGTTTGCCTTCTCTGCTCGCCGTCTAGCATTTTCGATCTGCGCAGCGCTGAAGTCGGTTGCAAGAACTTCCACTCCTTCCTGAGACAGTCTATTGGCGACGATGCCATTGCCAGTGCCAAGGTCCAACACTTTCTGCCCAGGCCTCACACTTGCGAGCTCCTCCACGGCTGGGAGGAGCAGTTGCAGGAACATGTCGTTGCCCT
The DNA here is from genome assembly GCA_022495125.1 of Xylaria acuta. Lineage (NCBI taxonomy): Eukaryota > Fungi > Ascomycota > Sordariomycetes > Xylariales > Xylariaceae > Xylaria > Xylaria acuta. The sequence continues at coordinate 175,234 of MU383173.1, read as the reverse complement.
CGCCCAAGGTTCCGTCCCAAAAGCTAGCAATGCTTTCCCAGGCGGCCAAATTGGTCGGTTTTTGCCCGCTTTCCCCTTGGGCGGGAGAGGCCGTCTGTTGCTGCTCCACGTTCTGTTGCGTGGGTTCCCCCAGGGCATAAGCAGAACCGTCGTTGTCCATAGTTCCGGTTGGCATTTTGCAACTTCGACGCATCCAGGGAAGGCTAAGAAGGAGGGGCATCTCAGGTCACTGATAGTGGTAGCTACGGGGTATGGCATGATGCAACGCCAACTTCGGATCATCCTTTCAGGCTAGTGTGATCTATTCGTAGATAAGCATCCCTGAAGCGAAGCTTTGCTCCAAATTATTCCGTGAATCCACATAGATCCCAGCAAGTATTTCGTGTACTCGTGCGCTTGTATGAGGGCAGATTTTAGCTGTATAGTGCAATAGACCCTACCTTACAACAGTATCTCCCGAAATTCGGTTTGGTGCTGTTACATATTGATAATAAGGCAAATAAGAAAACTCCTCTCTTTGACCTTAAAAAGTAGTAGAACCTTCAACCATTTCACTCACTAAATCTATCTAACCGTACAGGCAATAGGCTTAGTACCGTCGACCGACCATCGAAGGTGGGTTCCCGTGTGGATGTGTGGACCACTGCGGAACATAGTAAATGGTTTGGCATGACTAGCGCGATCCTCTGTGATTCTAAAGCCATCATCAATTAGCTCTTTATGTACGAAATGGGACAGCCTGTTGATACTGATGGCCAGAAGCCTAGCAGGTCTGCCATCTCACTGTCTGCTGTCCTTCAAGTTCTCGTGGGGGTAGGTGTCGCTACCGAGACATCCGCGGAAGTGAAAGACCTAACGACTCGATGGGCTTCAATATACCTCTCACCAAAGCACAACACTCACTCAGATGCTACCAACTCCGATTACAGCCAAGATGACATCGCCCTAGCACGTTCATTGCGTGAGTGGGGCGATGTTATTTCCCTTGACTTGGAGGCTGAGAAAGACCAGCATCTCGCTAAGCTAGCTCTTGCGGTTGCTTTTCTGCGCTAGAATGTGCGTATGAGTCATCAAGCGACGGAAGACGACCTCTCGTATGCCTGGGCTCTAATCCACGGGACTCTTACCAACACGGAACGCGTTCAATGCATCGTGACTCAGGATGGTTTCGTAGCCGTTCCGCTCTGTAGCTTACTGAATAGAGGGCAAGGAGAGTTGTTTTGCTTGCACATCTATCTGCCACATGCAAAACGAGGGGATTCCGATTATGCAATCCGCTCTCACGACGCTTCCGTTCAAAGATAGGTCCTTGCTGGGCAGGAGAAAGAGATATCGTACCGGATTAACTCCAATCCGATCCCGACAAATGCCACTCATGCCTTATATGAACTCTCGGGGCTCGACAAATATGGAACAGGCATTCGCACAGGATATGGGACCAGTATCGTGAATACCGGAAAGCTAATTCTCTTAGATCAGACTGCTTCTGCAGTTCGTATCCGCAATATGAGCTACGACATTCCTAGTGGCGTATTCCACACCATCGAGGTTGAACCAGATAAACTCCACGCTACTCTAGTCTTCTCTGATGCTTCAAGGGGTTCCGACAAGCACGCCAGTTTTGCTGGCCCGAAGGATCTCAAGTCTTATACTCCAAGCCATGATCCTAAAGTTGGTATGACAGCCAGACATCTGGTCGAATTGGTTCACCTCGTCCGGGAATGGGAGACTCAAATGGCCCAAGGTCAGAAATACACACATACGGCTGATTGGGAAAACTCCTTGAGGTATTTCAACACTGCCCTTAAGCTTTGCGATCATTTTGAGACTTTTCGACTTCCAAATCGATCCCACTACAGACAATCTGTCCTTGGCAAGATTGGAGGAGCCTATAGGCGTTTTGGGAGATACGAACAAGCCGAACACTTCTTGAAGCGGGCGCTCGAGATAAGAAAAGAAGCCAGTCCGCTATATGTTGATATTACTGGTGAGCTCTCCGTGGTCTATCGCTCTATGAACCTTCTTGATGCGGCAAAAGAAGCCGTGGAGCTGCAGTATGCCACTGCCAAAGACCTCAATCTTGAACGCGAAGAGCTTCGTGCTGTCGGAAATCTTGGCATGATTAATTATCAACTATTTCTAAACAATGGCGACCAAGAGTTACTAAAGCTAGCTATTGAGCAACTACATGAGCGCATTAGAATCGCCCGACACATGCGTGCAATCGCTAGGTCCAAAGACTCGAGTACGAACGCAGACAACATCAGATACGCCTTTATTAGCGAGGCCATCGCGTTTGCTCGGCTCTCACTGTGCTTTACTTCGAGTGGCGATTTGGCGAAAGCAATAGAGGCCGGGTCGAGCTCTCTAGAAATCAGCCTAGCTGAAGACGAGCCATTTTTAATTGCCATGGCCCGTTTTTTCTACGGGCGGGCGCTATTGAAGAATGGGCAGAGTCACGAGGCCAAACAGCAGTTCACTTGGCCAGATGAGCGTTTGACACCAGCCATGGCTTTCTGCGGGGGGCCATCGGACGAGCATCGGGGATATCTTCGGGAGCTGGTGGAAACTGGTGTGGACATGAGTCGTGCTGACGAGAACGGTTATACTGCCCTGGATTACGCAGTATTCAGTGATGATGCAGAATCGACAAGTATTGTCCTTGATGGAATACGCCGAAACTTGCCAGCTATGAGTAGTGTAGAGGCCCAAAAGAGTATCAACGCATTACATCAAGAGTCGAAGCTACGAAAGAGCTACAGGCAGCTTTTCCAAGAGAATTTACGCCTCGCGCTTCTACATAGCAACGGTAGCGAAGGCTTGACAACACTGCGGAAAATATACGCTCAAGCTCTCGCCGCAGACGCAGAAAAACGATCTCACTTCGACGCATTTAAGGCCATACCGTACAAAGACTTCGCACAACACAAGAGACTCCCCCACTCAAAAGAAAATCTAGCTCGAGAGTATTCTCCAAGCGACGACTCGAGAGATTTCGTGCTCTTCTTCTCCTATAGATGGGTTAAAGACGAATCAGGGATATCACGGCCGGATGATAAAAACCACACCGGGTACAAAAGAATGATAGCTGCCGTGGAGCAATTCCTGCACCTTCACCCGAGTGTCGACCGCGAACGGTTGGGCATCTGGCTAGTTAGTACACGATCCTGGCTAATGACAACCAGTAGGTTACTAACTCGTTTTAGGATGTCGCTTGTATCAACCAAGATGAAACCTCATCCGGGGTCGCTGCTCTCCCAATCAATCTGGCACAGTGTAATACTGTGATTAGCTTAGTTGAGGGTGATTACCATAAGCGTGCCTGGTGTTCCGTAGAAGTACTCATGGTGCAGACACTGAAAAGGGCGTGCGGCTTGCATTTATGGTATCAGCATGTGACGACTGAGCTGGACGAGGGCCAGCAGAGGCAAAATAAGACCCAGTATACCCTACGCGAAGGGCCAATGGAGCTGGAAGTCGTCGTGGGTGACAAGGAATTGACTTATGAGGGCGACCGGCCTAAGGTACTATTTCTGGAAAGGCAAACGAAGCTCCTAGCATGACTTCTCACCGCGTCGTAGAAATAAGATATCTCGATAATGAGTTGTAAATAGTTAGTAGCAAATCAACTGGAAGGTAACTTCTCCAGCGTCAAGAACCCTGTACTATGAGATAGGCTTAGCCATATTTAGAACCTTAAACTTGAACTGGGCCGAAGAAAACCCTGACTGGACCAAGCTTTGCCCAGCCAACGGCTTTAGCAACAAGGGCGACTACCACAATCAGAAGGGTGTTGGCGAGCCAAATTGGTGAGGTAGACCTCAAGAATGACACCAATATTCATGCGGGGGCGTCCTCGTTCGCGGATCTTAGAACTACCGGCTCCATAATCCCCTCACATAGTCCTATGAGGAGAGCAAAGCGACTAAGAAACAAGGGGTACATCCTATAAGAATCGAAGCTCAGGCAGGCATGTGCCTTCGCATGACTAAACCGGCAGAGTATCTCAAGCGACATGATCTGAGGACCTTGTTATTCAGGCATCAATATCAACCAGTGTGCTACGGGCACGTTGCAGGATATCTATATGAACAGTTTCGATACCAACATGCTTGGGGATGGGTGCGCCACTGAACAGTCCTGGTTATGATAATTTGAGTGTGGATTTCAACTACCATGCTGGGGTCTCCTTTCAAACCGCAGAGCTTTTCTTACAGGCCGTTTCAAGGCTTCCTGATACAAATTCAAGCTTAGTATATTCTTGATCATATGGACGATCACCCTGAGACTATAAGTATGATCGCTAAAATCTCAGCCTATTGAATTTCAACTTATTTCGGCCACGTCTCGATGGATCATGCCAACCAGGGCTCGAGCATGCGATGGCCATGTGCACGCGGCGAGGATAAGAAACCCCCCAACGTTTTTGTTGAGTGGACATTCACATTTATTAGCTGCCTTGAGAGACGAGCCGTATACTATGCCTGTACATCTAGGTGACAAGTGGTATCCTGTGAGCTTCGCCCTGGATGGAAACTTGAAACAAGCCTTTGACAACCAGCACAATCTACAGATTCATGCTGCCATTTTAGTGTTCTGCCCAACACAAGTATGACCAATATTTTGACCAGTAAATCGAAAACGTTGCGCGACCTTCTTTTCTATATTGTTATTCGCGCTGCGCTTTCGGCTGTGTATGTAATTAAACATACTGCCAACCAGCGCAGCATGCTAGGTATTCTCACATCTTGAACGCCCGATTGAGCGTGCTCCATTGTCACGGATGGTGTAGATCTAGTATGGGGTCGATACGCACGCCACGAAGAGCTATATGTTCTGCTATTGCATCCTTGTGTCGATATTTTCTTCCTTTCCTTCTTTCAGTAGTTTATTTTCCCCTCAATACTGGGCAAATCCCGTGTCTCGCTAACTGCCGCCCCTTGAAGGCATCACAGTGGCGCTGCTAATCTAGTTAATTAATAACTTCAAGCTGTAGACGTAGGACATAATTTTTAACGGTTAAAGTCGGTAACAATCTCAGTAATTATAGCGCCTATTGCTGGACTAAATACAATGCCTAACAAGAAACCTAATGCTTTCTTACTTCCTATATTTTAACGCCCATACCTTGATACCCTTCACGCCTAACTGTCTGGATTGGCGTAGTGCTAGTATGACTGGAAATACGCACCCTTCGTACGCGCGTTCTTAAAATCGCCAGAATGTACGCCCCCATTCCTCCAAGCCTCTATATCAGTGAACTTGTGCCCTTGACTACCTGATCCTGTATTGCCGAAGTGCACACCTCTTGAGTCGAAAACCCGAAGTCCTTTGAACTCGTGGCTCGGTAGGACTGGTGCTGACAAAGAATTCGGAGTTTGATCGTCTCCGCCATCGTCTAACGTATTTCCTATAGTAACCATTTCGCATTGTATGAATGTGCCTCCATCAAAAGTGTGGGATCCGGCTGTCGGCCGTCAGTGATGGTTACATTGGCTCTGGAGGCTAACCCACTGTCTTGAGGGACGGTAACTTCCATGGAATGTGACATTGGACCGGATGAGCGCTGCTGCAGCTGCAGAAACAGTCGCTGTCGAAACCGGGCACGTCTGGCTTTGGCAGATTTTCTTATGACCCCGGCGTTTCTTCTCGTGGAATTCAAGCGCTTGTCTAGCTACGTAGAAATTCAGTCAGTGCAATACAGCCCACGTGTAGTCGCAGCAAAACTTACACCCCGTACAACAAGTTCAAACGATGGCGACCGCCTATCTAGCCCTCTGATACGTGCTCGCGGAGTAGCCATCGTTCTCGTGCTTCTTGGCTTAGGCTCAGAACGGCGGTTGGATAGCGACTGAACTAATCGTTGTGTGGCGTTCTGATGAAAAAAACCCGAATGGTTCTCCAGTTCGCGGGTAAACATACTTATGTTGGTTGGCATCTGCTTGGAAGGAGCCAATAGGCTATATATCACACTCCGTCACATCGGGTCATGGGGAGCTTAGCTGTCGCTGTCAAAGCGTTGGGCAAGTCGTGTCACGCCTCACATCCAATCACACAAAACATCAATAAATCTGTTATATATTTGGCCATCGAAATGAGGTGCCACGACTGACGGGTGACGAATATCTCTAGGCTGAGTTAGGATCTAAGTTGGGCGTGTGTATTCTGTTTTGTGTGAAGAACTGGGAGTGGCGTTCATTGGTTGCAAGTGGAGAGTTGATCTTCCTTGGGCCTGCCCTATGTCCAATCAATTTTCATCATGGGAATATCAACGCCTCTTGGTCGTCTGGGGAAAGTGGGGTGGTCGGTACGAATTTGCTGAGAGAATACGGTACCTACTACCACGGACGTGCTTTTAAGTACTACGCATAGTAAAAGATGTCGTTATAGTATAACTTTATATTATTTTAAAATATTGTTGTATCCTGTTTACCAAAAGAAGACCCGACCGAAGGTAAGGTCTAAGCTTTATTAGGAAGAAACATCCAACATGTGAGTGGCTTTTTTTATCCCTTATTATTATCTTCAACGAGCTTAATGATTTTGCGACCTATTACAACCGGCTTCGTTTTCAATACCGTCACACAACAGAACTGCAGCACTACACCGGTACGCTGCACCGGTATGCTATACCGGTGCTACTGGCGACAGTAAAGCTTCGTCAAATCGGGCGACTCGACTGTCTAGGTACAGTTACATTTATGCGCTCTCGCGGTCGGAAGTTGGGCACTTACAGCTAATGTAGCTGGCTCTCGCTTAGCGAACGGACATGTTGATCCTGGATGAATCGGCCTCGTCACGTCGCCACGTTGTAGGGGCGAAGTACCGTACCGTAATATTGCTGATATAGGAAAGGATGCCGGGTGCGTTAGCGGGCATATCATCCCCTAATCCCTGTATTGACAATTGCTAGATAGTAACAAGCAGCTGCAGTTTAATCCGCATCCGGCAGCGACAACAAGAATAGGTAGTATTAAAAAAAAGGTAATGATTCGACAGCTCCATTCATATCTACATCGTCAATAATTTGTCAAAGTACAATCAATCAACCAATCAATCAATCAATCAAACACATCAGTCGCATATCGCACGTTCCTCAGTCCCTCCCACCACTCCTTGACGGTGTCCTCGGTGGTCTCCTCGCCGCGCTCCCTCGCCTTGTCCACGACCAGCTTGACGACCTCGGCCTTGACGCCCTCGCCGATGGCGCGCGAGCCGCAGATGTACAGCCTGGCGTTCTGCTCCCACAGGGGCACCACCTCGTCGCGGTGGACGCGGACGAGGTCCTGCACGTACCTGGCGCCGCCGGACTTCTCGGCGGCGCGGCTGTACGCGCGCTTGACCGTCACGGCGCCGGCCCGCTCCCACGCCGCCAGCTCGTCGGCGTACAGGTCGTCGCGGCCGGGGCGGCGGCACCCGACGAGCAGGAGGGCGGGCGCGAGCCTGCGGCCCGCCGCGATCATCTCGGCGCGCTCCTGCGCGAACCCGCGGAACGGGCTGATGCCGGTCCCCGCCGCGATGCAGATCACCGGCGTGTTCTCGGGGCTCTGCGGCAGGTGGAACGCCGCGTGCGACTGCCGCACCGCCACGTGCAGCTTGTCCCCGGCCTCCAGGGAGTCCAGGTACGACGAGGCGACGCCCACGTGGGTGCCCTGCCCCGACTTCGAGGGCGCCTCGAGCACGGCGAACGTCAGCGTGACGTGAGACGGGTTCCACAACGGAGACGAGGAGATGGAACTGCGGATCGTCAGCAAGAGAATGCACTTCCTTCCTTCCTTCCGTCTTCGGGATTAATGATCGACTTACTATTGTCGCACACGCATGGGTGGAAGCATGGCGAGGAACATTCCGAGAGGGAGCTCGATCGCGGGCAATTTCTCCAGCAGATCGACGACTGAGATACGGTTCTCCAGTATCTCTGTGTAATCCTCGGTTGCGTACTTCTTCAGGGCATCCTTGTCTTCTTGCTTGGTCGCAGTCTCTGCCAGGGCAAGGATGTTCTGTCCTAACCGTCAGTGATTGCTTTTCTCAGATATAATTGTTTTACGTACCCTCTTTGTTGCTGGCTGAGCCAACTCGACATATGCACTGAAGACGCTCTGCGCTGGCATGGAAGTTTGTGTGGGCAGCGGCGTGTTGGCAGCACCTGCGATTGTGATATGGGCATCCCATGCCAGCTTGAAGCGCCGCATCACGCGCTGTACCACAGACTTGGGGTTGATGGGCAAGATTGCCAGATAGTCGCCTGATCGATAGGTCTGTCCGCTAGGGAGAGCGATCTCAATGTGTTTCTTGACTGGCTCACCGTCGGCTGTTAGTTTGCGAGTGTCCACTACAAATGCTTCCATAACGTCTTGGCGAAGGGTCGATGTCCGCGGGTTTGTAATCTCTACGCTCAAGCTTGCAGACTGCATGTCGTCCGAATGCTCGGTGCCGTATTTTTGATGAATGGCTGGCCAGAGAACATTATCCTCCCACGTTTCAAAGTCGGTGAAGGTGTCGGCTGATCCGGCGTCTGAAAGCCCCATCTCTGCGATACGGGTAGCACCATTCTCCTCGAGCTTAGTGTCGACGAGTTTGGGAATACGATGGAATGTCTGGGCCCAATCATGGTGACCAACACCAAAGACGGCGTATTCCACTCCCTCGAGCATCTTCTCATCTTTAGAACCGGCAAGCCAGGAGCAGAAGAGAGCGGCGTTATCTGGAGGCTCTCCTTCGTATGATCCTGTGATGGCGATCACCGGCTGGTTCTTGGGGAGCGCGCCGTTAGCCGTATCTAAACAGTCCACCTTGTCGACAGTAAAGCCATGGCGAGAAGCGGCGCTAGCTAGCCGTTGAGCCAATGACTCGCAAGTACCGCTATTGCTGCCATAGAGAATTGTAATCTTCTGTCCCTTCCCTACAGTCGCAGACGATTCCTCGGTATGCAACTTGGATGACTCCTCGGCGAAGCCTCTGCCGGCCAGACGGTGTTCCAGCTGGGTTGGTGACAGGCCATCACGAATGATGGCTCGCATGAGGAAGTTGTCAGGCTTGATGGTCAACGTTTGCTTGATAGCTAAATTGTAAGTAGGATCGTGCATCACGAAGTTGAAGTTCTGGAAGAGCACAGCCATGGCCAAAATTGCTTCCTGCATGGCGAACGGTCTGCCGATGCAGGCTCGAGCTCCATTTCCGAATGGTTTCCAAGCATTCTTGGGTAACTTATTGAATGGTTCATCTAACATTCTCTCCGGCTTGAAGTCATTAGCATCATCACCCCAGACAGCTGGGTCAAGATGAGCGCGGGCCAGGAATAGGCCAATCGGCTCGTCTTTAGAAACGGGATATCTCCCAGCTAATAGCTGGTCTTCGAGGGAGACCACACTAAATATCGAGATAGGCGAATCAAGTCGCAGGGTTTCACGTAGAACCTAACAAAGAATCAGCTAAACTCCTTAGTGCAGGACAAGCAGATACATACAGCCGTGATGTAAGGCAGCCTAGAGAGATGTTCAACCTTTATGGGACCTTTCCCAATGACCTCATCGACCTCTTTCTGGACTTTTTGGTACGTGTCCGGGTTCTTCAATAGCCGGTAAAAAGAAAATGCGATTATTCCGGAAGTAGTCTCATGTCCAGCTATGAGAAATGTGATTAGATTGTCGATGATGCTCGAATCACTCATGTGTTTCCCAGTCTTCGAGTCAACGCCGTTGAGCATGGCATTCAGAAGATCTTTGCGGTCATCAGGATGCTTCTTTCTCGATTCAAGCACTTCTTGAGCCGTATTTCTCAGGATTTCAATATCCTCCCAGTATTTGGCGTCGTCGGCTCTATAAAAGAAAGACGGAAGTACTCGACTAGGACGTTTTCCAGACTCAATCAAAAAGCCACCCATCGCCTCAATCATGGGGTGTAGTTCCTTGGCGTAAAAACTGTTGAAGCGGAAACCCATGGAGCACAGAGCGAGGGTATCGAGAGCCAAGCGGGTGAAGTCGTCAGATGCCGGAATTGGTGTGCTAGGTCCATAGCGAGCGAACTTCAGCGCCATCTGGGTTGCAATGTCGTGCATCTCCTCAAACATGCCACGAATGGACAAGGGCCCGAACCTGTGATTATCAGCATAGTCTCACCCTTTCCAACTGTACCGCCTCAGTTGCTAAAAACAGCGGCTTAGAAGTCGACTAAGAAAACGTCATGGACATACTGGGCACCGGTTAGTATGAATATCAATCGGATGATGACATGGAGCAATAGCTTACCGCCGGCATCAACACGCGGTGGGCTATACCCCAAGCTTCTTCGCCCGGCTTTGCCTTGATGTGGTCGTTAGCGTGCAGGAGACAAATACTGCACCCTGGCGGAACTCACTGTGAAAAGCCCATCGTGCACTCCATTTCGAATTTCCTGTACTCCAGGTGAGTAGCGAGCATGGCATGATGAAGTGGGAAATCACGGACCTCGAGGACTCCATTTGGTATTTTGGCGAAGCGTTTCTCGTCGCACAGCTCGTTGATCAGCCGATGGCTATTGGCCATGACTATGGTCCTCGGGCCAGGGAAATGCAGACGATAGACCTCGCCTACAACATATGTCAACACACCGTTTTCACTCGCACCATTACTTGCATGTTTCGTCGGTACATACCATACTTGTCAGCAAAGTCGGAAAAGGAGCGGCGTTGAGCTACGGGGTCGATTTGAGCGGCATTGCCGATGATAGGCAGGCCGGGAGGTGAGGGGATAGGTGTTATTGTCGCCATATTTCTTACAACGTGTGGTGGTGCGAATGGCTTGAACTGTCGACATGGAGGAGATCCGACAGCGGGGAGGCACTATAATATAAGATTTTCACGACTGGTGTTTTCACGAATGCTTGGCGCATAAGGCCCGACTTGGGTACCGAGGAGACGGCGTCGGTTACCATTCGTACTACTGCGACGGCCATGCACTAACTGGGGTATCGGAGCAATGCTGGACCCCGCTGTGGGTGCCGGTGACGCCGGGATTCGCGTGTTTGGCAGCGCGGGAGCCATACTGTCAAAAACACCAGCGGCATCCCTTGCATCCCTGACGAGCCGAGGACGATCCACTCGAGGCGAAACGCATGCTTGCGCCTATCTAGGTACGGGTTCTAGGTACGATGTGCAGCTGGGTGGGTGGAGTTGTAAGGCTGAAAAGAGCCGAGGCACATCGCGTCGACCACCATCTCCAACGGCCTGCGTACACCGGCGTTGGACCAGTCTAAAGTAAAGCAGATAGATATTAGATTGATGCCGATCAAGCCACGAGACGGCCCACTCGGAAAAGTCCGACGGGTAGACAGATGTTTGCAGTGCCTAGACTAGTGAGATATCCGTTTTTAAGCTTCTTGATTTTCATCGGTAGCGAAATAAAAGGCGGTGGGAATTCCTGTCGGGAATATCACTCGGTGTTCCGAGTCTTGGTACCTGAGAAGCGAATGCCTACGTACTGTACACCGTACCAGTCGATGATCGACTTTTCCAACCGCAGGGCGGGTTCTACTAGCTGTCCGTTTTGATGATTATCGCGAAAATGTACCCGCCGGTGCAATTGAAGGTCCATTAGCCGTAGATACCTATAGGCAAGTATTATCTAGTGCCGAGGTCGCCAATCCAAGGGTATATGTGTGTGTGTCAGCAGCCTGCAGCAGACGCAGCATTGGGTCCCAAGGAACCCGACCGCTTTTATTTTGGCCCAGATATTTTCAATGTAATAGATACAACACCGCTCAGTATACATTAATCTAGTTATCGTCGTCGACCCGCCTCTTCATGGTATGGTTTTATTTGCGATGTCGTTGTGCGTTGTAAGTACTCAGTTTCTATAGTGAGTATGCCAAGACCTACAACGCAACCACCATGGCTGTGCCAGACTCTGAGTAAGCCACCACGCGTAATGCAATTTAAGTGACAATAAGAATAAAACTTAGCTGTCATCATTTCTCCAAGTCGGCTGACAGCTCTCGCACCGACGACCAAAAATGATAAGAATGCTTCCTGCCGTAGTATGGACCAGATCAACCGTCAGGGCGAGCTAGGTGCCTTTTAGTTCCAGCTAGCCAACGGCCAGTTCGATTGATCTATGAACTTGGGAAGTCTTAGTATAGATAGTTGATCCGTATATAAACAGCGCCAGGCCCCAAAGACCCAGGTTCCTACCCTCATCTCTCATACTAAGGCGTTTATCAATCGCCATGTGTAGAACACATATCTTTAAAATGGTTCTCGCACAATGCTGAATTATTATCAAGCGAAACCGATCCCGATCCCGATCCCAGTCTCAGCGGATGGGTCCAGGGGCACGGATTTAGCATCCCAATGTGGGCATCCCATCCGCCTACTAGCTGAGCTTTTCCTGCACCGGTGCTCTCATTTTGCCCGCACCATCCCCACCTCACTCTCCCTAGCCTCTAATGTGGTGATGGAGGGTCGAGTTAGGGAACCTTGAGTCCCTTGTTGCGCCCCTAACATACAGTAGGCATCCGCCATGGGACGTTCAATACCACGTACTTAAGTCGACGTACCAAGTCGCAAGGCACTAAGTCGAGTACACTACAGTGCTACCCTGGAGCTAGTATTCCATTCGGCTCCAGCGATGCGCAAAGATATAAGTTAGGTTGACCCTAACTACTAGCTGCCCCTATTATTATTCAAGCAGGTAATCTCCAGGCAGCCGTTTCTCAGGTAAACCGTCTTTCCTGGGAATAGTCTGCCTCCGTCCACCATCAACGGCGAGTCTTTCTTCTTTGGAAGCCAGTGCCGGTAATAATTGCCCGTCTGTTCTGCGAGCGTGTGCCATCTAGTTGATCAAGCAAGGAAATAATTGCCCCCCCAGGCCAGTAGCCGAGGGCATACCGGTAGCTTTCACCACAAGCCGTCGCCTCCATGCTGATAACATCTCATAGTTCTAGAAATGTCGCGAGATTTAACTCGGCCGCACCTTCTATAACCCCATTCAACGCCCGTTCCAGAAGCCCCCATATCTCGAAGTAGTTTCTTATTAGAGGCCAATGCTCTCCGGTATATGTTCATCCTTCCGCAAAAATGCGTTCCTTTCCTGCCGTGTGTCCGTGAAATACCACAAGCGGAATGCATCAATCGGCGTCGACACTGCTCTCCCTTTAACCTCGATCTAAGCTTTCCATGGCATTCGGATTCTCGCCCAACTCAGGTTCGATGCGAGATTTCACGGTAGAGAATATGGATGAGCTTCTTGGCATCTCGCCGCCCTCGGACCCCGAGGATGCCCAAAGCGTAATGCTGAACAACTTAGTGTACACACGTTTCAACCAACCCCGTGATAAGACTAGGTCAAAGCTTTCGCTTGTTGAATGACGGGCGGTGGTAATGGCTCCGATGCCTTTAGTGACAAGTACGATCGAGTCCCATTGCGTGATATGGTGCTTCCTGTCGCCTCGCGTCTACCCATCCAAGGCGCCCCAGTTGCTATCTATGTGTAAACGCCTGATTATGATCTGGACAAAGCGCTTAAAGGTAGACACGGGTACATTACGCTGTCTGATAATAACCGATGAGAGCAACGCTGTGCACCAACTACGCTTCTACACCGCACGTTCCAAACTCGAATCAGATGCCTTTTATGGCGGTGAGATGCATGAGGCAGACGCGTTTTCGCATGGAAAGTTTGAAACATATCCTGACCACATGGTGGTTGAGCGAAGGCAGGATCTCTTGCGAGGCCACACTACAGATAAACGCGCATGATCCTTCCAGTCTCATTAATACCGGGCGGCAATACGGCGCACCCTCAGCACCAATTTCTACAATGACATGCCCGCGCAATTCATCCAGTCAGCACATCACATCCGGCTAACCTACATACCATCGGACACACTGAAAGAAACTTAGGCCAACAAACTAGCATAGTCATAGCCGCGCCTTTTGACGCACAGGTGAATCTCGGTGGAACCGACTGAGTGACGGCGTTACGGCTGGACGTGATACGCAGCGAGTCGAGCACCTATTTGGGTCCTACCCGGCATCAATACCGTCAAGTCCTACTAGGAGGCTTCCTTCAGCTCATTTTTGGCTGGTCCGTATCGAAATCCTCATTAGCTGGGATTGATGGGATTATCGATTGCACTGCACAACACACGCGTAGGGAGACTTTGTGAATCCCCCCTCCGGCCGGTCGTTAATTTGTCTACCTAGCCGAAATCGAATCAATTGCAGTTACTACATGGATTTCAGAACAGAATTTTCAATAAGTACGAACTGGCTCATTATCCCAACGTCGACGTCCTTTTCGATACTCTGCTCGAGGACCCATTGAAGTGCCGAACGATTACACAGACCCCATACGCCGAACTGGCCAGATCGGCTTGTTAGCAATGCCAATCGATTGATCAAAACGAGGCAGCAGGGCTCCTCTCAGGCTGCTACATTTACCCAGGAGAAACAAACTGTGCCAATTTTCTTTCCATGAACAGAGCTACGTGCAAAAGACGCGTCCCAACGCCCAGAGCGGTACCTTCACCGGCGGAGCATATGATGCAGGAATCAGCTGGCAAGTTGTGAGCATTTAGCCATGCATCACAGATGCTATAGGGGCAGGTTGATTAACGAATAAATAAACATTGATTAACCTATCGAATAAGCAGTCCTCACAGTTATTCAACAAGTTGAAGTATGCCTATATGCTTATGGAGCAATATGGCTATTTCTATATAACGCCTCGCAAGAGGGTTCTGCTTCAGGAGCCTCTATAAAGTGCTACCAGAAGGCTTAGATACAAGGACGTCGAAAACAGCGACGACAGCGTACCCGAATAACCGAGTGGTCGAGAAAGAGGGGTTGTGATTCCGCTTGAATTGATCGAGAACATGGAACGGTTCCGTGGTCAATAGCACACCTTCCTTGAACTAATCTAATCTATCCGCTTACACTCGCCCATATTGCCAGGTTAAAACGTCCTCAACATAGCCACCGCCAGCGCCCTGCCCTGAGGACCCTGCGGCTCCTGGGACACGACTGATATGAATTCTAACTCCGCAGCAACCAGCGATGCCACGGACACGTTGGACAAGATGATTGAGAGCGTGTGCAGTCATCGAGTCCAAGAAATGGCCCGTATATTCCTGGAAAATGCCGGTCTCAGTAACTGGGATGTAGGCTAGAATGTCGGTTATGGTACCGTACTTCGACGTTGAGCGAATGCCGTCAGCTGGTACGGGGATATAGGAACTATGGCGTCGATTTGGCAGATGGGCCTCCTCGCTGATTTCATCATCAAGAATCACGGGCTACCAGTAGGCCTTGCGCGAATAAGCAACCTGCCTTCTCATCTTGGGAGGAGATGTATCACAGACGCCACCCTCGTGATAGACTCTTGCGATGCCGCGGGAAGCATAGCCGACGGGGCCCCGGTATGGAACCTGTTGTGGACATTCGATGGAGCAAATACCCGATATCTTGACGGGAAGAGGGAAATTATGTTTTCGTGATGTCATCGCGCCGCTATGTAAAAGCAGGGAGGGTGCTACGACGCGATGCGCGAGAACCCAACGCGTGTGCTCGACCTCACGAGGGCATGATAAGCACACTCCGGAGGGCCCGGTGGCACAAGGCGAAGCATATTCGAAGCATACTGTAACTGCGCAGAGCCATTTTGTCTATGAACCCTCGTTGAAGATGATAGGAACGCTGGCTGGGTTGGGAATAAAACTGGGTTGAAGTTGCATCTCCCCTGGGAGTAGGAAGCAGCGTCTTGCCTCAGCCTGCTGTATTCTCTCGTCCCGGCAATATGTACGTCATAAGTAAAAATCTAAAGATGGGGTAAAGAGGAATAGTAGCGTGGATCGACCAGCTGCAAGGTAGAACCATCGGTGACGATGAATGGGACCTATTCGAAATGCGCTTGGGTAGTCTGAGTTGCCTCCGCCTGAAAATCGCTCGAAGCATCGCAGACGCCCTGGGCCATCAACCCCAAAGTCAAAGTGCTTGACCAAAAGCTCCATTAGCAAAGAACACTTCCGAAATTGACGGATGCGTAGTTCATGGGACCTCATGACTCGGCGCGACAGGAACAGTCGAGACTCCGTGCCACATCCAGTCCTGGCTTCCGCGCCGTGGCGACGATCATCAATTTCCGTGAAGAGTAGCTGCGAGCTAGAACTGCTCCACCAATTCCTACCCTGCATTAAATCAGTTGAATCAGATGGGATATCCGAATCGGGCGAGTACCACGAGCGAAACACCATTGGATTGCCACGTATACCCATAACAACCCCTCCCATAACGAATCGATGGGTGGTTTCTCGCAGGTAGGGGTATTCCTAAGCTTTATACCCAACAGCAGAGCTTGCTAGCTTTGCGAGGCGCTTCGAACACGGCTTGGGCTTGTTCCCCCGACTCTTGGGCCCTCTCGAGGGCGGCGACGAGGACGATGCGTCCGGATCGAGGTGGCACTCTATTCCTAGGGCCAATATCTAATCTATCAGCCCGACCAGCTAAATCTGTGAAGCGTCATGGGCCAAGGCAGCCTCGGGGAATAGCACCCAACCCCCAAGGTAGTTGTCGCTGACTCGGAGATGGAGCCGGCGGTGACGACAGGGGTGGACAAGTCGGCTACAACACACGCAAGAGCTGCGGCGATATGTCCCGACGCCCAAATCAATCTGCATCGGCGGCGGCCATTATTGCGATATTGGTCATATTAAGCAGCCGTGATGACTCCAGCGATGACAGCAGAGGCGAAATCGTGGGCTTTGCTTCCGTTTAACCTGGCGCCGGTTTGATCGAGCCCATCACGCGTGCGCCCGATAGAGGAACTGACTGGCCATTGACGATAAACGACCGGTAGATCATAGCAGCGGATATGGAAGTCGGAAATGGCCCTAGTCAAATAAGCACGATTTCCCACCAATTAGTCGGGGTTGGTATTCACCTAGCGGAAAAGAGGGACGATAACACGGAAGTAGGTATGGTGGTAGGTATATCGGCAGATGGGTTTGGTAATGAGCGGGATGAGCCAGTGTGCTCATCTTCTTGTAGTTATCCGAGACTTGGGCTTTGGGGATCGCGACAACAATTCGCTTCAATTCTGAGAGGCCGAACATCGTATCCTTGGGAATTTCCCTTGAGATTGTCGAGTGCCTACCATATGCCTTGGCCGACAGAACCCTACGCGGGAACTTCCTGGCAGCCTAGATTGCGGCATACCAAATAACCCCTATACGTGCAGCGAGCCGTCATTGACTCCTCTTGTGACGTCCCGATGTTTGTGAAGATGCCAAAGATGATGTTACTGATAGTATATGATGGTAAAACAGAGATACGAGAATGAGAGCATGATGCCGAATGATCGTGGTGCCATCAACCACTCCTGTCAAAGAAGAACTAGAAGAAACAAAGATGAGACTCGATGAGCCAGGGGGCCGAGGCGGTGGCAATAACGTAGCCTGTAAGAGAGACTACCAGTACCTAGACAGATAGAGTTATGGAAATTTGTTTGCTGTTATTACCAATAGAGGCACATATTGAGAGCCTTTGATGAGGCGTCGGCGTCGGCGAACGTGAACGGAGCGAGCACGGATTGGAGGCAAACGGTCCGATGCTGGGGGATATCCCGTTAGCTATCCGGCAATTTTAACATTGCCTGACAAGTGATTCTTACGGGAAATTGCCTTTTTGATTCGCGGTGCAGTGCAACCCCCATGTCCCTGGGTTGGGACGTTTGTTGGTGTCATAACGTCGTAAACAAGAGCACTCTGTCTATAGATAGGTATAATCCTTGAAGCTGTTATAGGGGACGCTTCGTGTAGCAAGAATTTTTCAAGACATACCTGTACTATGATTTCGTAAATAGATATAGGGGTATTCTGAAGGCGAATGGCGGGGTCCCTCAGGACATCGTGGAGTCGATTGATAAGATTGATTTGCTTAGTCGCAAGAGATGATTGTGAAACGTGCGTTAGTTGAACGGATACGAGTAGTGGCCATAGGCGCTTATAGTGGCGAGAGAGGTGTGAATGACATTGCCGGAACGTGAAGAGATTGTAACACACGAAAAGGTCGTTTACCGGTAAGCAAGTTTAAATCCGATGATTAAGATAAAGTTTTTAAGTAGCAATGTAGAGAACAAGGAGCGAAAATATGCGGTATGGGTAATGCCATGACGGATTGTTGTGTTGAGGGAGGAGTCGAGGAATTCCTAAGTGGGAGGCGTCTGGCATATATATACACAATGGTTTGTTTATGAGTTGAAAGTATAATAATCATTAAGTTTTTCGCCTTCTGGCATGCGCACGTTGAGGCAGGCTCATACTAAGCGGTGAAAGTAGGCACCTCTCATACCTAAACCTTCAACATCAGGAGATCGCGAAACTCCAACGGCAACCCCGATGACGGGCCGGCAATCAGGAAAATCTCCCACCCACCACTAAGGTAAGAACATACTTAATTCTGGTTTCCTCGGAAGTTGTCACGGAACAGAACTGCAGCTCTAAACCACGACACTACCAAAAGTAGAACATTATCAAGGCGGGTGCCTTGACGTCCGCAGTTACCTATATGCTTACAGTTGGGACTGTAACAGAAATCAAGGGAAAAAGAAACCGCGGAGGTCGATCACTGGATTGAGCCTTACAACCGCCTCTCATATATGTGAGCCATTCACGAACGTAAGCTTCGGCATTACAGCTAACCATGAAAGAAACGACAGTAAGAGCGCCCAGTCAATTCCAATACCAGGTAAGAGGGGGTCACAAAAGAGTACATCAACTAGTATCTCTGGGCAAATTATCGACCGATGGATCAACCCCGTGGGTCCTGTTCGGAGAAGGGATCCGCGGACACGGGCTGCTGCATGTCAGCTCATATCATTCGGGAATCAGATCGGTCACATCGACCTTGGGGATCCGACGACAATCCCTCCGGACAGATAGTTGCACCGATTACCAGACAGGCCCGGCGTAGTTGGGTATCCGAGTAAATATGCGTAATACATTGCCACGATGTTGACTGCATAGCTCGGGGTTCCGAGAATGCGGGCATAATAGCGAAGTTGATCCACCAGCGCACACCACGGTTCTATTGCGGGAGTCAGTAAGGGAGCTTGATTGTACCACAGTCCAGGGGTATTAATTTTAGAACTTAAGCAAGTCTCCTGGGGTTAGAACTAAAAGTGTTAATTAGTTGACCCCAAGGGCTGCCAAGAGGCTGCGAATTAATTCTGTAGACAAGTGATGCGTATTGTGGAAATCTAAGGTTGGAGTATTTCAGGACATATTACATGTATGAGCCAATTGGCCAACCCCTATTTCTGAAAATCACGCCCAAAATATGTTTAGACATATAATCATCGTTGTTTCCATAGACGGTTATGCGCCATATGTAACTGCCATGGGGTATCTCTTGTTATAGCGGCTGTGGAGTTGCCCTTGTAACCATGTGCGCGTTGTATCTCGTGGCCTTGATGCGCCTTGTCCTTTTTTCCGAGGCGGAATAGTCTTTTAAGCCCAATCGACGTCGTTTTAACAGGAGGCGTTTGTTTCGCCGCGCAGACGTGGTCCCGTTCGGCATCGTCTAGGTGTTGCAGCGTGCGCATGTACAAGCCTTGATGGTCTCTCTGCCGACTGATCAAATCTTGGAGTTCGCACGAGCGGGCGGCAAGTTTATCGAGCACCCTTGCACTTCGCATCGTCGCGGAAAACGAAGCGTTGGACCAGAGCTGCCAGAGGAGTGTAGCGATGAGGGCGATATCTCGAAATTCTTCACATTGCTCTCTTGATTCAACTGTCCGCCTAATTGTGATAGAGATATAGGGGTAGGCGGCTCGGACAAAATGGCCGTCCTAGTAGACCATAGCGAGAATTACGTCGAGTAGCGAAACCATCATATCACCGGACGACATAACGATCTTCGATTCTTCGCTTGTCAATACCATGCCCACCATAAAAATATAGTATAGTAAATGATCCCACATATTATGAAGCAACTGGTCTCGTGGGCCATCGCCACTTGAACCTCCCCACGTAGCCTTCCAGATTTTTAACAGTGGTTCGTCACTATGAATAGTGTCATAAGATTCCGGGCAATAAGTGGAGGTCCGGTACAGAGGAACTCGAGCGGCCATGGACAATCGGATGCGCGGATCTTTTTCGTCGACGAAATGTAGGAGCATGTGTGCAGGGGTGATCCGGATCCCGCGGTTTTTCTCGAATTGGTCACACAAGTCATCAGCCGGCGTGCGCAAGAGGCATGATAGAGCAAACTCTTCATCAAAAGTCATTTTGAGACGCCGTGCCGTGCGGCTTGCGGATAACTTGACGGCCTCGAATTCTTCGTCAGCTGATGCAAAGAGTGAGGGATCATGCCAATAAGCCTGTACCACTCGCTTAAATTCGAGCATACAGGATGTGCTAAAGTCATGCATTATACTTTGTTCGAAGTTTTGCCGATAGTCGAGCATTATGAATAGACGCCACAATAAGGCGTTTTGCTCTGGCCCGGATTTGGCGATACCTCGAAGCGGAACTGCTTTGGACTCTGAGATGGCGGAACTGATCAGAGATTTGTCTGGATGGAAGCATGATGCAGCAGTGAGAGACGTGAGCTCTTGCCAGATACTGTCCAATTGTAGGAACTTCGCCACCGTTCGGTGGATGAATTCTACCTTTTTGTCAGGATTTGTGCGCCCGTCTTCGCTTGAATACCAGGCATGAGCTACTGGTATAGTCTCGATTAACCCGCAGCAGCGACTTCTCAATCGGCCCTCGGTGGCCTCGCACCTCCAAGCTTCAGCATCTTTCGATAGAGCTTGGATAGGATCATTCAGCGCAGCCGTCAAGCATCCATCTCGTTCGGCGTACGATAGCTGTAACAGATACAAATCGACTCCTGCCTCCATACTCCGCAGGACAAGCTGCAAGTACTTTGAACCAAGAATTCTATGTTCAGGTCTTTGCGACCCAAGCATATGTTGGTACAACTGCTCGAGATCAGATGGGAGCCTATCAATCTCTTTCATCAACTCCTCTATAGTATTGTAGTCCTGCAGACTACTAATTAAACCCCTCACGACCAGAACCACCCATAAAAAGACGCCGCAGGCTTTTGATGTGACGGCATCCACAAGTTGAGTAGTGACGCCCCGCTGAAATGATTCCATGCGCCTTAATGTAGGGTTTAGTTCGAGTTTATCACATGAATATCTGTTGATATCCTTTTTCGTGAGGTCCTGTAAACGCAACATTGGCGAGGCCGAAAACTTCTCAACACAGACGGGGATGGGACGGCTGGAAAGGAGGACCTTAATTGACCGGGATTGAGTCACCTGGCTGAAAAGGTCACAGATCTCGTTATGGTTACCACTATACTCGTCTAATCCATCCACGAGAAGGAATATTGCGACGTCTTTCGGCTGTAGGGACATCAATTTGGAGAAAGCCGTCTCGACCTCCGCATGGGTCAGATCGAGGCTTCTTTCACTCAGCTTCCCTGAAAAAAGGGACCGACACACGTCCGGGAAAAGAACGTGACACCAGTCGGGCCTAGCGGAAAGGATGTCGTGCAGTAGACTTCTTAGAAGACCGATTTGAGATTTCTGCAGTTCGCTTCCGGCATACCAGAAGTAAAACGAGGCTATGATCAGTTCTTTGGCGCCTGTCCAGCACTCCAGAGATGTCTGTGTCCTAGGGTCCTGTTCGAGATACCTCATCAGAGAAGACTTGCCCGATCCAGCCTTGCCCGAGAGCCAATAGCACCCACCTCCCCGTTCCAACCAGCCGTTCAGGTCGTCCCACGGTGTTTCTTCGTCGCGGTTCTCATCTTGCCAAACCCACTCGAACGTGGTCTTGTGAGCGTCCAGAATAGTGCCTTTTCTATCTGTAATCTCACGGAAATGTAGCGAATCCAAAATCACTCTGACATGATCAACGCTGCTCCTTGTGATGAAATCGTAGGGGCTTTGGGACTTGGAAAGGTGATTCGGTACGCCGTAGATTGTCGAACTTCCGTGCATGTTGGCCTGGTTGAAGTATTGAGTCCCTTTATCAGATACCAATGAGCTGGTCATGCCATCGCGGGAAGTGAGGATTGCCGCCACGGTCTCCGCATGCTGCTTTTGCATCTGTGAGTGAAGATTCTTGTAAGCCAATGAAATAACCCCAACGATCTCCTTTCTGCCATCTCGCAACTCGTCAAATTTAGTATCCTGCTTCCTAGAGATGGCATTTAGGACTAATAAGACCCGGAACGTGAGTTGGCTACGATACTCTTCAAGTTTTGTTCGAAGTTTGTCGATTTTTTCTTCGTGCCACACTAGCAGGAAGGCTTCGCGCAGATTATCCTACATTCTCTTATCAGGCTTGATGTTATCGGGCCTGATATTGAAAACTTTTTGCAGGACTGCAACGAGTTCTGCGGTGCCTGCGTTGCACTGTGTAGCCAAGTCGTAGAGTGCTTGTTCCTCTGCCGTGGGATTCCCTGGGTTGCGTGTTGAAAGATCAGCTCCAAGGCCGTCTGATATATGTAAAAGCTCAGACGCCATGTCTTGAATCTGCGCTGGGTGGATCTCCGTTGTCTGATCTGACGCTGTGCTCTTCGCCTTTCGCAGCACCTTGGCGCTGAAATCAAGCAGCTGAGCTATTGCGCTCGCAAGACTGAGAGCGGCTAGGGAATCCATTATTGGGTAGGCCAAGCGTATGCCTTCCAAGTTTACTGGCGCTTTCTTATTTCATTCGTCTTACTCAGGAGCTCGAGCGCAACAATTGGGCCGACACAAAGAAAATGCTAAATGATAACACCGGTAACATTTCGAAATATGGTGGGAATCGGGCACCTAAGAGATGCTGAGCATCTGATATGGACGTCGAATCTGCCCAAGGTGGCTGTGTCGCAGGCGGTGCTGGACGCCACGAGGACTCAGGACGCCTCAATCCACGAATCCGCCATCGAAGCAGCCCAAGTGATATCATACTATGCAGCCAGAAAGGAGGATAACCTCATACGGAAGCTAGTTTAGATAAATTCTATATACTGCCAAGTTTTGACATACCTCGCCTGATTGCTGGTTTAGGAGGGGACAGGGAATGGAACGTATTGTTATTATGGCCAGCCGGTTGGCACACACAGCCCAAATGTAAGATACAGTAGTCCGCGGTGTGACTAAGGTCAGTTCGGATTCCAACCCAACAATTTGTCTGAATCATGTCAGGGTTTGACAGACGGACAGATAATGATCAATACTGATATATCGTTAATGGAACTCCTGTGCGCTTGGTAAGTTTATGATGTGTTCTATTGCCCAACAGGTTAGCACCGCGCACGCCCCCCGGCAGGACTTTTCCACCCCCCACGAAGGGGGCGGTTTTTAGCGGTGGTTGGAGGTTTTTTATGCCTCCCCTTCACTTCGAGACCTAGTCGCGGTGGCCGGCTACGACAGCATACTATGTACGCGATGAATGCGCACACCAGGCCTCGAGTAGTGGCTCATGCTCCCCCAATACATGCGTTCAAACCACCTTGTGCAAGCCTTGTTGAGTGAATAGAAGGAGACCTTTGAGGATAGTAGTGTCGGGAACCAGCAGATGCTGGTGCAATAGCGGGTGGATATTGATGTTGTAGAAGAGATGGAGGTAATTGACATGCATCCACCGTGAGGGGTAAGGATTAAGGCATTGTCCGCCGTACCTTCCTACAATATCGCAAATGAACTGTGGCTACATCTATATAACAATAGAAATATACCTAGTATTAATTTCTATAGGGCTGCAATGGTTACCTAAGTATGAAGGCTCAGGTATATAGTTGTTTATCACTATAATTATATAGATTCCCGCCAATCCCCTGAGCGGTGCTCACTAACCGGGCCTCGCGAAAAAAACCCCCACACACTTGCTATAATGAACCCCCTTGACTCTACAGCTGTAACCACTAATAAAGAAGCCAAATAAAACATAGAAACCCAAGAAAAAGATACTAATATAAAAGAGAAAACAAGGTAGGATTGCTAGTGTTATTGTTTCATATTTAACTTTTAAAATAAGTGCAGTTTTTTGGGGGTGAAATACTGTTCCTCTGGGGTGAACGCGAGTATAAGCACATTGGCAACCGGGATTTTTTCACCCTCTAATTTACGCTTGAATGTACTCATACTAGGTGCATCGTATCATAATCCTATACTCCTATGACTACTTAACTAGGTACCTATCCCCCTAACAATCTAATCCTCTCATACGAACCCCTCAACCGCAGTCCAAAATCCCTCAGGGTCCTCACACATAGGCAGATGTCCCGTCGCAGGGACAACAGCAAGATCGGCCCCCCGCTGCCCCAAGTGCGCTCTGAAGCCATCCATGGCCTTGACGAGGGCGCCCTTGCCATCGCCCTCGCCGACCACAAACAGCCCCGGGACCGCGCACTCCTTCATCTGGGCCGTCATGTCGTAGTCCCAGAGCGCCTGGCATCCGTACCGGAACCCCTCGATATCGTTACTGGCGACCATGTCCTTGATCCAGGCGACCGCGTCCTGCTTCTTCTGCATCGTCGCGGGGTGGAACCATCGCTCGACCGTCTGGCCCGCGAGCTTCTCGATGCCCGGAGACCCGTCCCCGAGAGGCGTCTCGGCGGCGACTATCCGCTCTTTCCACGCGCTCGTGTTGGCGGGGCTGGAGGCCGCGTTGAAGTCGCACGCGATGAAC
Organism: Xylaria acuta; assembly: GCA_022495125.1. Classification (NCBI taxonomy): domain Eukaryota; kingdom Fungi; phylum Ascomycota; class Sordariomycetes; order Xylariales; family Xylariaceae; genus Xylaria; species Xylaria acuta. The sequence goes on along the minus strand of MU383173.1, from coordinate 150,565 downwards.
TTCCCTAGCTTCGAGGGGTATTTGAGAGAGAACTTGAGGGTCGTGGCGCCGCCCATGGATACGCCGATAAGAGCGTCTAGCTTAGGTATGCGTAGCGCGGTCAATAGACCGTTGATGTCGTCTGCTAGGATGTCTAGCGTGGACGGCTGGGGTGGGGAGGGTATCGAATGTCTACCGCGGAAGTCGTATCGGAGAATCCGGTACTGTGGCCGCTTTGCCTTGAATATCTCGATGAAACGATCCCACATGTGCAACGACGTGAGCAGCGAGTTGCAGAATGCGACTGTCGGTGCCTTTGGATCCGGGTTTCCTTCTAACCGGTAGAGAATGGAGAGCCCGTCAGGAGTTGTGATGTACGACTCGATGACTGGCGAAGGACTATTCGTAGTGAATGTCCTACTATCCGGGGATGTAAATGTGGATTTGGCTGGTGGAAGTAGAGATAAGTTGTACAGATCACGCGATGCTGGCCCGAAGACGTAGAATAGAGAGTATATCCGCCGCGAACTCATAGTGGCGTACTTGGCATACAGCTCTTTGGTTCGGGGCGTCGAGGTCGCAGCTTGATACTCTGGACCTCCGAGCCCGTTGGTCTTTGCATAATCGTGCAGGGCTATGAACTTAGCGGGCTCGCCCTTCTCCAGACTCGATACCTTGAAGAGCCGTGATCGCAGCCAACCTGGCACTTTGGACAGCATATCCATATGTTCCTCGCCGTACCACTTTTGGATCTCCTCTAGGGAGTTAACCGCCTCTTTCGGCGTTAGTTGGACAGCGACCAGCGTGAGGCCCTCGGCCTCTTCGTCGGTCAACTGTTCAATGGGAAGACATAGCGGAGATTGCTTGCTTAGTAACCGGTCCCAGAAATACCGCTGCACTTCGACTTGGCCGATGGTCTCGGCTTCTCGCTGAGATCTATTATCCCGGAGAGAAGTGTACGTCTCGGTCTCCAGGTCGGGCATGGACTTGACGTCGTAGGCGGCGAGATAGGTCGGCTCCTGGTTGTCCACGGCCTGGTACCGAAGGCCGTTGGTGAAGATCTGCGGCAGCCTCAGCCGGGTCGGGCCATGCTCGTTGTTATACCACTCGTGAAACTGCTCGAGCGGTAGCCTTGGCTGGGGTTGCATAGTCACATAGAGACTCCCCGGGCCGGCCATCGCGTCCCGGTTGCTTTGAATCGCGCCCCAACAAAACGAGGTTCAATGTGCACGGCGTATACAGTATAGCAAGTAATCCAAATAATACTTTTAAACGCCACAGAAGTTTGACCTTTGGACCTCAGAGTTTCTAAATTTCCGGGTGTAGAGTAGATAGATAGATAGATAGACAGGTAAGCAGGAAGAATGGGGCACACAGATACGACGGCGGGGTTCTGGCGAGATGCTTTCTCATCCGCGAAGAAAAAGCGCGGATAAATGCTTTCCCTCAAAATGCGCAACGCTCCGGATTTCTTATGGAAACTCTACAAAACCGAGTCTCGTGTGAATTGCGTTTGATCGCGTACTAACCCTGCCAACTATCCAGCCTCATGCCCTAACAAGGCACGGCACAGCACCGTAGAGAGAATGCGACTGACATCTCTGATGCGCTGCCGACAAGCATTGCATCATACGTACGATTCACCTCCAGGGTCCGAGAACCGGCATTGTGCTTCGGCAAATACCGGGGCTAGCTCGATCTCAGCGCCTCGGAGAATTGCATTTGATCTTCAGTCACTTGCATAGATGGATATGTAGATCTATCTATACATATCTTCCTTCAAGATCCTGTCTCGCCATCTGGCTTCTTATCTTGTCTTGGCTCTTTCGAATAAGTGCGCCGATCAGGGACCCGTTCGTTCGATGTCATTCATTCATTGCTATGCTGTGCATGATACAGGCTTTCGGAATTAGGGATCACGAACCGATGATATAGATATGGGCGTGTGTGCCCCTATTTATAACCCGTTGCAACATTTGATGCGTTGCGCAACGTAGTACCCACTGGGTATCCTGCTGAAGCATTTGAGGCGAATTCCGCGACTCTCGAAGATAACAAGAGATAAGAGCAATAGGTACGGAGTACCTAACTTAAATTCAATCTTCTCCATTGCTTGATTGTTAGTAAGGCATCTACTAAAAAGGGCCGGATGTAGGGCAGCGTGCCGCGACCTGGTAGCTGGGACCAGGCTAGCGGCTCGATTCCCGATCCTCCAGCGGTCCCTCACGCTGCGTCTAGCGTACGAGACCCTAGCGGCTAGGCGGTCAAATCTCCCGACGCACGCGGGTAGCTAGAACCCTTTTTGACATTTCAGCTTAAGCCTCACGTCCTGCATGCTCCCCCGACACACGTGATAGCGATGTCTATGCCACTTCGGCAGTAGGCACCTCTGAGTGCGTCACTACGCCTTATTTGTTGTTCGTTGGTTCTGGCCAACTAAGCACCTACATATAGCTACGCAGTTGAACCACGCCTGTGGCGATTCCAAGGCTTTAACGGGCACGGATAATTCCTAGTATACTCGCTGTTGTATCACGTAGTGCTTCAGCTTATCGGCTGCACTGGTCCAGGGTGTCGAATCGGTAACCGGCGACTCATGGGCCGCTGTTCTAGACCAAAAGATCGCTGTGCTAAGGGTTACCGAAAACCCATACAACTTCATACCCAATCATAGGCGACTGAAGCTATCTGAAGGGGGAAGGTTTCATTTGAGGCGTTCGTTTCGCCATCTCTCGGGTAGTGCCCAGATACTTGTTTCTGGATGTGTCTTGCAACGCTTTTGCGACTTGGACGACCCTTTTTTAATCTTGCTCAGGTGATGCCCAGACGTTTCGACGCTGCCCAGCTCACTCACTACCTAACTAAGTCAGTCCCTGGTATTATAGGTAAGTAGCAAAACGCTGCGAGCGAATTTAGAACATCACGGTTAGTTGAAGCAAGCGATAGGACTGGGACTCCTTCTGCCTTTCTTCTGTCATCCAGACGAACCCGCGTTCATCCGAATCGACCCTCGTAACTGTCTGGGAACCCGCTATACTTAGAGGGAGCAAATCGAGTGAGTTGGGCTAGGCGTTCGTTCATCTACGCAAGTTCTCCGAATGCTGCCAGGAGGCATGAAAACATGGCAGTATTTGAGCTGAAGTAAACAGAGCGTAGAGCTCCCTTAACATTTTCAGAGCCTGCAACGGCGATATACGAACTAAATCGTATGTCTCAGCCGTCCGTTATGTGAGATCTGACAACTTGGTAAGCTACACTGGTTACTCTGCCCTCAGGGATTTCGACTATCAAGACAATAGGCACTATCCGACGCCTTACAAACCGATACGGGCTCCGTCTCATTAATAAATCAAGATTTCAGTAATCACGGATGCTCTGTTAGACGAGGACCCTGTTGTCTGAAGTTAGCCAAGTTAGCCATTCATTATTTTGTAGACAAGCGCGATGATCTCAACCTCACTATCAAACCCTTCGCCACATCGTACAAATATTTACAGCAACAGCAACAGCAACAACAACAGCAATGATAATGACAATGACAATGAATGCAAACAAAACTCAGCAACCCTACTTTACGTGTAAAAACCCAATCAGTTAGAGGAAAATATCGTGCTAGATTCCTGTAAAACTTCCCGAGCCATCTGAACGCCAGGAACCGCGAGAGGAAAGCTAGCTAGCTAGCTAACTGCTATATACAAGATATTGTGTTGTTGCTCTTTACGCACGCATAACATGCATGCATTGCGGCGGGTTACGAGTCTGTCGCGGTGGCAGACAAGCAAGATGCGTCTGTCCGTCTGTCCATCTGTCCGTCTCCATGCAATGGACTGTATAGATATATATATATCCCATTCATGCAATGATTTCCGATCCCAACCGGCTTACATCCCTCCATCCATCAATCATCAATCATCTTACACCAACCAGACCAGACCAGACCAGACCTAGCGTAAGCAGGGAACAGAAGAACTCCATTTGTTTATCGGGATGCTTGCTTGCTTTGCTTGCTGCTTATGCTTGAGTTTCCACCCACCCCTCCTCCCTACTTTATTTATCACCTCTCTTTCTCCCTCTTCCTCTGACTTGACATAGACGAAGACGAAGATGCAGACGTGGGTGTGACGACCTCCTTTTCCTTACCCTTCTCTTTTCCGGCGGGGGTGGCGGCGGATATCTCCCTATCCCCATCTTTTTCTTTCTCCTTTTCCCTCGCCGTGGGCACGGGACTGCTCGCGCGCGTGGGCATGTAGAAGTCATACCGGTCCGGGAAGAGGATGATGTTGGCGAGACGCACGACCTCGGACTCGGCGCGGGAGCTCGAGCTCGTCGACGCCGGGCTGTCCGTGCCGCCGCCGCCGCTATTGTCCTCCATCTCGACGTCCTTATTCTTCTCCTCCTCCGTCGTCGGCGAGCTCGACTTCGGCGTCTCGTCCGGCGACAACAACGACGACGACGACTTCCCACCGCTACCACTACCACTACCACTACCACTACCACCGCTACCACCACCGTGACCGTGACCGTGACCGTGGCCGCCTCCCAACGTCCACGGCGAGAGCCCCATCGCCCGCAGCCCCTCCTCGCCACCCACCTCGCGGATCTCCTTCTCCCCCAGCCGCCCCGTGTGCGGCGCCTCGCTGCCCAGCCCCGTGCCCGTCGAGTCGAAGTCGGGCCCCGGGTGGCCGCGCAGGAACGCCTTGCGCTGGCGCGCGAGGAAGAGCGCGTTGGTCTGCGTCAGCGGCGCCGCGGGGGAGTAGACGAGCATGGAGGTGTGCGGGTCCGCCTCGGTCTTCATGTCGTCGTCGTCGTCGTCGTCGTCGTTGTCGTCGTCGTTGTTATTATTATTATCCGACTGCTGCTGCTGGGCGTCGCCGCCGCCGCGGTAGTTGGTGTTGGAGAACTGGTACGCCTGGTCCGGGTGCCAGATGATGTAGTCGCCGGCCTGCAGCGTCGGCGGCGTCACGAGGCTCTTGTCGAGCTGGAGGTGCGGGTGCCACGCCGCCGTCACGCGCTGCGCGTGGCCCGGCACCGCGCCGTGTATTATCGTCGTCTGCTCCTTGTCGAGCGCCCAGTTGGACGGGTCGAGGTACTTCTCCCACTTCTCGGGGCCGTCGTCGTCGCCGTCGCCCGACTCGGGCGCCGGCTCCTTCGGCGAGAAGAAGGGCCGCAGGAGGAAGTACACGGTGGATAGCTTGGGCGAGGGCAGCAGACGGATCATGCCCGGCTCGACCACCGTCAGCGCGAGGATGCCCTGGAACATGCGCATCATCGAGCACGCGCCCGCGCCGTTGTACAGGTCCGACGTGGCGTTGACGCGGCCCGCCGGATCCCACGCGTTGTATGCCTCCCAGTTGCCCTTGAAAATCTCGTCGTAGAGACCGCAACGCCCGTACCCGTCCAGTTCCCACCGCTCTAAGCTGCCGTTGTCCACCTGCGCAATCGATGCGTTCGATGCGGCGGCGGCGGCGGCGATGAGGCTGTCCTCGGGCGACACGGGCGCCGCCGCGACGCCGTTCACCGTGATGATGCCGTTGTTGGTGGACTCTATTCTAATGCGATCTGCATATGTAATGGGGAACCGCGTCGCCAGCCGGTCGTCGTCGTTGCAATTCCACAGCGACATGGCGAACCGCTGCGCCTGCAGCATGTTGGGGTGTGCACGCGAGCGCACTTGCGCCGGCGTCCAGAAGAAGTCGAAGCAGGTCGGGTCCTGCGCGGGGGGCGGCTTGAAATCATGCTTCGTCTCCAGGTACTTCTTGGTCTCTTCCACCCACCTGCCCGCGTCGCTGGGCGGCACCACGCCGCGGATGACGCCAATTCCATGGCGCTTTAAACTAGATTCGAACGGCGTGACCTTGGCCGTGTTGTTGATGTCGGTGAAGTCAATTGAGGGGATCAGCTCCGCGCGGCGATCATCTATATGCTTTATTTCGTCGCGCAATGCGATAATCAGGCGACTCCAAGACGCCTCGAGTGCAGATTCGTGTCCCGCCACCAGACGTTTTTTGAGACTGGCAAATCGCGAGGGGAGAGGGACCGGCTGGGTGCCGTAAAAAGATAAAACCGGGGGCTCCATGCTCTTCGAGGAGACCGGGCGTTGCCTGCTCTTTGCTATTCTACTCTCTCTGTGGTCGCTCGGTCGCGGGCGCTTCGTACCATTTGTCCTGGTTTGCGGATGCGGCACTGTGATGCTTTTTGCGAGTGCCGACAACAGTGGTTGCTGCAAGCCCCCTGTCGCTGTCGCTGTCGGTATCGTCGCCAGCGGCCGCGCAGATATCGTCGACGTCGAATTCGTTGTCGTCGCTACTGTCGTCGCAGTGGTCGCAGCAGTGGTGGCGGCGGCGGCAGCAGCAGCAGCAGCCATGGCGCTCTGGAGTGAGGGGACAGGCGCTGCTGCGCCTGTGCGCGGCACCACGTCTACCTTGGACATCTCAGCCCTTTTCCCTATGGCGCGCCCTGTGTCTTCTGACCGTTTTTGCTGCAGCGTCTGGCTCGGCCATTCAGAGTCCGTTCCCTAGCATTTCGTGCGCTGGGGCAGCGCGGGGTTCCCAGCACTAATAAATAATGCAAGGCCTTGGTTTGGAGAAACACCCCTGGTCGACCCTGCTACCCTGGAAGGGGGAGTGGGCATCGTGGGACGTGAACATGGGGTCCCCGAGGGGCAAAAGGGGCCCCGCCTGTTGCGGCACCCCGGCCCGAAGAGGCTCGATGGCAGTGCATTCTTTGATTGACATGCCGGCTCGCAGCTCCGTGGGCCTAGCCCAGGCCTCGATGAGGCAACGATGGCTTCTTGACGGTCCGTCTCGCTCGAGACAGCGCACAAAACAAAACAGTGTGCCGGACTCTTGCCACCCGGCCGTTCAGACACCGGCTTCAGCAGACAGTCGCGACGAATAGATTGCTCTTTGCGTGCTCTCCCAGCTAGCATCCGAGGCCAATCGACCCAAGGGCCCCCATTAGTAAAGTATACCCCCAGAGAGCAGCCGGCATATGTCTACCCCGTACCATTGGTCGGGAATTTTCATGAGTAATTCTCCGTCAGATGTCAGCCCGGTCCATAGAGATGGGCCTGCTGGTATTGTCGACGGAGCATGCGAATTAGGACGTTGCCCAAAGGATTACCAAGAAGGGAACAGCTTGTCTTTCGTCTTATCATGTCATGTCTTTTTGGGACTACATCATATTAGGGCAGACATATCATAATCAAGAGGCGAAACCCGACACTTGTCAATCCTCCCACTCCGCCGGCCCATATCCCGTTTACTACTGAGCTTTAGGATGATCGGGACAGAATGCCTGGATCTGTCCTTTCTTAGGTGCCTGTGGCGAGACGAGCTGACACACAAGACAGTATAGGACAGGGACTAATAGATAACTGTCAGCATTGAGGCATCGAGATCTAGCTTTTCGTTCAACAACTGTAAGTAGGGGGTAAGTAGGCAAGTGGATATGTTTCGAAGCTTTTCGTCCTTGCTTCTCTTGCCAACGCAAAACTTCGACCCTCAATAGTCGCCGAAGCTAAGGCAAGTTAATTAATATGAGATAAGCTGTCTCCAACACCCACGCTACGTACGGCACGAGGCGCGCCATTCCACCTCGACAAGTTTCCGCGGGTGCGGAAACCAAGGCGAGTAACGTTACCCCAGCCCACTGACAAAGCCTCGCACCCAGCTTTCGTCGCACTTACAAAGTATAGTGTAGATCGACGGTGAAATACGGTACATTCACCTGGGACAGACGCGTGTGTTTCCCGTGGCTCAGTAACACAGATAAGTAGAGCATAGAGCGTGCCCTTGCCACCTCTTCGGACCGCTCGTCGGCCGCCGGATATAGGGAAAATCGGGCAATTGTGCATTGGCCTGCAGAAAAAGAATGCGGCATTGGCATTGGAGATGGTTGCAGTCTTGTACATTTACCCTTTTCGGCCAATGCTCCTTGTCTCACCAGCTACTGCACTGTACTGTACCGGCTCAGTGGTGGCTCATCCTCGTTGCCAGCTGCTAACACTAGGATCCGGCACCGACAACTGCGTGTAAGTCGGTTCCCAACATACGCACACGACGTACTACTCTCTCATCACCCTACCTAATGCATGTTGTCTCTTATGATTACAAAGCTTAGGCATACAACTTAGGGCGATATAAAGCTTCAAATTTCCAGAGAAGTTTTGAATTCTTCTAGAAGCCCGACCCCGCTACGCACATCAGGTTCCCATGGAATAACTCGCTACTCAACTTCACACAATCCGTTCGCTCAACCCGACCAATCCGAACCAAACCAGCTCATATCAGAATATTACCTACATTTAGATAGCTTAAAAAACATAAGGCAGATCTATTCCTCAAGAAGCTCCCGCGTCACATGTTCGTGGGCACAGATGCTATAGTCGCAATACACCCGAGCCATTAGTAAACCTTACCAAGACTCCAGCAACAGAGTCAGATCTACCTAGCCCAAAGACAGCTCGCAGATGAGACGCTCGCGTAGTACTTCTCTTGGTAGCACCAAGACATAACCCGACCCAAGAGGCAAACCAAAAAGCGGAACCTAATGCTCTTTAGATAGTGTGATCTTATTGGTCTGGACGCATCCGGGCTCAAAGTTGGCGCCCAATCCGGCGAGCCACTGTGAGAGGACAGAGATTAGGTAGGCAGCGAGACCAAGCTACCACGTAAGGTAGTCAGTCTGCAGACCAAGTCGCTACCACGCACTCTCTCGAACGTCAAACATGTGCCCTCATTCCCTCCACAACATGATTGGTGCTCTAGTCCCGCCCGGCGTTGCAGTTAGTGTGGACAGCTATCTGCGCGATATTTATTCCGGGTCTGAGGATGAATCCAACATGACAGCCCGTCCCCCACTTGACCGTCATTTGACATGATTCACTCGAGAGATTAGAGTAGAGACATGGAATGTGCGCATGCATATGTCATTCAAGCGCGGAATTAGCCGTGTACATACACTCAAGTACCGTCTGGGCGTTGCTTTGGTCCAGTCGCCCTATGCAGCCTGAAGCTGATCATAAATCATCCCTCACCGATTAGTCCAGTCTACCTTGATCATGAACTCAATGGCGCGCAACTTCACTGTCCAGTATCCGGTTATACATAAGCCTCCGCCCATAGCAAATACCTCGTATCAAATGTTCCCTTCTACCCTGTTCGGCTTCCTGCTCGGGCCCCTAGATCAAGCCCTTCCGCTTTTGACGCCAGGAAAACCGCCGCTCATGATTGCGGTACCTTCAGCAATATCCCTCTGTTGAATAGCAATCTCCAGTTCTCGCAAGGCGCAATGAGCCGCGATGACCTTGAAGCTCTCAAAATCATCAGCATTCCGCCTGTTGACACTGCGGCGGTGATGCCTGTCTACGCCTGCATGGAGACATGCAATGCTCAATTCAAGCGCCGTGAACTCTACCTCCGAGTCTGTGCTGTCATCATAGACGTCGTCTGGATCGCCTTCGACACCATCAGGTAGGTGCTTTGATGCCTTCATATCGTGCTTTCTGATGAGACCTTCAACCCATTTTGTGATGCGATCGAACTCGTCTTTGAGACGCATAGATGTGTCACGTTGTCGGCGCGTCTGGATACCAGATTTGTTGAATATTGTGCCAGTGAACACCTCCAATTCAGTAATACCCTTGGAGGCATGGTCTGAGTAGTCGATCGTAGCCATCCAGATCATATCCTCATACCTAAATGCTTATCAGCGACCGATCATCGTATGGGTAATAAATCAATACGTACGCCTGTCGGATGCTATGCGCTTCATTCAATGCCCTCTCCCAGTCAACGCTGCACAGTTTCTCACATTGGTGTCCTATATGCACAAATAGTTCATCCCAGAGAGACGGGCCATGACGGTTAACGACCAGGTGAATGTCGTCTTTCCAAATCTTCTTCTCGTCAATGGCGCGGTACAATTTGCCTAGTATCTTTGTCGATCTGTAAAACCTGTGTCTAGGTCCAGTATCATCGTCTTCGTCCTCTTCGGTGGATGGTGCAATAGGTGCGTCGAATTGAATTTCCGTCTTATCTATAATATTGGCGGGAGGTGCAGGAGCCAAGCTAATAGTGCGTTAGAGAAACTCTTAAGAGAATGAGTTACCTTGAATAGTCGGGGCTCACAAATCCGGGCGGTATTTAGTTCTTTTCAGTCCTGCCATTCTGCTCATATCAACCGGTATTCCCGTCTTAGAATAGTCGACTGCAGTTGAATGCATCTCCGCGAGTACTTTGCATTCATCGTGAATGGTGCCTGCGTCATGTAGGTCGGCGAGGATGATATGCCTGTTGGCAATAAGTCCTAGTCTTTAAACTTTGTTAGAAGTAATTCGAGGGAGGAGATAGTACATGAAATGATAAATTTTAGTAGCATCTGCCCGTCCTCGCCCATTTGAGGCAACTGGACGTTCTCACACGCTTTCATGTGTCAAAATATAAAAGGCAATTTAGCAATCCTATTAAGCGGAATGAAACTTACTGATCAGTGGCCATAAATTTGACAAAAAATTCAGTCATATCTGATGGCTGCACATTTCTCCCTATATCGAGTGGTGCGACTCGAGGATAGTCGGCGGGTTCAAATTCAAGCTGACATCCATTAACAGCAATAGGGTCCCATATCACGTTATAAATATCTCCACTGCATAAAGTTGCGGTCAGCCGGGGACGAACGGTATGCTTACGAGTTTCTAAAATGAGCAATTTTGTGATGCTATGCACTGCTGGCCCCAGGACACAAGAGCGCTAGAGGGAAATAGGGTTCGGGAGACTCACTCAAGATCACCACCGCTGAGTTGACTAGGCAGATCCCGATCGCCTTTTTGGCTAAAGACGATGCAATTAGACAGACTGCAAAGAGGGTGACCTCTTGGCGGTACAATCGCTCTGCGAATCTGTATATCTCCAGGATGCAAGGCTGGTGATCGGGTGACAATTACGAGTTTATCATGGAGATTAGGGTATTTGGCTCCCTCTTGTTTTTCGAAGGTGATAAATACCTCCTCTTCGGCCAAGAATTCGAATTCATCCATAATCCCAAACAGTGTTAGTCCTTGGTCGACGGGGATTCGAGACTTGTGTTTAAGAAGGCGAACTTCGCGCAACACAACTGCCTCAACGATAGAGCAGAGAAAGGGATCTTTTTTATAATCCATTTTCAATGCTTGTAGGCGGCGAATAAACTGGGAGAAGCCCATCTGCTCCGCAGTCTTCTGGCGTCTCAAAAATGTGACCGTATTATTAGTAATGGCTGTGATCATGCGTAAGCGATCAAGTTCTTTATTTTGACCCTTGAAAAACCAAGATTCGGGGACTTTCATACTATCTGGGGGTTAGTTATTGTCATTTTGAGTTTGATTTTCGAGAATTTCGGAATCTCCCAGTCACGACCTTGACATTAAGAGAAAGTCTATATTCAAAGAGTTGCTAAAAACAAGAAGGAAATGGCTCTAAGGGTGACTCACTCCTCAAGGATCTTAATCATCTGGCGATTAAGAACAAGAGGTATCGGCTTATTCGCAACGTCACAAATTTCGAGGTTCTGTCTGTCACGACTTTGAAACTTGATCATACTCTCGCGCACGCACACTTCCAAGTTTTAAGTCAGTAAAATGCCTTTCGCGCAATAGGGGTTTGATAGTATCTGGGGATTAGTTGAGGTTGACGAGAGTGGAATGGGGTCACTTTGAACATCACTTACTGACACGGCCTTCGAGCGTATCGTCTAAACTCAACATGCCTTTTGCGCCAGCCCACCTGATTTGAATGCAAGTGGCGGTGCTTGATTTTTGTGGCGTTTTGTCGTGGACATCCTCTAACAAATCCCTGGACATTGTTCCGACTCCATCGCTGAAGACACGGCTTCCATCTTCAGATGTGACATCTGGTATGATTTCAATAGTGGTGTATGGCTCCTCGAGATTAACTGCTATAGGTGTTTCGGAAAAAGCCTGGCCAATTCGGGCCGCACCTGCAGTATGTTAACATGCCATGCCATAAAAACGCACCTCCTTACGATATAAGGCGAACCCTGTTCCCATAGATGAATGGCAGTATGGTATCTACTCACTTTAGAAAAGTCAGTTGACTCTCAATGAGTTACCATCATGAAAAGATAACCTAGGGATTATCAGGATATTAATACGTACCATTTGGCAGGAGAACGGATACCCTGGAAGTCTCCCAGCTCCGGTATCACTGTGGCATAACTTCGTAGTCCTCCATCTTCATCCACAAACCCAGCCATAAACCAAACAGCATGAGATCGTAACGACGAGTGTGAAAACCCTAGGAACTTGTACAGCCGCCCAGAAATTGAGAGCCCGTCCAGAAGAATTTTTCTAAACCTCGAATATATCTTCTCGAGTGAGACTAGGGGAAATAGGATTAGCAGTTAATACGTACGCATACCGACACGTTTGAACTCTAAAGTGATCGCATATGAGGCGAGAAGTGCGGAGATGAAGGTTCCATAGCATTGATAAAGCGCCAATAGATCATCCGTACAAGATGCGCATGATACAAAGCGGTTAATTCATAGATTTTTGGGTGCAAGCTCGCTAGGACTCCCCTTAGGTCATGAAGCGGTAACTCGACTTTCAAGACACAAAATAGTACAAGTAGAGGAACTGATAAGAATTTGCAAAAAGTAAAAAGGGGAGTACTAGCGGATCTAACCTTTGGGGTTGAAATAGAGGTCCTGGCCGTCCTCGTCACAAAATTGCACCCGAGCAAAATAACCGGTATGGCGTGGGAACTTTCGGAGAATGCGATTCTTTGCTTCTGGCTCAGGACCGGTGAAGTTGACTCTGGTCGGAGTCACTTGGACCTTGTAGACCATAGTCAGGTTTTGACGAGCTCGCTCTGAGAAGAATTCTTTGGTCAACCCTTGTCGTATCTCCTTTTCATTAGCTTCGAGTAGCGACCATATCTCATCCACGCCGAACATTGTAGCTTCTGTGTATGGCCCGGGGAACGGAATCTGCGCGAACAACTCTACAAGAATCAGGAGTCAGCAATTGCCACACACGGGAACCGAGTGCATCCGTGAATTCAAAATCACACGGGGCAGGCGAGTGCAGGAAATGTCCAATGGCGTGGTCGCTACGCGTGAAGATGTTGAAAAACTTACTCTTCACCGCTTGAGCCGAGAAAGGGAATCGTGCTAATGGGTTGCTAGACTCTGACATTTCTGTATTCTCAACTCGTCTGGGGACAACGTAAGAGTTGTATAGTCGAAGGAGCAAGTTCCTAGCGGTACGAGGTATGAGGTATCCGTTTTGAACCAATGCCTGAAACTGATATAGGGTATCAAATGGAATTGTCTGTGAATACCCTACAATCGTGGACTTGAAAGATGCCAGTCCTTCAGCCATATAACTGCATCCAAAAGATACAACAGGGATATTATAAGTTGAGAAATTCAAGTACTCGTTTTCTCTCAGCCGCTCTATCTTAGAGCCAAACTCTTCCGGTGAGAGTGTTATAGAGTAGATGAGTGACTGACCCAAGACTTCACCATGATCTGCACTGTCATGAGGAATCTTGCTCAGACGCTCCCTCACCGCGGGACGAGGGGTTCCAGAGCTCTTGTTAGTGCTGAAGTTGCGGAACATGGTAGCTAGGTCGTCGCTTTGATGAGAGAGCAGAAAGATCCTCGGTGGCTCCCACAGCGTCAGGAACAAGGAAGGCGGTTTGTTAGAGATGACTACTTCATGGATTGTTCTGTATGGTATCTCGACTTCAAGACACATAGTTAGCAATAGCTCTTCTAGGTTAGGATGGTATCAGACATCCGAGAGCTTTTAGGGCTCTAGAGGTGGACAGTGACCGAAGAGAAGAGACACTGAAACACCACTTACCCCGTATTTTCCCCATGCTTTGCGAAAAGGAAACGATCAACATGTGCTTGGCGAACTTTGCAATCGCCTCTTGCTTGGGCCATTGCCATTGGATGTCTGCCGTATATTTCAACATTCCTTCCATATAGTCGTAATGGCCACACGAGATTCCCCAGGCTCTGAAGACGACGTGGTCGTGTCTCTGGGGCTCTTCAACATGTTCGGCGGGGCGCTTCCTCTCCTCTGCACTCATTTCTAGCACCCCCAGCAACGTAGGATTGACCTCCCTGTCACTCTCTTTGCAAAATATTGGTTTGCTTAGGAGGTAGAGGTGAGCCTTCATCTTTTGTCCGCCGCGGAGAAAAACACCAGGTAGAGGTTGCTGGCCATGCTTCTTTAAGAAGATCTGCCCTTCTCTTCGGTGGAGAAAGGTGAGAATTCCAAAAGGTCTGTGACGAGGCTTGTCACAGTCCCAATCTTTGATATGGAGTTGCTCCAGATAAGGTAACAATTGCGTTCTGAGGCTTTGGTCCGTAAGCTCGGAAGGCACGCCGTTCATGTAAACAGCGAACCCCCTGGGCTGCTGATGCGACATGGTTGGTAGGTGGATTGAATTGGCTGCTTCTTACTGTGATGATAATGGGAGGAAAGACTCGGTGAAATGAAGAGACGAGGAAGCAAGAACAAGTAATGCGGAGGTTTTATTAAAGAGATGGGCAAGCCGGCGCGACAAGAAAGGTGGTCTTCCTCAAAATCGATCGGCCTCCGTTACTGCCGTCTTCCCAAAGGTGACGAGTAGCCGCAGTGAGCCCCTGCCTATGTACTTCATTGGCTGGCCAAAATAAGGCAGACGACTGGCATTGCTATCTTCACAAGCGTTCGTTTTTTGTCGTGGGGCTGGCGACCAAGACGTACGTTTGCACTGCGATCTGGTGAAAGTTCGTAGATATGCCCTTTGGTAGCGGACGAGTAGTGAGCTTTGCAACGCAAGGTGAAGTTGAGAGATCAGAGAAGACGAGAGAGGAGAAGAGAGGGGGGGTAGTGAAGGTGCGGGCGCAGGTTCTCGCTGCGAGGTCGTACAGGCGTAAAGTGTCGATAGGATGAGACGAGAGCTGTCTGTAGGTCATGTCTCAACGGTGATACCCCATGCAGTCGGTGCGAACATATCACATCCATTGGTATAGACAGGTAGGTATATGTAGGCACCTATGGCTACTTCTTACATGGAGTATGTGCGTCCATAGTAGGAGGTAGGCAAAGTAAATGTATGTGCCACCCCGACGTGTGTTTTAGGCAGGCTGTGATGTATCGGCTCACACTGCTGCTGAGGAGTGGTGTAGGTATGTTGCGTGGTGTCGCACTAGGCCGTGTCCCGTCCTACCTACATAAGTATCTTCCTTACCTATCTAGGTAACCACATGTCTGTAACAGTTCATGCGTCCCGTCTTGGTGGGTTGCCGCAGAGACTGCAAGTACATCTAGAAGCTGCAACAGCACTTCTTGCATGCACCGATCTGCTGCTTACATAATGTAGTTGTAAAGTACCTCCAAGGCGTACCCAGGTACATGCATGTAGGTCCATAAGGTAGTACATATGTATATGTAGGTATATATTTTTATAGGTAGCTACATGCATACCAATACTAGGTATATTACTAAGGCATGTAGGTACCTACTCGCAGGGAGCGGGTACTCCCATGTGGACCAATTGGGAGTGATTGAATGGCATGCCGCAAGGCAAACGTGAAAGGATGCGAAACGTCTTTTTAACACCACCATCGCCAACCTCCTCGTCGCACTCCCTAGCCCCCCAAGAAAGCCCCAAAGTGGCTCTTTGAAAGCACCAGAGAAAATACTATGGATATTTTCTCAAAAAGTGATATTTAATGCGGGCTGAAAGGAGTGTTTACATCATAGATGCGCGTTTGCGGCTCGCGGGTTTGTTTTATGAAGGCAGAGTCTACGACAATATGCCCAGTTATATCTCTCTATGATCTGGGCTGTAAGTAAATTCTTCTTTTATGATTCTCCTCGACCTCCTTGATCGGAAAGATATCCGCCGCCTATTTCTACGAGGAGCGAAAGCTTAGGTGTGTTTTCGGGTTCAGCGCACGCACTTCGCCTTGGCTCTTCATTGTGGCGGAGGTCCTAAGAAACGGGCTAAAGGGCTATCGTGTAACCTGTGGTTTGCATATTTTGCGCATCGAAATTATCCTGTGAATTTAAATAGTGCAAGTAGTGAACCCACTGGGTAATAAAAGCAGCAAGATTTACGATAACGATATGAAATCTTCGCACAAGGACAACATACACATATAGCTAATATATAGCAGGGGGGGATCACTGCAGTTTATGAGGTCGTGAGACGCCTTGCCCTATTGAATGAACAGTTGTATATAAGTATGCGGATAGGCTAAGATATGTTAATGGTAGGCCCGCTCTTCTTGAGTCTTAGGGCACCCTATCTGCCTCAAAAAGCAATGCCCTTGTCCACTTGAGGCTATATTGGAAACAAGTCTAGAGAATGGGCAAGTAAGAGGCGTCGTTTTTGACGAAATGGCCTACAGTACGAACGCTGGTGCTCAACAGAAAGAAACATGCTTAGAGCTCGAGGTATCCACCAAGGTAGGTAAGTAGGCACCCAGGTGGACTTGAACACGGGCATCCTGTGTGGGATATACGCAATGTAAGACAGGGGGTTCACAGTATTGGCCACTGATATGATACGCAGGGTCAGGGATAATCATGGCTATGAAGTTTCAGATTATACTATGAGAGACTGGGCGACTTTGGACCTAATATACGCGCAAACAGACCGATACGATGTCAGACAAACGAGGTATCGTCAAGACAGTAACCAACACAACCTAAAGAGCAGCCCGTACCCAGTGCTCTCACGTACCAACTGGCCTCCTTGTACCACTAAGTGTTAGGACAAGTCTTGATCCAGGATGCCCATCCCTTTGCCCCCATGCAATCTATCTTAGAGGCAATAGGTCTGATTATAATTCACTGCATCCGGGAGTTCTGAGAATCGTTCAGTCATGTTAATTTGTAGGCCCTACCAAGGTTACAACTAGCCTTTGGTCCTAATTCATCGTGAGTGCTTCTAGCAGTCTGGGTATCGAATTCTCTTATTAATCCTCAATGAAAACGCGATTCGAAGCGCATATAAGTTATGTAAAGCCAACTATCGCGTATTACGGGCTTAGTGCTAATGGGATATGTCCACGCTGAAATCAAATTGTGACTTGCCAGCGTCACCAAAAACAACAGGGAGAGTACTTGGATTCGTAGGTTGAAGTAGTGATGCTTTAAAAACAATGGACGAGTTTCGCGAAGAGGGATGATTCCTGGGCCGCTTCTTTTTAGTCGGCGCCCTGGTCTGGGTCCCCAGACGTTGTGCGGGTGCTAGTTCTTGATCCGAATCCCACTCGCACCCCAAGACCCCGAAGCGGACATCCTCTGGGTCTGACGGTCCTCTGGATTTCGACTTGCAGTGGACGATGTAGTTGTTGCGAAGCCATGACAGGGTTTCGTGCACACGTGTGTGTGTTGTGCAAGACTCCGGGTCGACCTCAAAATATATTCGGGGGCATTCACCACTCGCAAACTTTGCTTGAGGCCGGTTCGGGTCTGGGACCAAGCGTTGTGGCGCACGCAGGGTCAGGTAGTCGATGAAGTAGAAGGCCTCCAAGTTTTTGAAGAGAGCAGCGAATTCGTAAACGTGGCGGGGGTATGGATGCTTCCCAAGGTATGAATGGATTCGCCCACAATGCGCACAGACTAAGTCGTTATCCCACTCATGATGGTAACGAACAGCTAATCGACGGACCTTGGCCAGCTGATCCATATCCAGATGTTCTGCCCATTTACCAAGACATCGGGCGTGCGTCATGTCGGGATAATCAATGCACACGACGTCAGATGACCGTTGGAGCAGGATGAGCTGCCCGTCATCTAATCTCAGATTACCTGGCTGCGCAAGCGCCCTCTCGACCAAATACTTGGCTTCGTTACACGAGTCGGAAAGCTGGGAAAGCGTCTTGTTCGTAACGATGTAATGCGAGTTATTGGCACACTCAAGGCCAAAGATAGGCTTCAAAACAGCAGAGTACCCATCGCCCTCGACCGTCGTTCCGTCCACGTGCCCCCCAGAAAACGTCGCAAGAGATCCAGCCCTAGTGGCTCCTGCGGAAGATGTATACTCAGCTGAAGCACCAACGAATTTGAGAAAATGGATCCCAGGTATGAAGATAGCTGTTTCCCAGATCATGTACCGAATATCGTACGGGAAATTCTTGAACACATTGAACCGTTGAAGAACCCGGGGCACATTAAATCGGAGAGGCCCGAACTGCATCGTAGATGACTGTGCCATCGCGGCTAGCCAAGGGCTACGACGGAGGACTCTGGGGGGGTGGCAATGGCCAGGGTTGCATTTGCTGGGCTCAGCGTAGGGTCCCGCGATAATCGCAAGACGGGAGCGGCGAGGTACCGGCCTTAGTATACGAACGTTTAAGTTGGACTCGAGTGCGTAGGTTCTGGCCCCACCGCGCACTTTATGTACTTAGACTGTGTGTCTCGGTGAGGAAGGCGATGTGAGTAGATGCTGGTATTGGGGGAGTCCGTGCTGACAAGGAACGGTGAGAGAGACCCAGGCGACGGCTGCCCAAGTGAGCCTCCCTTCCCTTGCCTTAGAAAACGTGCGGGATGTTGAGAGAGACCCACGTTCCCGAGCGGTGCCGGTAAAGAGCGGCCAAAATACCGGGTCGGTTGACCGACCTGCCAGTGTGTTATCGAAGCGTACTTGGGGGGCGTGGGTAAGTCATCACATTGAGTGCATG
Organism: Xylaria acuta; assembly: GCA_022495125.1. Lineage (NCBI taxonomy): Eukaryota > Fungi > Ascomycota > Sordariomycetes > Xylariales > Xylariaceae > Xylaria > Xylaria acuta. The sequence continues at coordinate 131,893 of MU383173.1, read as the reverse complement.
TCGGCAGCAGCTGACGATGGGGGACCAGCGACGGAGCGTCAGGTTGAGAATGATGCTTGGAGGGGAGGGGGGGGGGGGGGGGGGAGGGAGCTTCAAGAACAAACGACCCTTCCAGCGCAGTGCGGTATAGCAGAGGTACGGCATACTATGTAGGTAGCACCTAGTGGGGTGTAGCACCTGCCTAGATACCTAACGGTTGGGTGGTATAGAGTACTTATTCACAGGTAAAAACCCAGGATGCAACACAAACACATACAAACACAAAAACACAAAACATGGACGGCGTGCCGCGAAAACAACCTTGAGACGTTGTACTTTTTGAGGTTAATGGTAAAATCTGTAGGTGGATATATGGTTAGGTACAGCCTGAATTTTGGGTACGAAACCTACATGCCAGGTCGGGTCACGTTCAAACCGGGAGAGGATGCCATATCCCCGTATGCACGTACCTACGTAGGCTAGTGATTGTTCGATTGTTTCGATAGATATATGATTGTAGGTTCTGTAGGTGCTGTAGGTACTACGTAGGTAGGCGCCCTACATGGCGCTAAGCTCTAAGCCCGTTTGCATACATAGCACATTAACGTATGTAGTCAAGGACCTAGTGTACTTTCCCTACCTGATTAATCAGGCCAAGGTGCAGCTCTTGTCCTGGGGTGTCTTAGGGCTGCTTTAGGGGACTACTGTGTATGTGGATCCCTCTGCGCTGTGAGTTGTCATTACCTTCAGATCTGCTTTACTTAGGCGTTTGGGACATGGAACCTAAGGCAAGACAGGACAGGACACGAGCCGGAAACTGGCTCTCGCGCCAGACGATACTCTTACCTACATAGGTAAGGACTTACCTCTTACGTGGTGGGCCATTGATTACATGTAGCTTGCCAAGAATGCCGGACAAGGCCCCGTCGCTTCTACTATGTACTCAACGCCTACCGGTATAATTGTCTTCACTGGCGCACTGCTTCTGAAATGCGCTTTTATTGTATTCACTGTCTTCTCTAGTTATGCTTGGAGTATGCGATGGCCTCGAGGTTAGGAGGCCACCCAGTCGCAACATTCTATTAATATATCGACATAGGTACCTACAGTAGTAGGTAGGTGGACCCCTAGTGGGGATAGGGAGATCTGCACCATGTAGGTAGGGCCTGAGGTATCTAAAGTCCAACATAGATTGTCGGGGTTGTTACGATAGTGGGCAGTGGTTGCAGGACGTGTCATGATGCTGGGCTAGACTTCTGAGGCTTGATAAGGGAACAAGAAAAGAGAAACGACCACCATGGTCTGTCGACAACACCTGAGTGGCCTACCGTGCCAGATACCTAAATGTGTGCCCCCATTACGTACCGGTACAGTAATGGCACGCTTCGTCAGGCAGTCGAGAGATAGTGCTCTATAGGCAGCATTTTGTCGAATATGTAATGTGTTGTATTTGTAGGCAGGTAAATATGTTGTAGGAGGGATGGAGAAAGTCCACATGAAGACACCTGTGCGGGGTAATCTTATAGCACTGTCCAGTCGTACCTGCCACAAATACAACAACCTCTTGTTATCATGAAAGGCCACTTACGCTATGCCGAGCTTATTCCGGCGCAAGTCCCGCACGACGGACTTGACACATCAACCCGATCCATCCGGGCCTCTTGTTTTGCATGTGATAACATCAGATAAGCGAAATCGAATGCCTAAGTATCTACCTATCAGACTAACGATCAATAAGGTCTTGCCCACATACATCAATGCGTTTTACAGCTCAATGTCCACTGGCTCGCTCTCGAAGCTCCCCTTCAACGCAGCGTCGTCAGCTCCAGTGTTCTTCAACGACTCGGCCGAGATCTCCTCCTTCTTTGACGCCCACACGGCCTTCCATTCACCTTTGCAGACAACCTTGACCTTGCCTTGGAGCTGGTCGAGAGGCACCATGGGCCTCTTTAGCAACACCTCCCGCTCTTCCGTCTGGCCAGGCTCGATCGTGACATAGGCATCGTCTCCTGGAGGCATGAGCCGTCGCACCTGAATCGTCGGGATGTCGACCGCGTCTTTGCCCTCTGGCGTGAACGACAAGAGGCCGAGCTGCACCGCCAGAGGGTCGAGCGGCGAGTTCCACGTAAACACCGTTACGGGGCCCGAATGTGTATTGGTAACGCCGATCTTCAGCTTGGGTGGTTCCGAGCTCGCCTGCTGAACAGACACTTTGAGCGCGGAGAGGACTTGTTCCGACATGTCGACACGTGCTGGTTGCGACGCGACAGAGGATGCGTCTGCGTCGGCAGGAGACCAGATATTCCAGAAGACGATGAGAACAACGACAGCGGCAAGCACGGCGAGGATCCGACCTCGCGAGCGCGAAGACTGCTGGGGAACCATGAACACGGCCACCTAACGTCGACGGTTGGCTGTGGTGGGGTGGTCGATCGATGCGGGGGGCTGCGATCGCGATTTACTCCGTAAACCAAGGTGGGTTCCAAACTTCGCCGTTTGATTTCCGAACTATCGGCGGGGATATCGCTGCCGTACGAATTCCAATTGTCGTTGAGATACCGAGGATAAGGTAAGTTTCGGGTGCGGGAGATGGGGAAGTGGGTGGGAAGTAAGTATTTCTGGCCACAAGTGAAAGCATTACCTGAGGCTTGAGGGACTAAGCCCAGGGGTCTGACGTATGATACTCGTGCTGTCGGATAGGCACCACCAAAGAAGGCTTGGCGATGCCGCCTAATATCTCTAGCCACCTATTTCGGCCACCCTTTCTGGCTATTCATGCCACCCTCCACACTTATAACGAAGTATTCTTTGAAGTACTTACAACGCTGTGTATAAAACCAAGGTATCTCATAGGATATAATACGTACACTTAAAAAATAAAAGCCCACCAAAAGAAATTCTACCCGTGAGCAACTTTGCCATCTAACACAAGTAAAATATATATATATTTATAGCTATAGCGTTGTTTACTAGAGCACTAAGCTTGCAGCACAACACACTATGCAGTCGCTGTCTTCTACAATATTTGCAGCTTTGCTAAGGGTTTATAAATATTGGGGGGATCTTTAAACTACCTAACTAGGTAAATGGGGAGGGTGGCATGAAAAGCTAGATAGGGTGGCCGAAGTAGGTGGCTAGATATCTCTGCCTTTATCATGTCCAGCTTCTTAATTCGGCACCTGGCCTAGCCATATTGGTCTTGCATTGGCGCTACGCGCGGCCACCCTCCTTTTATCAGCTTTCATACACGCCGCCACGACCGTTTAAGAAGGCGGTTCTATCGAAGCTCTTGGCTCTCAGAACGATCTACTCGGACTTGGCCGGAGTAGAATGATTTTGGACATTGCAGTATTATTTTCCACGCGAAACAAGCTACCCTGCAGACATGAATGCATCGCAAATAACCAGCACCCATTAAGCGCTTGGCGGTTACTTGGCGGTTACTTGGCGGCTACTTGGCGCGCAACTCCCGAAACGGAGCTCGCCTCCGGGATGTAATTGGACGTTAATCGAATCCCTTGATATCAAACGGTGTATTGATCTGCCTAATAACCGGTGCACTTTCCAGAAATAGTAGGTGTTCAAACACAAAGCTGGCACCATGTTGTAGAGGTTTCTATTACTAATACTACTTAATATGCAACTAGCCAGTATAGTAGGGGACGAACTGGATACCTATTGATGAAATTTTGAGAGAAATCACTGATATGAATATTGTACAGATGGCTATACGCACGAGCGTCACGGCAGTTAGCAGGGCAGGTCCTCGTATATCGAATATCAAGACTTGAAATTGGTCTGCTGGCAGACATGAGACCACTGCTTATACAGCCAGTTCCTACATCGGGCAAAACAGGACGAAAGCGGCGGTCCGGAGCCCAGTTGGCGAGGCTAGAGTTACTACTTCGAGAAAATGCCCGTTCTCTGTTGTGAGGCTGAACCCGACTCGGACCCCGCTGATCGGCAGGCAAGATCAAAGCTGATTTAAATAACTCTGCCGAGAATCTAACAACGGAGCCGCCAAGAAGCGACTTCAAAAATGCTTATTGCACGGAAGACGCTTGGCTACATTATATCCCCGGCCAATCCGGTTGCCACGAGCACGTCTGAGTCCGGTACTACGCTGTATCCCATGCAGCACAGACGTCGGCCGTTAGAGAACCTCGGAGCTTGCCAAATCTATGGTGTTGTGTTAATCAACTAGGAAGAGGATATGGAGAAAACAAGGCTTAAAACTTCCGTTCAGAGCGCCCAGCAAGTCGAGAGTCACGATCGACAACTGCCAAGCTCTTCGTCAACACCGTCTGGGCATTATCACCGCAAAACCCTGAAAGTCGACCGTTGATCTTCAGGTTTCCCCTGGCGTCCTTCCCTTAGCAGTATGAGTATTGCACATCGTACAGTACTATTCGCTTTCCTAGGCTGGGAAATCCGAAGGTCTCGAGGAGAGTCTATCAGACCGCCGAGGCAATTCGGAAAATGTCCATTCAGCACATGCCTCCTTCGGTATCGTTCATTATTGATCGGCATCGTCAGCTGTCTTGCGGTTATGGCGCTTTGTCGTGGTCGAAAGCGTTCTGCCTCTTGATATCTTCTCACTAAGCCAACTGGGGACGCATTCGAGTATAAAGTCGAGCTGTTTTCCAGGCTTGAGGTGACTTTCGTTCTATCTCATCATCACCATCAACCTCACTCCTTAACAGCCTGCCCTCTTCTCGCACTTGCCTTTTAAGACCAGATTTTCTTCCGTCACCATGAAGTTCGCCGCCGCCGTTTCCGCTCTCGCCACTGTGGCTAGCGCTGCTTCCATTAGCATCGGCAAGCCAGTTTCGCCGCTCGATGTGAAGATCGAGATGGTTGGAAACACCGGCGTGAAGGCCAGCATCACCAACAAGGGAACCGAGGATCTCAAGGTCTTCAAGACCGGCTCGTTCCTTGACAAGCGGCCGACGGAGAAGGTCAAGGTTACCCAGGGCAAGTCCAAGGTCCCCTTCACTGGTGTCCGCCTTCGCGTCAAGCAAACCGGTCTTAAGGAGTCCGCCTTCCAGGTCATCCCCGCCGGCAAGACCGTTGAGACCGAGTTCGACGTTGCCCAGCTGCACGACCTGAGCGCCGGCGGTGCCTTCGACTTCATTTCCGAGGGCGCTCTGCAGTACACTAAGGCCGGCAGCAACAAGATCACCGGTTTTGCTCCTTACTCGAGCAACCTGGTTTCGGCGAGTATTGACGGCCTTGCCGCATCCAAGGTCTTCAAGTCCTTCCATGCCAAGATGAAGCGCCAGGCTATCCAGAGCGACTGCACCGGGTCCCAGCAGAGCGCTACGGCCGACGGCATCAACGCCTGCGCCGATCTCGCTCAGCAGGCTGCGTCCGTCGCTGGGTCGGACGACGACAAGCTCACCGAGTACTTCAAGAACGCGGACGCCGAGACGCGGTCTTACGTCGTGGACGTCTTCAACAACGTCGCCGCCGAGTGCGGCAGCACATCCTCGGGAGCTCCGTACTACTGCTCGGATGTCTATGGCGCCTGCGAAGACGGCGTTATTGCCTAGTAAGTGATTCCTGGCCCCCCCCTCGCTTGAGATGGCAATTACTGACGACTGATAATTAAAGCACTCTGCCTTCGGAGGGATACATGGTGAACTGCCCCATCTTCTTCGACGAGCTGCCCCCTGCGAGCAGCCAGTGCCACGCACAGGACCAGCAGACCACCGTGCTCCACGAGACCACTCACCTGACCTCGGTCGCTGGCACCGACGACTACGGCGGATACGGCTACGACTTCATCCAGAGCCTCACTGCCGAGCAGAACTTGAACCACGCCGATACTTACACCCTCTTCGCTCAGTGTAAGTTTCTTTCCCTAGCAAAATCGCAGTACTATTGTAGTAAGTGCTGTTTGCTAACTTTGCTTCCCCCTTAGCTATCTACGCCGGCTGCTAAGCGCGTCGCTGCACTGCCGGGTCTGCTGATGATGACCAAGAGGCGGAGAGATGGTTGATGAATATTGATGACATTTGGTTCTTTCTTGTCCATATGAGCTGAAGCTGTATATAAATAACGATTTATGCCTCGCATGCCTCCGAGTTTGGGGGCACGAGTATGTTGTATAAATGCCATTCTCGTTGAGAAAGCTCTTCAATTTTGTTTTTCTTGGGGTGCAAAACGTAATATGTCGTTAAGCGCCCGCCCCAGATTCTATCTAACATGTGTGACGATCGGCGAGATCCGCGCATATGCCATAGATATTCTGAGATGTACTGTGTGTAAATCTTGGATGGGCGAAATGGCTTACAGCGTGCAGGGGTTTTCTCGGTGATTTCCTGAGACCCTAAGATCGCAACGGCTACGTAGTTACTGGTTAAGATCGCTCTTTCGGTGGATTTCTTGTGTTAATTAGCAAACACGTCATCCTGGAAGCACATTTCGAGATTTAATCATTTATGCGCAAGAGCCCGGATAAGCATGTCTGAATATGCCAGAAGGCAGTTCAAACACATCTCTCAAAGAGTAGAGCGCCAAAAATAGCAAGTTAGTGTCGTCAGTTACTTCGTACACTAAACCTTAAACGCAACTAGACTACCTATAATTGGTATCCTTAGATGATGGAATGGGTGTGGAGTGGCCAAGCATCGTCTCCGAAGCCTCAGCCGGCATTAATCACTTTAACCGCAAACGTCAGATTACGCTCGGGACCATGACATAGTCCGCCGGCCGTTCCTCCCGAGCTTGTCTATTGGGTATAGGTAAGAAGCTTGCGGCGGATCGGTCGATATGTCGTCGGCATCGGCATGTCTATATGACCGTTTCACGGTTGGGGATGGGCCTTTTCTTTCCCTTCTTTCTCTTTTAGGTCATTGGATCGCAAAATGCGGAGTGAGTGGGCGGCGTGCTCGGGTGTCGATGGATTAGCCGGGGTAAAGGAGCGTACTATAAGAAGATAGTTCTGTCTTACTTAACTATCCAACCCTTTAGATGATTATTGAGTTTTACCTATAGGCATTATAGCCAGCTCATAAAGGATAACGTTCACCATGCAAGATTCCGTTCTACTGCTCCGTGTAGCCGGCGCCCTGGTGCTTGGGTACATTATCCAACGGCTTCTCCGCTCCGTCCTATCCCCCTTGCGGTCCGTGCCGGGACCGTTCCTCGCGCGATGCAGCGACTTGTGGTACGCCTGGCACGCGAAAAAGGGACGTTGGGAGGTGCGGAATATAGAACTACACCGGAAACACGGTATGTACAACCCAACCCACGCCAGATAACCGTAGCAGACTCATCAGTGTTACAACAGGCGCGATCGTCCGTTACGGTCCTAATCGTTATAGCATCAGCGACCCGGAGGCCATGGGCACTATCTACGGCCATGGCACGCGCTTCGCCAAGTCCTCTTGGTATTATGCGTGGGCGCCGCCCGACGGCTGGAATCTCTTCGCCGATCGCTCGATCCAGCGTCACGCGAACACACGGCGACAGCTGCAGAGCACGTATTCGATGACATCGCTAGTATCTTACGAGCCTTACGTTGACCACTGCGCCGACATTTTCGAGCAGCGTCTTTCTGAGATAAGCGAGGCGGGCACGGCGGTCGACATGGGGCATTGGCTCCAGTGCTATGCGTTCGACGTCATTGGGGAGATCACGTACGGGAAGCGCATCGGGTTCTTAGACCAGGGCGCCGACATCCAGGGGATCATGCACGAGCTCGAGAGTCACCTGATCTACGGCGTGTTGATTGGAATTTATGCTCGTTTCCATCGCGCCACATTCGCGTTGGTCAGCCTCCTTGCAGGCAAAAAGGGTGCCGGGAGAGAATATGTCGTAAGGCTCTCCAAGGTCAGCATTGCAGAGGAGCAGGAGAAGAGAAAGACGGGGCAAGCGGAGGACCGAGAGCTCATAGGCGCCGAGCCTTTCGTCTCGAAGTTCTTGGCTAAACACGAACAGGACCCCGAAAAGTTCACCATGGAGCATGTCTTGGCCGGGTGCACGGCAAATATGGCGGCCGGGTCCGACACCACTGGAATCACTCTATCAGCCATTCTCTATTTCCTACTTAAACACCCGAAGTGTCTGCAAGAGCTGCGCAAGGAGATTTCGGGGTTCCAGGAGCGGGGACTGTTGTCCGCCCCCTTCGGTTTTAAGGAGACCCAGCAGATGCCTTACCTCCAGGCCGTCATCAAGGAGACATTGCGGATGCACCCAGCAACGGGTCTGCCGCTAGAGCGAGTAGTACCGGAAGGTGGCGCGACTATTTGCGGTCGTTTCTTCCCGGCGGGTGTAAGTGTTGCTGAACTTCGGCCTGGACATAAGAGTCGATCTCTAACTACACTGCAGACGATCGTCGGCATCAACTCCTGGGTGGCGCATAGGAGCATCGAAACTTTTGGTGCAGATGCCGACGAGTTTAGGCCGGAGAGATGGCTAATAAATGATGCGGACAAGCTTGCTGCCATGAATAGGCAATGGATACCTGTTAGTCCCGGTCTCGTATGAAACTCTTTGAAATGCAGCTGACGTATCATCTGCCTCGCAGTTCGGTGTGGGATCTAGGACTTGTCTCGGTCGCCACATTTCCACGCTTGAGATAAGCAAGCTCATCCCACGCATCGTCTGTGGATTTGACTTTGAGCTCACGGATGAGAGTGCTGAGGATTCATGGTCTACTCGAAACTACTGGTTTGTGAAGCCCCACGGGTTCAATGTCAAGGTTACTTGCCGCGAGCCAAAAATATCAGCATAGGGGAACCGAGGGTCGATACGCCAAAGGAAAGAAACGGGGTGTGCCGTGGTGTAACTAAAAAGGTAGGTGGAAGTGCTATTATGGCGATATTTTTATGCGAAAAATATCCGTTTACCGAAGAACGAAAGATTTAGCACTCAGTACCTAATCTTTACTTAGCTCTATCCTGGTCTTATGGTTCCTCTGACAGAATACTTGGAGCTGGGCGGCGGCTGAGCTGAGCTCAACGCAGGAAAGTAAAGGAGGGTGGGAAGGAGGGGCTTGGCGACGAGGTAAATACTTAGCAGGCCCTTGATAAATCATATCATCAAGCTTCAAAAGAGGAGAGGGACTCGAGTTTCGTAGAAAATTAATGTTTCGTGACATCATGGAAATTGTGGCACATCTAATAACACGATTTTTGATAGTGAGATTAGGGCATAGACGAATCGTTATACTAGAATAATTGATAATCATTTCAATGAATGCAGGCTATCCTATATACCTTAACTCCTAGGTCCCCCAGATTCCTATCGATTCATTCTTTAGCTCTGCTCAGAGTTTTTTCAGTATGCCATGAGCCTAAAATGTTACTGTGCCATTGCCGTTTCTATGGACGCCCCGAGCGAATATCCGACCAAGATGGAATGACCCTCGATATACCAATGAATGAATGAATGAATGAATGAATGCAGACACTCTGACTCCTCGTTGTGTGAAACACATGCAGGGTGATTAACAGTTGTAGGATGAGCCTAACGCCCATTCAAAATATAGACAAGAAAGTTTCATAACGTCGTGACCAAACAAACCAGGTCAGGTATCCCGATGACTAGTGGCCGATGGGGTGCCTCGGTCCGGACTCGTAGCAGTCTGTCCTGCTGCCGTATGCGGTGGTCCATAGTGCCCGTGCAATTCTAAAATTTCATTCACCGTTCCCAATGCCCCGGCCGCAGCGTTACTGTCTCCGCGGGCACGATTCTGGCCGGACACGTCGCTGTTTCTCCTCGAGTGAGCTTTTCCAGGCCGCGTGATACTGTTTGATCGGCGTCGGGATTCCGCCTCGTTATTCTCAGTCGTATATATCTCTGATACGCCGTGAGGCCCTTCCAGCTCGCTTGTGTCGCTGGGTTGTCGACTGTGTCCATATGGTGCCTGGGTGTCTATGCTTACTGTCTGTGACATGCGAACAGCGCCGTTGTCATGGCGCGGATAGGAATCGAGACTCGACTGACGGCCGTCAGACGCGACGGACGCCGGATAGTTAAACGATGTGTCCCACAAGGGAGGCGACGAAGTGCTCGAGGTTGTGAAGTTGGGCGTACGAGACGGCGAGCTATCGGCAGTCACACTCGTGGCCGACCGAGATCGCATATGTGGCGACGGTAGCATAATTGGGAACCTATGCAGGGGGTCTACATCGGTAGTAGAGTCGATTTCGGAGACAGTTGGCTGCCCAAAGCCTGATTTTTGAGAACGAGGCTCGCTGCCGGATTCGCGCCTGGATTCAGCAGCCTTCTCCGCATCTCGCGCGGCCCTCTCGGCCTTCTTGAGCCGCAAGACTATGAAGACGGCTGCGACTACAATGGCAACCAAAATCACGATGGCGCCGGTGACTATTCCACCCAGCGCGCCAGAGGAGAGTCCACCGCCGCCCCCACTGCTGTCGCTCGTTTGGATAGCGTCTACCTTTGCGACGGTGCTTGGGATGAGCTGCGGGATCTCTACTACCGTCGGGGAGCCGGAGGACGTATTTGGCAGGTCTGTGATGACAGTCAAGCTCGTAACCACGGTGGTGGTCGTGCGGCCTCTTGAATCCGTTGTCGTCTTAGTTTCGGAGACCGGTAAAGTCTTTGGGGTGGTGTTGTAGCAGACACCCGTGCCGCAGACCCAACCATCGCGGCAGCAGCCACCCCCAAGCGAAGCTGCGCAGCCAAACCAGTTTGGTTGGCATGACTGGGACATAGATTCGCCTGGAGGGGCGACGCAACCGCCGCTATCGTTGCAAACAAACCCAACTGGGCAGCAGGAACCTAAGGCAATCCGTTAGCTGTGGCGCGTTCCGTACCCTACGAAGTCAACTCATACGAAGCAAACGACACAAGCTGACTCTGAAGCCGACCATCAAAGTTGAAAACACTCTACCAGCAGATAATTCCCCTCCATCCTATGCGATTCAACTTACCTGCACCAAGGGTCGCCGCACAGTTGTAGTATCCAGTCTTCCCATTACATGAGGTTGGGCCAGCTGTTGTGGCGTAGCATGATGCCGTGTCGCACTCGAAATAATCCGGGCAGCACTGCAACATTCAGAGTCAGTTATCGCCATCTTAAAACAAGATATAAGCTTCCAGGGCGTCTTTCTGGGCCAAGCAGAAGTCTTATTCTCTTGAGATTTACTTACTCCACCGCCGACCGAGGAAGGGCATAACGACCAGCCGCTTGTTTGGCAGACATCCTTCCTCTTCACATGTTGGAGAATCTTTAGGCTCTTTTCAACCCAATGGACCTCGTATTTGCCATCGTCATCTTGATTTGCTGAGGCCGATTGTGTTAACATCCCCAATACTAGTAACAACCCCACGCAACCTGAACATTGCCAAAGGCCCCGCATGGTATGATCGTGGTGATGCGGGCGGATATCTCTCGTAACATATAGCTAGCTAATGCGATGGTCGAACCGCGTCGGAAGCAAACGTGAGCGATTTCGCAGTTGATGCTTTTATTGTGCTCGAGGATCGCTATTCAGCCCCAGTTCGGATTGAAACCTGACGCTCAGCCAGGCGTATCGAGCCGATCATCAAAGTCACTTGGGCAGATATCACGAGGCTGAGTGCTGTCGCATCGGGCACAAGTTGTCCGGAAATGAGGCACGAAAGAAGAAAGTTCATAAACAGGCTCGCGATAACGACTGCGAAGAAGAATCTCTCTGTTCCACACGAAAACGATCGAGGCGGCGCATACTGTTCTTGCCTGTTGGGCTGGGCTTATGGGGACCGAGGGAACGGATCTACTAGTACCTCCAAGACGGGGCCTCCGCGCAGTACGCAGCGCCAGCAAGGGTACGAAGAGGTGGGATGGGGTCTTACGATGGCACTTTTCAGAGGGGAATCTCTGAGAACGGTGTTCTTTGCCTATGGGAAAGCGAAGAGAACGGTCACGGCATCCAATATGGAGGGCTACAGCCGGCCAGCTAGCCAATAGCAATCGTATACATGTTGATATTTATACCAAGCTGAGGTGATGCATGCTAGCTGCGTTGCTTTCCGACCCCAAGCGTGCCACGGACCCCCGCCGTCAGCATTCCACCGCCTGGTGATTGGACAGACGAGCGATCTATCAGCTAACGGGCTGCAGATTATCGGCGGCGAGAGCAAGTGGGCGTTGGTCATGTCGTATCGGCCGCATCTGTCCAGATGTTGCGGGCGTCTTGTCAGCAGCGGTGACTGGTCGATAGTTGGGGTTTCCACACCCATACGACGCAGCCTGCCTCTGATTATGGGCCTGTGGTATGATACTGTGCATGCTGCAAGACATCGGGTAGAGAACACCCTTGCGAAAATCCTGTGCGACACTTCGAGAAGAAGAAGAATAGGCACTGCTCCCGTCAAGAGAGGCCTGGTTTATTAGTCTAGAAGTTGTAAGCTTGCAGTACAATAGGCAGGGCATTGAGTGGTACTGGCTATACCTTGGGGGCCGTGAAGACTTGCTCTCAGTATCTATTGCTTCAGGTGTTGAGTACCTGGCCATCTCGGGTTGCATAGTTCACTTATATAGGTAGCTTCGCAATTGCGTACTGAAAGCATTTCTGGGGTACAAAATAGTGCAGTTCAACTCGCCACACAGCAGTTTATAGGGACGATGAGCTGATTACCTACTAGGTACACCTGGAAGTGCGTTGCCAAGATTTTTCTTTTTCGTGAATAGCGGTTCAATATTGACCAGGTAGGTAGGTACTATAAGAATATCGACGTCCCGTAAAAGAATTCCTGTCAGGGCTTCCTATCGCATTCGTATGACTGTTATATGGATCAATGAATGAATGATATCATCGGTTTCGCAACACAACGATCAGCACCCCTACCAGTCAAACATTTGATTCGGGAGTGTATCAGCCCAACTGAGCAAGATGTGAATCGAAAAGTGAAAGACTAACTGTGATGTCCCCTTGACCACGCGACTCCGGATAACTGCCCAAATCGTCAGGCAACCGACTTATTGGTTCTTCGCTGTTACGTCCGCTCAAATAGCCGAGTACGGTTCGGGTTTGCAAATGCTCGTTCCCTGGCGGCATTTCGGAAGCTCATGGACCTTGACCGCCAACTTTACACAACATGAATTACGGGTAGTCTGAAACTCCGCACGAGCAATCGCGCAAGGCTTCCATCGACGAGTACCACGCATCACTTTTCTAGTGTCAGGGAGAGCTCGGCCAGCAGGCGGCTTTTCGACATGCTCGTATTACTAGCACCACAACATCATTTGGTCTTTGATAGCGTGGAAGCTAATGTTAGCTTGGCTAAGTCTTTTAAGTATGTCTGAAATTTTTGCTCAACTTGAACAACTTCGTTAGACTAGTCGATGAAGACGTACCGACTAAGCTCACCTACCTACGGAGTACCTAAGTAGACTAACGTTGAAAGTAGACACGCCTCCTAACTTTATAGTTGGTAAAACGGTTCTAAACACAGTGACAATATATTGAAACTACTATCGAGCCTGCGCATGCTATTGCTGTCATATTAAATCTGGTTTCTGTACCGACCTTACTCTCGGTTTTGGTCTCATTCAATGTCACATAACGTACCATATAGGCATATGAATATCCCTCATTTTCACCAAAGCCTTCGTTTTTGATCTGATTGTTTGCAAAATCCTAATGCCAATGTCTAGACTAACAGTACCTGGCTTAGCGAGCAGGTCACGCCCCCAAGCAAGCTCAACCCCGCAAGTTGATCCCCTCACGACTTCAATGCCTGACCCCTGACTTCTCCACCCCCAAGATCAGCTCAATAACACCTACTTGTAGCTATTAGACTAGCCACCACCGATTACGCTGGCGCAGAACCTGCTCCGACTTTGGAGGTAGCAGACCCTCCGAGAATCTCTTCCTAGCCACGACGCGAAGTCTGGGCGAAGCGAGGTGCATCTACGCCTGTTCCCCATAGCCCCATGTTCGGAAGAGGACCCAAAACGGATGAATGACTAATATTACAAAACTGGTCACGGTAAACGTTTTGCTCATCTACTTATGATTATCGTGAAAGAGTGTGTCGCCTTAAGCTACAGCCCACCTTTTCTCCCGCCTTTTCCATTCACCGAATAGTCAATCTGCTATGACATGATTTTAAATCAACACCCACACACCTCCACCGTCCCGCACGTATACTCAAACTCAGGCTCAGGAGTAGCTGGGGTGGCACTCGCTGTCAGAGGTTGGATGCTTGAAATGCTTGTGGATCTGCGCCCCGACGGTTAGCAAAATGCTATTGTTTACGAAGCTTGCGCCACCCAAAGCCCCGAAAAGACGATCGAGAGCAGGTCAGTCGGACCCGGATACAACAGCATTGTCTATATCTCGCTTGATGAGTGTTACCTAGGCTGCTGCTTGGACCCTTTCCTTGAATTCAGAGCTGACCAATAGTCGTGAGTATATAGGTTGCGCATATTGGTACGCTCTACCATGGGAACTTGCATGATTTGCTGATGACATAGATATTGACTAACACACCATCCCAGTAAGGAGAAAGTACGAACATCCCCAATATTCAATCCTCCGATTCTAATACGAGGGGTTACACGCTGACGGGTCATGTGGATTTAAAAGAAGAAGAAATGCGACGAGAAACGCCCGCAGTGTTCGCGGTGCGCCGAACGTGACGTGGAGTGTGCCTATGAGGCAATTAAGCCTCGCCAGCGAAGAAAGAGGGATTCACAATCGAGCTTCAGAATAGATACGTCTTTGGGGGATATCTCTTTGGGGGAATACGAATGGGAGGAACAGGTGGTGACACCCTGCGAATCTGAATACTTCAGTCCAATTGAGACTAGGTTGGACCTGTCGCCATCGTCACATATACTTACTGACGCAAGTGATGATCCGACTTCCCCTTCATACGAGACCAGAGTTAGCAACGGCCAATGCCAAAATCGGCAGATCGTTCGAAGAGGATCGTACGCCAGAGTATTGTCCTCTGCGCGGTCCCTACGACCTGAGCTCGCTATGATCGCACCATGTCCAGTAGGATCTCCTACGCTAGAGTTTTGCATACCAGTATTCTCGGAATTCTCAGACCGCCCCAATCGCCGCGCTTTAGTCGATCATTTCTGTAATGTGTTGTCCCATCTCATCGTGTTCAGAGAGGAATCGGGCAATCCGTTTCAACAGCTGGTTCTCCCACTCTCTCACAACAGCTCGCCTGTTATGAATGCGATTTATGCTCTAGCAAGCGCGCATTTAGAGTACCGTGGTGTCCAAAATACCGAAAAGTCTCTCTACTTTCATAACCAGGCCATTCAAGGACTAGCAAGAGTCATTGAAAACCAGGGGAAAGTTAACCAGAACGAGTTGCTGGCTGCCATCATGCTCCTCGTCTATTACGAAGTGGTAAGTGCTCTGGCGGCACATAGATACTCGACTAAAGGACTCGCGGCTGACTTTTCTTAGCTCGTGCAACGAGGACGAACAAATATCATTGACGGGCACCTCAAAGGGGCCTTCGCTATCATGTGTTTGAACCAAGAGCTGTTAACCCCTGTTGGTCTATTCCTGGAACGCGTGTGTTGCCCTGATAGCCAACTTCGTGGTTTCTCGTACCCAGCACTGACAAGATTTCTAGGCGTTCGGGTTCTATGATGTGATCACAGCTTTATCGTTGGGGACACCTCCATTGTCAACCGCCCCGAGCGCGGGCGGTCTATTACCAGTCCCGCCGCTTGATGCTCCTGCTGCCTCTCCTCTAACCAACGTCGACACCTTATTAGGGATGGCCACGACATTGTGGCCTATTATGCATCGCCTCTCCAACCTATTATCTATAAAGAAGGAGCTAGAGGATGCCCAACGGATGAAACAGGCATCCAAAGTGGCCGTCCTTCGAACGGAGTTTGAAACAACATCTCAAGCGATCGAAGCTGCACTGACGCAGTGGAAGCCCTGTCTGCCGCCCAAGATCACAATTCAGGGCGATGTACTGGTGCTAAAGGGCGTAGTAGGGGAAGAAATCCCCGAGATGGCTCGACTCCAATCTATATTACATAACGCCCTGGCATACCGCCATAGCGCGTCCGTCTATCTATATCGCACGATTTACGGATACTCCCCAAAACATGAGCTGGTGCAGCAACATTCACACTCTGCGCTGCGCCATTGCGTCGAGACGACAGCCGCCCGAGGCCCGATGAGCGCTTTACTGTGGCCGCTATTCGCCGCAGCGTGCGAGGCGATCAGCACCGCAGACAGGGAACTCGCGCGCAAGGCATTCAGCGAGATTGAACAACGCCAAGGGATGACGAACATCCAAGAAGCTTGGAGAATCATCCAAGAGGTGTGGAAAAGACTGGACTCGCTGGATGACGACTTTCCAGTGGGGAAGACTCCCGACCTCTGGAGGACTGTCTGCGCCGAGATGGGGGTTACTATTGTATTCGGATGATGCGACATCTGAACCAAAAAAACAAAATTTTTAATAAAATTTTTAATAAATAAACGAACAATGGAACCCGAACCACATGTACAACAAGAAGGTAGCCTCATGTTGTAGCGAAAGAAGATAATGCTGAAATACCGACCAAACATTGATCGAGACAACATGAGAACTTCATACACCGACCTTACAGTACCTTCTTAGCAAGTGACAAATCCAATAACCACCGGAGTGGGACTTGAGATCTATCGGGGTGATATAAATAGCTCCCCACGTACCAACAGTACCTACTTAGAGTAATTAACGATTTAGGCGAGATGTGGCCTAGTGTAGTTCGGTGAGGGATCGTCGCAGGTCACAACGCATCCATGCATCTCCCAGCTTAATGCTCAAGTCGGGCGGTTTATCCAGCATGAACAGGCGTGCCGTGCCATGGCTCGCCTCCGTCAGTGGTCATCTATACATACCTACATATACGTTAGGTAGGTAAGGAGAGAGCCAGGGAAATTACTTACTGTAAGTACCTACTTAAGTATGCACCATACACACTACCCAGGTACCTAACGTCTTATTACTGTTCCCGGTAAGGGTGTGGGTGGACCTGGCCCCATTCAGCATATGGAAGTGCCGGTCGGTACCTAGGTACTCATTATTCCCAGGCCGCAGTTTGCGACTCGCCCAACGGTTTGTAGATTTCGGGACGCCATCGTCTCGTCTCGGACGTCAATGCTGCCTTTCCATCATGGTCGTCTTTTTTTTCGCTTGCTTCCGAGAATACGGTTTCAGATGGTAACGCAAAATATCTACTATGTGCCTACCAATCGAATGGTATTACATGTGCAGTACAACGCAGTACTTGTACCTAAGTAGGTAGGTACCTCCTACATAGGTAGTGTAGGCTTACTTATTTAGCTGATTCTCTCTGCTGCTGCTTGCTGCTGTGTCCCCGCACCCTTCTAGAACACGGGGTAGAAACACTAACAAGATGTAGCTAGCACAACTGTACTAACCACGGTTGTCTGACGCTGCTAGTCAACGGCTAATTTAGTCCAACACAAGCTAGTTCGAGGTACTGAATCCTTCACCGCGCGTGTAAGTAGGCCACGTCGATCTGTCATCAGAACAGGTTTTGTTGTTATTATTTTAGTGCAGTGCAGTGTGTCGAAGACAGCCCCTGCCAGGACCCAGCGACCGTTGCAGCGGCCGACCCCAGCGTTCCGGGTGTGTGTGTGTGTGTCGTCGCAGACTGCCGCGAAGAGCCGGGAAAAGCTGCAGTCTCCCCCCACACGTTCTATTAAGGTACAGCTCTGGCAGCTTGGGCAACATGCCCAGGCAACATGGTGCGGTGGTAGCCAGCGACAAGAACCCCACAAAGATGTTCCGATCCTACCAGAGCGCAGCGACAGGCCAGGGCCACGACACGACAGCCTGTGCGAGTCCACAAAAACCGCCCCCCGCCGCCCGCCAAATGCCCCAGAGCCCAGGCTGACTGCCGGCTCAACCACGCTACCCATCATGGATATTCTTTCCAGCGTGGTGGTGCTTTAGTCTGGTGTGAGCGACGGCCGTCCACCTCTCCCACTGCGTGCTGCCCTCCGACGACGGCGACGACGACGGAGACGAAGACGACGAAACGCACAGAGCAGCTGACCAACGAGGCCGCTGCGGATCCCCCACGCCGACCATGGCGACCCTCGTCAACGCCAACGCCAACGACGAGGCGGTGCCGACGCCCAAGCAGATCCGCTTCATCAATAACCAGGGCCAGCCCCCGACCAAACGCAGGAGAATCAACGCCGCCTGTCTGACGTGTCGCAAGAGGAAGACCCGGTGTGCCGGCGAGCATCCGACCTGCTCTACCTGCGACAGGAATGGACACGTCTGTCTGGGCTACTCCGACACCATCGACAAGCGGAAGGACGTCGCCGGGCGAGTCCCTGGCTCGAGTCTGGATGGCAGCCAGGCCGATCACAACGACGAGGCTGACGATTACTTCGACACCGACACCGACCCCGAGCCGAGACCGTATAAGGACGGCCGAAACGGTAGCAAGCAATCCGAGAATGCCGATGGGGCGTCAGTCGTCTCGAGTCGCACGTCCGACACGCCGCAGGACTACGCCACTCCCGCTATCCCGTTGAAGTCGGAGTCTATAGACTGGGAGGACGTCCATTCCCAAAAGGCACAATCGACGCCGCGCCGTGAACAGGTGGGGCCGCGGGCGACAAACCCTCGCCAGTCGTCCTTCTCGACCGACGATGGCCGCAGTCCCAGTGGCCGGTCTCCGGTAGTACATCACAGTGAGAGCGGCCACAGAGTCCCTTACTTCCGCTATTTCGGACCCACCGCCATCGTCCCTGGATTCAAGCAAATGGTCGTCAAGGTGCGTGGTAGGCGGCGCAGCTCCATGTCTGCTACGTCGCCCAGCACCGGCTCCGTCCCGGCCGGCCTACTATCAACCTCAGCGCCGGACATCGACCTGGGCAACATCGAAGACATTCCTTTTTACGACATCAACGACCCAAATCCCGTGCACCCGTTAATTCTCAACCTCGTCGAAACCTTCTTCCTCCGCCTGGGTAGTAATTATCCCTTCCTGCGCCGCCACAAATTCCCTCTTCTTGTTAAGGAGAAGCGGGTCGAGCCTATCCTAGTAGACGCTGTCTGCGCCCTGGCCGCACGGTTCTCTGATATTAGTCTGTTCCAAAAATGGAACGACGGGAAGCTTGCTAAGTCCGAGCATGGCCAAGTTTACGCCCAGCGTGCGAAAGCCGCCACCGTAGACACATTTGCTTGTCCATCAGTCGCCGCCGTCCAAGCATGCTTACTAATGGCGTATGACGGGTTCGGTGCGGATCAGGACAGTGCACTCTGGATGTACCTCGGTATTGCCATCCGCATGGCCGTCGACCTGGGGCTTCCGAGGGAAGATGGCGTCAAATACCAAGGCGTCGAAGACAATTGGTACGCACGCTGGCATGAGAGGCAGCCCGAAGCCTTCGCCGATGGGGCCCGTCAGGACGGCGATGAGCCCACATTGAGCCCCGGGGAGCAAAAAGAAATCGAGCAAGAGCGCATCGATACTTTCTGGGCCGTCTTCTTCCTCGACCGAGCTATCTCGTCTGGCACTGGGCGGCCGGTGACTCTCAGAGACGATGACTTCGACCTGAGTCTCCCCAAGTCATCCCTTAGCCCATCGTCCGGATGGCCTAATCCATATGCTGCTCTCCTTCATATAATTCATCTGTACGGCCGGGTATCGGATGTTCTAAACAACATCAAACAACCAAAGGACTTAACCAAGGACAAGCTTCACAGGCTTGTTGTGATGGAAAACGAATTGACGAAACTACATCAAAGGATGGATTCACGTCTTCGATTCGATGCCAACAACTTCCAGGCGCATGTGAAGAAGGGGAACGGCACAACTTTCATATTGCTTCACTTTTGGTTCCATGCATTGATTATCGTACTTCATCAGCCGACACTTCTCACATCTCAAGGGACGATTGATCGCAAGCACCAGTTGAAAGCCCATAGTCGAGAGCTGTCCATGTCGAGCGCCAAGACAATCGCCGATATCCTTGCATTCGCTGAATTATTAGACCCCAGATGCTTTATCGGTAATCCTTTTACATCTCAGCCAATTTATATTGCAGCATGCGCCTTTCTTCTCGAGTCGAAGGCAAACTCGTCTCAACCCGACTCTCGAAACCCATCGCCATCGCCGGGGCACAAAAACCAAGCACCCAAAACAACAGACCAGAACAATGCATCTTCGAAGCATTTACTCTTGGCATCTGCGGCGCTCCAGAATTACCAACTATGTTATAAAGCCCTCAAGCAGATGCATGCATATTGGGGCGGGGTTCGTTATATCCTCAACGTCCTTGACCAGAAATCTCATGGGGAATGGGATTGCGAGACGTTTACCACAGAAGAATATGAGAGTACCAAGCGGATGAGACGGGATAATCTCTCCCAAAGGTTTGCTAAGAACTTTGACTTTCCAAGCTCTCCCATGCCCGAAAGTGGCCCGCCTCTTGCATGGTCTCTCACAGGCACGACCAATTCGCCCAACTCCAGCCTCACCCTGTTCTTCCAGAACCCCGTGAACGCTGGAATGGGACCGGGCCAACACCCACCGCAGCAGCAGATGCTACAACCCCAACAACACAATTCGGCCCCCGCCACAGCGCCCACACCACCTGGCAATATGATCTATGATCCTATTCGCCAGAGCCTTCCCGAGACATCCATGTATCCGCCCGCTTACCCACAGCCGACTACGTCAGCTCTGCGAGATTCGGTGCGGGTTCCGCCTTCTACGGTTCGCAATCATTCCCAACTGCGATACGAGAACCTCAACCAGGATGACACAACTAAGATTCCCCAAACACAAAACAGCAAACTGCCAATCAACTCGGTGAACACACAAGGCCCTGTCAACGTTCCCGACGTGCCATATACGTCAACCACGCAGTCGTCGTCCAGCTACGACCAGCCGAGCTACCTTTCGGGAACTTCGCCATCGAGTACGCAAAGCCAGACATTCGGGAATAATGGCCATCCCACGCCGTTGGTAACGTACGCTGGCGATGGCGGACCGTCCACTTTCGCGTCGAGCGGCAGCGGACTTGCTGCTAGCGGCTATTCGTACGTGGGTGCCCCGGGGTCGGACTTACACCTCCTCACGTACGACAACGAGACGGACATTGGACAGCACCTCACGACCTTCGAACACTCCGAGATGATGAGCTGGTTCGGGGACTACTTCCCCAACGACGTCTTCGGCCTGTATCCTGGAGAGTCGAATATGTGATGGACGACATGATTCCCCCTCACGCAACTATTCACACAAATGTCATGCAATCGATGTATTTTACCCTTCATCTTTCTAGGCGTCGAGCTTTTATTTTATTTTTCTGGTACGTTTTGTAATCTCTGGTGGTGGTGGTGTCGTTGTTTGTGGGATGAAACTACTTTATGATGGACGAGTGAGGTACCACTTATGACCAA
Source organism: Xylaria acuta (assembly GCA_022495125.1). Taxonomy (NCBI): domain Eukaryota; kingdom Fungi; phylum Ascomycota; class Sordariomycetes; order Xylariales; family Xylariaceae; genus Xylaria; species Xylaria acuta. Next base: position 110,530 of record MU383173.1, on the reverse strand, counting down.
ACCCGCCGGATAGGACAGACCCGAGGCACAGCTTTTTTGGCCTCCCGGCACAATTTTTTTGATTGATTTGATACCCCCTTTGCAATCACCGGCGATCCTTTTTCTTTTTTTACGGAGGGAGAGGGGAAGAGAGAGTTATGTTGGCGTAAAATAGGACGACCGGGTAGCAACACTGCATCCATCTATCATTCGAAGCGTATATACAGTCGCTGCTCCGTAACCTGACGGGGCACTCGACTATTTGGTCATGAGAGAGGGGACAAAAACGAAAAATGGGGGTTTGGGAGGCTTTTTTGATTACTTCATACTGTCATCTTGACCTGTTCTACCTGTCGCGTGTTGTATTTTGCGACACGCACAGCGGTTGACTGGTTGGCATTTGCAGGCCGGCCCACACTGGATTTCCGCCGACTACTTATGCCATGTTGCAGAGGCTATCTATGTCTAGGCTTTCGTGTAAATATTCATTCGCATTAAAGCTTGCTAGCTGCTTATCTTCGTTCTCGCCTGATTTATCTGGGCGTTATGGGAACATACAGTACCTACCTAGTCTAGATTTACTTCTTACAGGCGACCGCAGTAGTCACCGAGAAGAGAGCACATTCTGTTTTATCTAATGATTGATTGATCGCGGTTGGCTTCGGTGGCTGGTGTCTATCTAAGTCGTTGTGTAAGAGATGCGCAACTCGAGACTCGAAATTGGGGCCTTGCTTGCTGGATCGGCAACCTGGACTGTACGTTGCAGACTACCTATCTAGTCTTGATGTTGTTCTAGGATGGATAAGAAAGAAGGTGATCCGTGGTTTTAAAATGGCGATGGATGGACTCGATCTTTTGCTTAGAGTACGATTATTGTATCTACGGAACATTCCGCTGCTGTATTCTTAGGTCCGTTGGGCACGTTCGGTTACATACAGTAGAGCTTGATAACCTAACACGCTTCCTAACTGCTACCTGGGTAGATTTAAGTAACGATTATCGTACAGCAACCTTGTAGGAGTGTACAAGCCGATTGTAGAAGGGATCGGTGCACCCACCTACCCACCCCTCGGGCTCTAGACCCAGCATGACATCAACCATCTATCCCGTCGGGGCCTCACTGACGTCATTGCTGTCAATCTTTTTTATGTAGGCCGAGAGTGTGTGTTAAATATAAACAGCGACCGTCCGAGAATATGTGTTGTTGTAATTGATTGCCATTTGTACATTGTTTTATGTTAAAAAGACTACAACTACACCAAAACAACAGCGACGAGAAAAAGAGACATCCACATACACTTAGATTATACCTGATCGAGTCAACAATCACATAATTATTCGTATAATTCCAAGTCATAATACTGTACACAAAACACACACGACCAAAAATGACTGGCTCCAAGACCCCGGGCCAAAATAACGCCGCGAGCGACAAGTTTCTAAAGAGACAAGCGGAAGGTATGTTTTTTTGTTGCTATGCCATCCTCACTGTCATGTTTCAGATATCTTCGTCTGCACCGCTCTTCTCCTATAACCCCTCTCAATACCCGTTCCCGAGCAAACTGAGCATAGATAACACTTACACGACCCATAACACCTCTCTCTCTCTGTCTCTAAGAATAAAAACTAAACGTGTACGATAAAAAAGCCCAAGGCCTAGGCGCCCCCAACGCCCCCGCGCACAAGGAAGGTCACGCGCCCGGCGAGGCCCCCGTGGCGTCGGACTCGGCGCTGCCAGGCGACTACGGCGTCGAGGGCGGCAGCACGAATGTCCCCGGCGAGAAGGGCATCGGCGGCGTCCCTGTGCGGGAGGAGTTGGATCATCCGGGCAATAGCATGACGTGATTGGTTAATTGATTGATTGGCCGGTTGGGATTGGGATTGGGGTTGGGGTTGAGATTTTGGTTTAGTCAAAAGGATGGATAGAGCGAATTAAGACAGCTTCACTTTAAAATTACCGTCCGCGCCGTCCTAATAGAAGGGTGAACCGAATCCGACGGTAGGTGGAGAAGAAGCTAAAGGCTGTTGAGCAGGCGACGTTAGGAATGAGTGTGTTCGACCTATCTCAGTATTTAACCACCCCGGGGAAAGTTGGAATAGTGACCGTCACCCGGGTCCTCGAGCCATCTCAGTCTCCATCTTAGATACGTCACTCTCTAAGTTCGTAACACCACCGTTCGTCTTAGTTACTTCTTTATGTGCTCCTTGTGTCTGGTTCGTAGGTAGCGACTATGTCTGCCTATATACTGAGAGGTGCTATCTCGCCGCCGTTGGTACAAGCCTAAGAAATAGAAACAGTAGTTTAAAACGGATTAATAAGGTGAGAGACTCTGTAGTTATCCGGTTGTGGAATACATGGGTTGTTAATTATAATATTCTGTTCTACGTATTTATTAATTGCTTATAGGCGTTGTGTTACATGCTTATATTAATATGTATAAACTTGTTTATTTGCTATTATTATTTGCCCTATCTTATATTAACATTATATATTTATTTGTTTATATCTTGGTTGTTGCATTAGTAGCACAATAGCATTCCCTTTAGGTTTTGATCCTTTTATATCCTTTACCCCCTATTAAATATGGCCTAGGTGGGACCAACGCGGACGCCGGTATGGAGACACCGCAAAGCCGGAACGACAATGCCATCTTGGTCCCGAATGATCACTGGAGTGTCAACGAAATTGTCGATGTTTGGAAGAAGCTCTTTGGCGCCAACGCTTGGCTCAAGGGTTGCCTACCATTCAAGAATCCAGTGCGTAAGCACATGGATCCGCAGGTTGTCCTGGTTCGTTATGTGTGTTTGCCACATGCGCAGACAACCGTTCCAGATTTTGCTCAACCGTTGTCAATAGACTCTGAGCATCCGTCAGGCTGTTTGGTTGGCTAATTGTCGGCTGTTGTAGCACCTCGAGCTCATCGTATTCCCTAGTTCTCATTAACTTGTAGGGCGTCCGCTACTCGGATATTTTGTCCAACAAATCGGTTGCTATCTCGGTTCAGTAGTGGGTATTAGACGGTTTTTTGGTTTTTTGCTAGCATTCGTTGGCAAAAGCTGGAGTAGTTTAAGGTTCGATAGTTAAGCCGCCACAAACAGTTCAAGGGACCCAGCTGGTGTTTGAAAAGCGTTCGTTGGCAAGGGCTGGAGTAGCTCAAAGCTCGGTGGTTGATTTGTCAAAAACGGTCCGAGGGACCCAGCAGGCAGTTGACTCATCGTATATAGTTGCGTCGTCGTTGAGCTAAAAGATATCGGAGGTGTGGGTGGTCCAAGAGATCCCGTAACAGCGGGTTCGGTCTGACTGTCAGCTTTACCTATACCAAAAAGGTTGCCCTTTTCCTGCTTCTTTCGAGGTGTTTGTGCTATCACCGGCATGGCCTTGTAATAGTCCATCCTATATCGTCCCGCCCGTTTGGCCCAGCATAGAGGTACAATTCTTTCCTCCGGATCGGCTAGCATCCATGAGATACCTGCGGCAACGATCTTTTCTCGCAGTTTGGTCGGAAAAGTCCCATTTTTGGTCTAGAGAGTCTTCTTCGTATACAATTTCGTTAACCCTCCTATACCAAATTGTTAGAATTAAGGCAGCACTCGCTGCCCTACTCCCACTACATAGGTCTTTAAACTCAACCTCGACCTCATTCAGGAACGCTTCGACGAGCAGGCTGTCAGGTCACATGACGTAGGCGCCAAGAGTTGATTGCGCTTCCACATATCGGTAAGCTAATGCTTGATGCGGTTTTCGTGGCCAATCTTGTCTTCGCGAATCTCGCCCTCTTTTTCGGAAGAAAGAATTCCGCCCAGCTGTCGATCCAACCGGATTTGGCCGCCTCGAGGTGGCAGCGTGATGGAGTGCAAATGTTCCGGCACAATTCGCACATCTCCGACGAAGCAGCAGCCGTGATGATTCAAACCTACATCGAGACAAAGCATGAACACGCTGCTAGCGAAGATGAAGCTGATGGAGATGATGGAGAATCGGAATGGAGGCAGAGGATGACGAGGCAGGAATTGAAAGTGGAGATGATTTCTAGGAAACAAGTGATGCAACCTAGTAAACAGTTTGGTAATTCGAGAGCATACGGATATTGGCATCACGAAGACGTGATCTTAGTTCAGGGAGAGGATGTTGTTAGGTCACATGACCTAGGCACTAGCCCCACACACCTGTTACATCCGCAACTGCAACTACAACCTGACCCTTCATCTTCGTCTTATTCTTAACCTCAACATCAGTAGCGACAGCAAAAGCGATAGCAGCAACAGCAGCAACTACAGATAACGACGAGAACAATAAATCCGTCTGGTGAGGGTAGCAATGGTGGTGATAGTGCTGGTCGTGGTGGCGATAGCAGACGCGGTGACCGTGTTGGATTCAGGGGCCAGCGGCACCCCCTCCCTCCTTAAGTTCGATAAACCCCTTGAGGGTTTCGCCGGGAGGGAAAAAAATTTATGACGAGCGGCTAGCCGGCTGAAAGACTGTCAAGCTTGAAGTGTTGGCTGATCCTTTCACAGACAGCCTTCTTGCTAACTATGTACCTACGTCAGACATCAATACAGTTGGAGCTCCCCGGATTCGGTGTTTTGTACGGTTTGTGCTATTATAGTGATTCATGAAGATAGTGACAACCCTTCAAGGTTTCATCAACGAATCACCTGCAAAAATAAGCAACGTATAAACGTAATGGATAATGTCTAACAATCAATAAATAATACATTATACCGATGTCAATTAAAGAAACAAGATGAAAATTAGATGGTTGCACAAGTTCCCTAAACCCAAGCTGCCACGTAGTCAAGCCATCGGGCCCCAGTCGGGCTATACTCACTGAAGTACCTAAGATTGGCACTAGGTGGTATCCGATCACTCTCGTACTTCTTCTTGAGTCGGCTGGCCGAAGACCAGTAGGCTCCACATTCGGCCGCGTTACGGCCACACACATATTTCCGAGTATCCTGCCGGCCCCTGTGCCAGGTCCTTAAGGAGGACGCCTCAATGATCAGGCCAGACGGCAGGCGATGATGGCACAAATGGAACGACCCGGGTGATTCTGTTGCAGTTTTAGCTCTTCTGCTACTGCTAGGGGGACACGAGAGTATGGGTTCGCTTAGGTAGATATACGAAAGATCCAAATCGAGCCGACGGGTCTTTGCGACAACGGGTGAAAAAGCGGACGCACCACGGGTAGTTCTCCCTTTATATTATTACCTAATATATGGATCTACAGGTAGCCTTAAAAAGTATAACACAATATAATAAAGAAGGTATAAACATGATAAAAATCCTTAAATAATTACTGAATAACCTGTTATTTGTTCCGCAGTTGTCGATTCTCGATGAGGGAAGGTAAGGTACGGGTCGATATCGCCATCTCCAGTTCGTCTAGGTACCTAAGGCTTAAACGGAACCAACGCTTAATCCCACAGCCGTTCCGCCTTTGGCCCATTCGCAAAAGTCCCGTCGTGTACTATCGCCCGCATACTAGCCTGAAAATTGTAGAACATTAGGGTCCCTCGTTTTCGACGGGCCAACTTCTCGTTGATCTCATCGATCAGCTCTTGTGCTGGCTGATATTATCGAAGAGTCTTCTTTAATGTGAGGTTTAGGGACAACAGCAGGAGCAGCAGGAGCAACAAAATACCACCCGATTCGGCGGCCGAACAGTGGGCAACAGAGCGGCCAATGGCCAGGGATCAATATATCTATCTATCTGGACGACGCTCTAGCTTTTCGATATGACCATAGATCCAGCTAGCTCCTTGTTATGGTTTGCCCTGATAGTTCTTCGCTTAGAACACCATAGTCACTAAGGAGGGTAAGACGGCATCTACTTTTGTCTGTCCGTCTATATGATAACGGGCGACATTACTAACTAAACCGTGTACTGTACGAACGTTCGAACGATAGCTTCTTGATTGTCTGGGCCTGCTTATCTACACATAATCTATATAGATATACAACAATCTATCCAAGTTGATCCAATCACCCACCACCTCTATTCCAGGGAGTATCACTGACGTCGAGACGAAAATCGCCGGTACTCCGTTCCTAAAATGAAAATGCGAAGCCAAGTAAGTGCCTGAGACAAGTCACACACACATACATCTTCACTTAAACACCGGATATCAACCATTATCAAATCACACCGCAACCCTACACACAAACCCCTAATCCAATTTAAACATACATCTGTTCTCTACCAATGTTTATTGTCATTCATCTAAAACATAGGAGAAAGAAGTATCAACTTTTAATACAATCCGGACGGTGAATAGTCCGATCTGATCCGATACTACATACATACACAGCAACCCACAGTTACCGGTCGTCGAATCCTCGTCACTTAGATCGGGGCTAGACGACAAACAACCCCAACTTCGAATCCGACCCACCCTTGTGTTCTCGGGGTCTTGCATGATAGATACCTGGGTAACTAGCAGCACTTCCAAAAAAAAAAAAAAAAAGGGCAGATGGCCCCATTCATCGCTATGCCTTCAAATAATGTTTCTCGCGCTCATCTTATGATATTTGCTACGACAAACGAAGCCCTGGAAGGCTATGTATGTATGCGTGTTAGGTTTAGAGTAGAGGGTGATAGATAGATGCCCCCATGTAACGGGAACATGAAACCATCATGATCAACTAATCAATGAATGACTTGCGCCGGGTCTATTTCTGAGAAGGTGCAACGGTAGGGGGAGCCGGTGGTGGCGGTGAAGGTATTTCTGAGTCGGGCACAGGCTGTACGGTTTCGCCCGGAGAAGGGGCCTTGGCTGAAGCCGGGATTGTCATGGGTCCTTGGGGAACGATCATCCGATCCGGCAGCGGCTGACCTTTTATGACTCTCTCGACCTCTTCCTTGCTCAATGTCTCGTAATCGACCAGTGCTTTGGCCAATAAGTCGAGTTCTTTACGGTGATCAGTCAGCAGCTTCCGTGCACGCTCGTAAGCTTCGTTTACGGTTCGTTGGACCTCAGATTCCACCAGAGCTTTCGTCTCGCTGCTGAGACTGTTGTATCGACTGCCGTATTCCATATTTCCCAGCTTTGTAGACATGCCTAGAGAGGCAATCATATTGAAGGCAACCCGTGTGGCAACCTGAAGATCCTGAATCAAAGAATTAGCACCGCGTATGGAAAAGAGAAAGCTGTAAGGGACGTACCGATGACGCGCCACTGGTGACGTTGTTCGGGCCGTACACAATCTCTTCCGCAAGTTTCCCTCCCAAGGCAACATCAATTTGAGCTAGAAAATTGTCCACAGTATAGGAATACTTGTCCATCTCGGGGAGCGAAGCAGTGTGGCCTAGCGATGGGCCACGGGGCAGGATAGTCACCTTGTATAATGTTGAACTGGACCCCTTGCTAAACAGGCTGACGAGGGCGTGGCCAGCCTCGTGATAAGCAGTCATTTCCTTCTCCTTGGCACTGATCACCATACTCTTGCGCTCGGCACCGAGGATGACCTTGTCTTTGGCCCAATCAAAGTCCAACTTTCCGACCAACTTGGCCTTGTTTTTACTGGCATGAACAGCAGCTTGGTTGACAATGTTCTCGAGTTCAGCACCGGATAGACCAGAGGTAGTTTGAGCGATGGCCTTCAAATCAACTTCCTTTTCAGCCTTGATCTTCTTCGCATGATGCTGGAGGATGGCGAGACGACCACGGACATCGGGCAGGTCAACCGTAACATGTCGATCAAATCGACCTGGACGAGTGAGGGCCTTGTCAAGTAGCTCCGGGAAATTCGTAGCACCGATAATGATGACATTGGCACTCTGATCGAAACCATCCAGCTCAGTGAGCAACTGATTCAGCGTCTGCTTAACATACGCAGCATCACGAGCATTCCTACGGCCGCCAATGGCGTCTAGTTCATCGATAAAGACAATGGATGGCGACTTAGCCTTGGCAGCAGCAAAGAGCTCTCGGACACGCTTGGCACCGACACCAACATAGACTTCATCGAACTCACTACCAGACATGTAGAAGAACGGGACACCTGACTCCCCAGCGACGGCTCTTGCGAGGAGAGTCTTACCTGTACCGGGAGGACCAACCAAGAGGATACCCTTGGGTAGTTTGCCTCCCAGCTGGGAGAACCGCTCGGGGTTGCGCAAGAACTCGACCATATCCTGTAGCTCTTCCTTGGCCTCGTCGGCACCATGAACGTCAGAGAAACGAGCCTTTTGTTGTTCCGCCTTGACCTCGCTGTCCACCTTGCCACCGGGGCGTTTGAAGACGCTCATTCCCTCGATGAGCATTGTGATCATGACGAGGGAGAGGTAGGTGATGAGAGCAAACCAGAGGAAAAACTTAACCCATCGGAAGACAGTACTCCCGACAGATTCATCGACGACAACATGCAGCGGGCCATCCTTGGTGCCGGTAGCTTGACCCTGATTTTTAGCGACGGCTAGATTGCCTCCGCGGGAACGAGCAGCGAGGGCCTGCGTGACAGCTTGGATCTGGGTCGAGGTGAGGTTTCCGGGCAGGTTCCTAACAGTTTCGCCGATCTCCTCGGCGCCACCTCCCTGGCTAGCGGCGGGTGCCAACATGCTAAGGGCCCTTTGGTATGCATCGGTGGCGGCGGGGTTACTGGCAAAGCGTCCGGACTGGTATCGCTCGATGATAATGGCAGGCATGTTTGCCTTCAGGAGACCCTGGTAGAAAGCATTTTGGGCGGTGGCGCTGGTAGGATTCCTGTTAGCAGCCTCTTCCATGTGCGCGAGAAGGTTCCTCGACAACCCGCCCGACTGGAAGGAGCGCCGTTGCAAGGGAGACGAGATTCCCACGAATGCGCTCGGGGATCTACGCAGGGTAGAGGGCGAGGTGGACATGGACCGGGAGAACAGGTGGCGGGGGTAGAGGCGGAGGACGACGGGGTTCGACGCCAGCAAGGCAGCACGCGGCATAGTAGAGAGCGAGGTACGTATATCGAAGGGAGTTGGGATTGCCTGTCGCGGGGGCTGAGTACGTGCGAAAGCTGCGTCGTGGCGAGCGTCTCGCAAGAACTCGGGCAGTTCAAACCTCGGCAGACTCGCAGCACTCACGGACTGAGCAGGTCTCGACGTTGGCGTCGCCGCCGTGGCCTCCCGGAGAGCATCTGCATGCCGGGAGCGGGGACGGGAGTGCGAGATCGGCTGACGCGGATTGCACGGGGACGGCGCATGGAAGGGGATGGCGAGCGTGTTCGCGATGGACGGCCACAGCTCCGACGCGGTGGCGGCGACACTCGCGAAGGCGGGCGTCTGCAGCGCCATCGCAGCTTCGGACGGACGGGCCGCGGCTCTATCTCAAGACGGGTGAAGCCCTGCAGGGCCAGCCAGGGCGGCCGTGGGAGGTTGCGGTTCGTCCGATGGCGGTAGGGCTCGATCAGTGGCTGCGGCGATAAAAGATGGCGACGTTGTAGATGGAACGGGACGGGACCTGGAACCAGGTGGGTGCAGGTAGCTTTATTAAGTAGTTTCGCAGGATTAGATAAAGGCCGTGCCATACACGGATACAGGCAAGCACCGGCCAGAAGAAAAGGGAAGAAGAACCAGAAGTGAGAGACGGGTACGAGACAAGGCGTGCGCTGAGAAGAAATTGGTGGCAGCCAGCCAGCCACATCTCCCGCGGCGGCACTGATGATGGCAAGTGCAGCCAAGTCCCCAGTTTGTCTGCGTAACGGAGGTAGTGGCCTGTCCAAGGTCACCGAAACCAGTACCTGAGGTGCTCACATAAGGTAAGTACCGGTATATGTACATGCATGGTGCAGCCTGCTGTTGTCTTTATTCGTCGCCCAATACCCGTCCCCACACCACCTGTCTGTCACCTCACCGCAAAGCCACACCGGCCCGGCAATCGGCTGCCAGGAATTACCGATCTCTAGAGACGCTTACCTGGAATCTTGGCTTACCTAACCTCTCCACTAATAAAGATCTAAAGCACGAGACAGTTGTATCTTCCATTCACGTCTTACAGAGAGACATGTGTTTATCTCTTGAAAAGGTCTAATCTAATCTAGGTAGACAGACACTCGGAGGTACCGATTAGAATAACTAGCGCAGACTTCAAAATTATCCATGCGAACCCTCCACCGGCAACATTATGAAGAGCAACGAGTTCTGTTGAACCTCGAAGCTCTGGATATCGTCATGCAACCACTAACGTTTCTATCAATGCTGTAGTTCTGGGATACCGTGAAGCTATACCACCCCTCTAACTCTCTTTCGTCAACCCTTGGCGAATCGCCAAGACGCTGTCGACAATCACCGCGTCTATACCCTCGTTTACTTGGAGCTGGACGTCTGGTCAGCACCACATGCACACCATAAATACTTAGAAAGCGAGGGAGGAGGAAAACCTCCCAATGTGATTCGACGTACCTGCACCAGTTCCGGGTCGTTATTCTGCACTCCATAACTGACGCACACCAGACCCGACTGCTTGACGACCTTGACGAGCCGCGGGCAGTGCACGAAGGGCGTGGCGTTGCTGACGATGCCGAGGAGGTTCCAACGGCTGGCGAAGCGGACGGCCTCCTGCAGGCTGCTGGCGCGGATGTCGCTGACGGGCTCGATGCCCGCGTCCGTGAGGAACATGATGGGGATGCTCGGCTGCTTGAAGTTGAGGCACAGGCAGATGTCCGGGTTGAAGCTGCTGAAGATAATGTGCCGCCCGCGCGCCAGCTCGTACACCTTGGCTAGCACCGTGTCACAGAACGAGTTGAGCTCGATCGCGTACGTGTCCATGTAGTGCTGCTCGCTCTCCAGCAGCATCGGATACTTCATCTCAATGTTGAACCCCACGCTCTCCGGGACCTTCTCGAACAGCTCCTCGAGCGTGGCGAACGGCGCCTGCACGAAGTTGCCCCGCGTGTTGGCCTTGTACCCCGCCTTCTTGTAGTTCAACGTGTACTTCATCCGCTCCTCGAGGGACGTGTCATTGCTCTGGTTGGAGAGGTCGACCGAGAGCGACCTCTGCTTCGGTCCACCACGCCCGTTGGAGACTCCATTGGTGTCTGGTCGCCGTTTCTCGACTGATTTTCTTCGTGACCTGCGGTTCGTTCCGTCGTTGATGTGAAGGAATTGCTCGAGAGTGAGCGTGTGGACTGGTGCATCAATCCCCGTCTCGCTCACCAGGAAGTCGTGATATATGACGGGAACGTGGTCCTTGGTCAACTGGACATCGAATTCCACGTATTGTGCTCCCAGGTTCGCGGCAGCGATGAAGGACGATACTGTGTTCTCCCCTAGCTGTAGCGATTTGTTGGCTATAAAGTTCTTGCCTAGCCCACGGTGACCGATGACCATGGTCGGAGCGAGCTTCTTCCAATACGTTTGTTGAGAGTTGATCTCCATATTAGGATGGGTAAAGGGTGTGATGACGAGGAAGTTGAAATTAACCGCGCCAATAACCTCGAGGTTGGAGCCCATGATGGGCACACAGACGTCGCCCTGTAGGTTCATTCGACTCGAACCGACGTTAGGCCGGACGGACGACAACAGAGCAACAGCTCGCCCGATCTTGTGTTTTTCATTCCCAGAATAGGTCGGGACAATGTCGAAGAGCATCTTTACCTTAGACGCGTCTGAGGTGTAGAAGAGAATCGGCTCGGTTGAAATATTATCGTGCACCGGCAAGTCAATCGTTGTCGGCTGACCATGAGCTCCCTGCGCAGAAATGACTACAGAGAGAGCTGTATCTAGCTGATTGGTGTGCGCTTCCGCCAATGGAACTCGATCAAGCTTTACGGGCTCAACATCTTTCCGCATGTCCATCGAGCCCAAGCTCACCATGACCAGACGCTCATCCCTGAGATACCGATGACCGAAAGATTTAACAGGATCGGTGATTCTGGTGTTTCCATTTGATTTTCTATCCCCAAGTGACGAGATCTCTGGCGGGGGCGAGGAGTTAGCAGACGACGCCTCGCCGTCGTCTACGGCGTTGGTCTTCGGAGAGGCCGGAGGAAGGGTGGTGTAAGGGGCAAGGAGTTGAGCAACACCCAAATGACCGCGCAAAGCTGCATGTTCCTTTGCAGTCCATCCAAACGAGTCGGGCTTTGAAACATCGATTCCGGCGCCGACGAGAAGTTCAGCCACTGGGAGATGGCCATCGACAGCTGATATGTGAAGAGCGTTCCAAGCAAAGGACTTTTCAGTCAGCTCCAAGTCTGCCTTCTGTTCGGATGACCCGTCGATCAGGATCCGAGCACATTCAGTGTGGCCAAAACGAGCAGCGATATGAAGTGCTGTTTCGCCAGTGTTATCCTGCCAATTGATATCCACACCAGCTTCCACAAGCATCTTGACTATACCGACGAAATTTGCGCGAGTGGCCATAGCTAAGACGACGCTGGACTGCGACACGGGTTTTCTGTGAATATGGTCCAAGCCCTGCCAGTTCTCCCCTTTCAGCAGACACTTCGTAGTAAGAGGATGGCCACCGATGACAGCGAGATGCAAAGGCGCATTCCCTTCCTTATCCTGCCATTCCGGTGCATCAATACCGTCCGTGACATCGAACTGTCCCCATTCCTGCATCTTTGACATGATGATCTCGCATAATACAACAAATCCGTACTGCGCTGCGTAGTGGAGAGGGATACGACCCTGTGAATCTTTGCTTGATAGCGCAGAACGCTGGTTCGGCTGAAGACATTCGAGAATGTAAAGAAGAAGCTGAACACTCTCGTCGTCTTTACTCAATAGAGATAATGTCGCCATATCGCCAGTCAGGGAGCTAGCGTTGCCGTTGCCATTAGAAGCTGTCGCCGGTGTAACGTAATGACTGTTATAGGGAGAATGCACGGGCAGACCTGTGGCATTTGGTTCTAGGTCGCCGGCCATGGACAATGACTTGGTGCGTCCGATGTTTATCACCAAACGATGAATACAGTTGCGCTCGTTTAAGTCATCGGCTTCGTAGAGAGATTCGAGGTGCGAGAGTATATAAGCGATACAAGCCTTCGAGCGGGACGAGATGGAACGCTGAAGTAAGCTAAGCAACATGGCCTGTGATGCTTGTGTGGAAGCCGCGAAATTGTGTTCCAATAAGCTCTTTTGAAGCGTCTCCACGTCGTCTTCCCGGATCGCAGTGTCAAGGGCGTCGAGCGCCGCCTGTGGGACACTCGGCAAGGCCTTGGATGTCATCCTCCCAAGTGATCGGACTGACCTCGACGATTTATCGGACCTCGCATCGTCGAAGTTCTGGGCATCTCCAAGAATAGACAGCCACTTATTTATCTCGTTGATGAGGCGCACAACAGTAATGTCTTTGGCGAAAGGCTTAGGATCCACCACAGTGGTAATGTACTGATCCTGCGTCGTCGTTACCTGTGGCACCTTCTTGTCCAGTTTCTTAGTGATCTTGACGAATCCTCTCCGGTTAATCTCGCCGAACCACGATAGGTTTCTTAGCTGATTCCTCAATTCGAGCAGAGCGCTCATCAGCTCTTCGGACTCTTGGTCGTCGAGCTCGGCCACCACATCCGGACTCCGGCCATATCGGTCCTGCAGAAGCTTAAGGCGGCGGTGCGCCTCGGCAAACTTTTTGTTGTAGAAGGAGTCGACATCTTCCAGATTACGATCCAGAACGAAGAGGAACTCTGTGGTTTGTGGTCAGGGGGCACTCCAGGATCTATCAGATCCTTGTTCTACGGGGGTTGCACACCTGCTATATCCACATCCTTCCCAGCTTTAGCCCTCTCCGCCGCCGCCTTGATCAGTTTCTTCAGGCCCTTGTAGTTGATATAGGCAGAAGCCCACTCTGGAACTTGGTTCCGGGGGAGACTGTGAAGTTGCATAAGCGTTATGACGCCAGATGTGAAGATGCTCGTAGTCTTGTGAGGAGTTACCTTCTGCCGAACTTCATATTGTACCCGTGACGCCCTCGGTATCTTCTGATCAACAAGGAAAACGTCAAGCTGTCAATAAAGGCCAAAAGGCGAATATCACACAGCCTACTCCCCAGCCGAATCGAAGAAGTCGAGGAGGTGACCTCTGATTCAAGCCGCCGGCCAGGGCACCGCCAGCGGTAGGAATAATGGCTGGCTTTTGTAATGAAGAGGGTTTCTTGGTAAGCTCCCTTTTGCGGAGGTCGATTCTGCTTGACTCCTACGTCAATGTTAGTCAGGTTTTGGTGTAGTAGGATAAATAGGTTGCCGGTTAGATACCTAAAAACCGTATTAGGTCGTGTGTTGTTTGGCGAATTTAAAACTCTGAGAGAGGTTAGCGTTGCTTAGAGCGCATGCAGAAACCACGAAAAGTAGTGGATTCAAGGTGGTCCTCCGTGAAGCTCTGATATCATAAATAGATATGGGGCATTTAGAGGATGGTGGTGGAGAAAACCGAGGACGAGCTGGACGAGGGCGAATGGGAATAGAGAAAAGGAAGACATGCAGTAACAAGCCAGGATCTGGATGACCATGACCCAGATGCTAATGCCACCACCGTTTACCTACCTACCTATGTAGGTAGAAGGGAGCGCAGGGAAGGGGGGAGAATCGGTACGTTTGATGGTGATGATGATGGCTGTTTGCATGTAAGGTAAAGGTTAGGTAGGTACTACATTATGTACCTGTTGAGGAAGAGAACAGCACTGTGCAGCTATTGTACATATGTACAACAAGTACTTGGACCCCCGTTTGCGCTGGAAGGTGGGTGTAAGTGGAATTTGAAGTATACGCTCAGAAATCTGAAGCGCCAAACGGTCAGGTGCTCACACGGATTTGCTAGTAAGTGCGCCAGGTGTAATCAGGTACCAAGGCATACACAATCAAACCGACTCACCACTGTAAGATTAAATCAATGTCGGAGAGAGAGGAAACAAACAGCTTGCACTCAGAGAGCGATCATCCAGATGGGCAGCCCTTTTAAGCTTCGGTATTTGTGCTTATCTTTAGGTACCTATAACTCGGTTTTTTTTGTTATACTTAGAGAGCTTGAACCTGCGTAGGTACCTTGGCCAGGTCTTGGCCAGGTCTTAGCCAACAGAACCGTGCCCTGGCGGATCGTGCCGGCAACTGGGGCCTCTGATTGGCCAGTTGGTGCCATTCAGGGCAGGTCTCCGGTGTCACAAGGGAGAGCCCCAAATATGGTACTCTGGCTGTCGCAACAACGACGCCGCCAGCGACGACCGATAGCCGGCGCCTACCTCGAGACAAACAAACGTTTATTCACCGCTCGCGCGGCACGCGCAGATTCGTCGAGTCACGCTCTTCTCATCTCCACGTCCCCCATGAAGCACCCGGCAACTAGACTGTGAGACCCTGCATATCGTCGACCTTGTCGATGCACCGGATCGAATCCACCCACTTCCGTTCCAGACACACATTCTTTTCATATCAGATGATCATGATCACCTTGAACATTTACTACACTAGGTGGGATTTGAATACTGCGGGTTCAGTTCAAAAAAGAAAATAGTCTGGGGCATTGGATCTAGTATTCACCGTTTGTATCCCCAGCTGTATCATCACCTCCAGCTCGCCAGTCGCACTTCTTTTGCTCGCAGCTATAGCCTGGTTGGCATGCTTGGCAAAGTACGAATATGGTCAGACGCATAGTTAGCGATGCAATCTAAAATCATAATGCATGGTGGATTGCATTACACTGTGCCGTATATGTCTCTCTATATGCACCCATACCACGGAACAAGAAGCAGGCGCTCGTTGCATAGATGAGTTTTATACACTCTACCTTCTTCTGCCCTGGTAGAATCCAAAATTCATAGATCCCCATAACTCCCGGAGATCCGACTTTATACCGTGCAACACGCTATCCCAGCGCTGCATGTTGAAGACGTGGGTCCTCTTCACAAAGCATTGACAAGTCTTCATCCTCTTGATATCTACGCGCTTTTCCCCAGCCCTTTGTAAGATCAAGTTTCATTTCTGAAGTTGAGCCGTCCGCCTCAAACGGTATGGAACGATTTTGGATGGCGAGTTCCTCCAGTCCAGATTGCAATAAAAGATTTGAAGTGTTGTAAGTAACTGTAGACCAGTCGTATTGCGCAAAAATTCCGTACTTCAGTTCTCTATGAAGATGCGATCGGAGCTTCCAGAGTGGAATATTGTAATAACCGCTGTAATGAGACATACTTCGATTCTGTGTTTTTTTGGATACATGGATGAAAAGGAGCGCTCTGATAGAGTCCATGGCCTCTTCAACCTGATCCTGTAATTGCTCGTATGGTTTGTTCAGTTTGTGTTTGACTACTGGTCGAGACGCCGCGTTGTGGCCAAAAAAGGACACCAAGAGCGGTATAGACAGTCTCTTCCAGTCGCCATTTTCCTCCAACTGGCGGATTAACCCTTGATTTGGAATTCGCCGGAATAACAGCGACGCGACCTCATCTAACGTCAAGGGGCCATCGCACACGTTTAGCTGACTGAGGGCACGGCGCAGAGCGAGGCGTTTGTCTCGCGAAGCTTGATCATTTAGGCTAGAAGATAAGAGAGATCTTGCATCAATATCATATCCAGTCTTAATGCGGATGATAGCACCGTTGTAGGTGGCGACCAAATTCTGGGTCTTCTCCTCGAGATCACGACATCTCTTGTCGATGGACATGACCCTAACTATCCTGGTGTAGGTGTCCTCATATATTGCCGCAGTCCGTCTGATTAACTTGGGTGTGTCTAAACCAGATATGGCGAGCTCGAGGCGGGTCAGCAGCGGCCCATCAGAGCTCATAGCGTCAGACAGAAGAGTAAGAAGCCGCGCCATCTCGTTCACTTCCAGCTGCACATCCAATCGCCTGATCATTGCCCTCAATGATGCCGCCGTCGATGCGAATGTCCGATATGTTTCACCAAATATTGAGCCAAAAGGGAGCCAGCAAATAGTAATAATTTGGCCTAGACTCTGTAATATTTCCCGGACTGCCGCTATTGAGTTGTACTTGGCGATTTCCGCAAGGTATAATCGGAAGTTTTCGAAATTTCGGGTGATCCCCGCGAGCAGTTTTCGCGCATTAGCGAAGTCAGCTGTAGCCAGACAACCTCTGAAAAGCTCTTGCAGTGTGTAAATCGGGATGGACGAACCATTTCGCAAACAAGCCACAAATGACATACATGCGAAGTCTATCTCGCCGTGATACAGCCAGCCTCTAATGAGATGATCAAAAGTAGCATCGTTTCTTTTCACCAAGAGAGTGCCCCTACCTCTTTGCAAGGCGTATCTCCATTTCGAGGTTAAACGATGTCGGCTATGCGGATCCTTGTCCAGCGTAGCAAGGCGCAGACCTTGTGCCCTCGCTCCCCATGTCCTCTGGACGGCATCACGCATACCTTCCCGCCCACCAGCGCGGCGATAGTGGGCCAGCAGACAAACCACAGTCTGGTCCGTGGCAGGCCAATTTGTTCGGCCTAGGAAGGAATTAATAACAGCTTCTGCGAGATCCTGGCGTTGAATTTGGTGGAACCCGACGATGAGGGTGTTGTAGGTATGGATGGTCGGGGGTACGCCGACGGTGAGCAAATTGTAGCATATCCTGCTCACGGTTTCTCGCGGCGTTGCGGCTTGGCTAAATATGAGACGTATGGACTCATTTAGGAGGGCTCGTACACGTATGCTGTAGTTTGGATCGGTAGCCGGAGACTGGTAGCTAGGAAAGTCGCGCCCTTGTCTGAGATATTCGAGTTCCTCCATCACGCCATCCCCGGCGTGGTCTGGTATGTCGGGCTGTTCTTGTGGCCGCGGACTCGTACGCGTTTCAGTGCATCGGAGCAACTCGTCGACAAGATCCAGCACGGTAGCCGTCGTCTCGGCCAGGTGGTAGTCAGTCCGGGGCTCCTGTAGAGCAATAGTAGGGTCTTGCTCTTCGGCGGCCACGGCGGCTTCGATACTGCGCCAGTCAAGCTGGTCCGACATCCATGATGGGCGGGCGAGGGGCCGGTACATAAGGTTGCAGAGAGACTGCAGCTCCTCTCGAAGCGGGCGGGCTGGTTTGTTCGCGGTCCTCTCGGTTATGTCTCGCACTAGCTGGCTTGTGGACGACGTCTCCGCATCCAGCACACCAGGATCCCCGCCCAGAGCGCTCTGAGGACTCCCGCCAGCCAATTGATGCAGGGAGGCTCTGGCACGGTCCAGCTCTCCGTCTAGCTTCCGTCGTCTCTCATTTTTTCGGCGGGCGTCGATGATAGTGGCGGTGCCCAAGATGGTAGTATAGCAGGCGGTAAAGACATCGGCGACGGTGATCTTCCGCCTCGAGGCGGCGGTGGTCGACCGTCGCGTTAGGGCGTTGGTTGAGTGTAGACAGATCCGACAGCGACACGAGGCTTGCGCCTGAGTAGCACGGGACCACAAGGTCTGCATTGCTCGGGCATGTCGTCGGGACTATGGGTACGGGTACGAGCAGGGCCAATGGACCGGTCGGGGGGTCGTCATGTCGGTCAATTGACCACGACCATGGTGAGCTGTAGATCGTGGGTATCGTGGGTCGTCGTCAATGGCGGGTTGTAGTTAGTTGCTGGTCCGCATGCGCGAGAAAGCCCCCTGATGATACGATGATGACCCGCACCAGCAGTTGTGGCAGGGATCGTTTGAGGGCAACTGCCAAGTTGACTAACCTAGGTACCAAGCAGCAGCGCGCCGACCTGGCACCTGGCAGCGTAGCGATACAGCCGAGGATAGCCTGGACTAGGTACTGTAGGCATACCTGAGGTACTTGTCTAGGTAGAGGTAGGCATCAATAAGACACACCCAGTTCTATCGCCAACTCCTCATAGCATGCAACTGCGCTAGACAGCTTCTAAACATCACCCCGAGGCCATAATGTATGCGCTTACCTTGACCGCAGAGCTAAATGGGTGCGTAATTCCTCCGAGGCCTCCATTATAACAAATGGCCCTCCGCTAACAACAGACATGAAAACCTACAGCGTGACCAACCTGCGGCCGAAAGACACCGAGACAAGTCCCTTCTGGTATACCTTTACGGTGCAGTGCACTTCCTGCCGGGAGACACACTCAAATGCGATTTCGGTCAGCCGATTCGTAAGTCTATATCAGAACCCCTGTTTCTCGTCTTTCGTGTCATCGGGCGTGTTTATACGAACCCTCTTCGCAGGAGGCGAACGAGTTGAGCGGCAGCAGGGGTGAGGCAAACTTTGTGTGGAAGTGCAAGAATTGCAAGGTCTGTCCGATCCTATCCTTACCTAGTTTCGGGTTGATCACGCTTTAACATGGGCGCAAGAGGGAGTCTTCTGCTTCCATCAAGATCGCGCCGAAGCCGTATGAACTAAGCGAGCCGCCTAAGCAGCAGACGGTCATCGAGTTTGACTGCAGAGGACTGGAGTTTACGTCTTTTTCACCAGAGGTAGAGCCTCTCATACCCCTCTGTATATCCGTTCATAAATACTGATTTAAAACGACAAGGGCGAGTGGCTGGCTGAAGGGACTGAGTCCGGCACCAGGTTCGAGGGCATCGAGTTGCAGGAAGGCGAGTGGTTTGACTACGACGAGAAGGCCAATGAAGAGGTCAGCATCAAGGAGCTGAAGTGGGACATCAAGAGAGCATAATTTCTCGGTCCCAGTCGCCATACCCCGGGACAGCGGCATAGAAAATAGCTCGAGGTCCATCGAGCAAAGGCATGAATGAGTTGATGATGAGGGAACTGGTGTTGTTCTGTGCTGCAGTTCCCCGCCTAGCTGTTTATAGTAGATACCTAATCCAGGATAAGCAATTCCTTATCTACTTGCAGGGAAATGCCATCCAAGAATAAACAAATAAAAGCTTAAGATGACTACGATTTACCAAGCAGTGCCCAAAGCAGAAGATATCGAGAATGAACTTAGTCTACGTTGACCATCAAGGTGTTGACGACCCGTGAGCAGCAATCGCACGGAGGGGTCAAGCAAGGGTGCAGCTGCTGTGGAGCTTCGGTATAACTAGTGGGGCAGCCACAACATACCGTACACCTACATGTACGTACCTAAGCTCTGTAGCCAATCAAACGCCCAAACCGAAACCCAACCTTGAAATCCATCTTTTCCTCGCTGCAATCCTCAGCCTCGACCTTCGTACACACGGCATTCCTCCATTTCCACCAAAACGCGACAGACATAAATCGCCCACGATGAGTGTGAGAACCTTCCCCACCCTACGTATCGAGCCCTCTCCAAGAGCTACAGCTAACTCTTCCTACCAGTTCATGCCCGTCAACCCGCGGCCCATGCTGCAAGACCTGTACGCGCACCACCACCACAACCACCACCCTCCTCCCCATACATACATACATACAAGTCCCCTCTCCTCTCGAACTGTGCACAATACGCGAGATGATGATGATGGAACTTCGAGCTAACGCCCCGTATTGCGCACGCAGCGTCAACAAGGACATCGTCGTGCGGCTCAAGTGGGGCGAGACCGAGTACAAGGGCCGCCTGGTGTCCATCGACGGCTACTTCAACATCCAGCTGACCAACGCCCAAGAGTACATCGACCAGAAATTCACGAGCGACCTCGGCCAGATCCTCATCCGCTGCAACAACGTCCTGTGGATCAAGAGGGCCGACGAGAAGGGCGACGTGGCCATGGAGGGGTAGCATGGCGCGCGGGATCGACCACACCTTCACGCCGAATACCTACCTGGGTAACCTACCTACAAAGGGAAATTGGATGCGGATGAAATATGGGATTTTAGGGAAGAGGAAGAGGGTTGTGGAGGGAAGCGCACTGGCCTACCTTGGAGTGTGGAGCGTGTGGTAGATGATACCCCCGGATTATGCCACGAAAAAAAGGAAAAATGGTAAAAAGTGTGCAGGTGCATGACTACGAAGAGCTTACTTGTCGATGCGGTTATTGTGCGAGCGGAAGAAATACGTCGGCGAACAAGATATATGCCGTATCGGAGTCATCTATTCATATGGTGTTATTCGCCGGACTTCGGAACGTCTCTACCTACCTACACTAAGACGGGCCCGGCAATTACGAACACACGGAAAGGAATAGATGAAGGGTGTTGGTTGGTCATGGAAAAGCGTCTTGAATGAATGAGCAACTCTTTCTTCATTTCTATCTAGACCTGGCACGATGGCGCAGGGAAATAGGTAGATAGACCGCGTATTCGCTGCCGCCTTTGGTAGATGATCAATCCCCTCTGGCATTTCAATACAACCAACAGTCGAGCGCCATCCATCGAAGCTGTGATGACCAAATCCCGGTGCTATTCTTCGTAGTTTCCACCTCAGATTCAAGATGCCAGCGCGCTTGGGGGGGGCCCCCCCCCCCCCGCGGGGGGGGGGTGGGGGTGGTTGTGTTGGTTGAAGTTATACATATACTAGAATTAATAATGAGTGAAGAAAATGAAAAA
>MU383173.1:0-89238 GCA_022495125.1 Xylaria acuta | reverse complement strand
CAATACAACCAACAGTGGCGCGCCAACCATCGAAGCTGTTTTTCCCAAATCCCGGTGCTTTTTTTCGTTTTTTCCACCCCATTTTCAAGTTGCCCGCGGGCTTCCCCCCCCCCCCCCCCCCCTTTTTTTTTTTTAAGTTCCAAATCCCGTACAAATCCCACATGTAGTCATCAGTCGTCATATCCTCAACACAGCACGTATATATGCCTGTGTGTACGCATGTGTGCGATATACATAGTGATATTATCCCATCACGTCACATCACATCAAACACGCCACCTTCCGACTACTGCACATATCGGAGCCGCCGACCTTGATCCTCTCCGTCTCCGAAACCCACCGGAACGCCTCGACCATCCACTCGTACCACACCTTCGCGTCGTCCGTCTGCCGCCACATGGTCACCTCGAGCTCCGAGTCGGACGGGAAGTAGAGGGGTTGCTGTGACCACAGGTTGTTAGTGATGCACTAAAGTAAATCTATATGCCCATCTTACTCGCACTATAAACGAGAGCAGTTGGGATGGGGAAGGAAGGCAGTGTTGTAGATTTTGGGGGGTTTTTTGTTTGGTTCTGGATGGACCACGCACCTTCAGAGGGAAGAATATCGGAAACCAAGAGACCATATCCTTGCTCTTCCGATCGATCATCTCGGGCAGCGTGCTCAGCTCCACCACCACCACGGGGCGATTCCCTCCTTCCCCGTCCGCGGCGGCGGCGGCGGCGGTGGTCTCCTCGACGACCTGCGACGCGTACAGCACGGCCTCGAAGTAGCCCGCGAGCCCGTGGATCACGCCCCGCGACCGACAGACGAAGGTGAGGTGGCACTGCCGGGCGTTGTGGTCGTTGGCACCCACGCCGCCCGCCATGCTGCCCCCGCCGCCGCCGACCACGCCGCCCTCCCGCCGCGCCGTGATGTTGTCCGCGACGGCCGCCGGCAGCGGGTGAGCGAACTCCCACGCCTGCTGGAACCGGCCGTGGCCCGGCACCCCGCGGGCCGCGACGAAGTCGAGCGCGAACAGGCGCACCACCCACGGCGTGTCGAAGGCGTTCGCGTTGCACGGGTCCCCCCCGCCCCCGCCCCGCTGCTGCTGCTGCTGCTGCTGCTCCGCCCGGGTCCGGATGTCGGCGTACAGCCGCGGCGTCGCGATCGGGCTCACGTGCGCCGTGTACGAGCTCGGGATCGAGATGCCGTGGTCGGGCGCCAGCACGTGCTGGATCCCGTCCAGACACTCGGGCGACAGCTCGTTGTCGCCGAAGGACCCCAGCAGCTCCGACACGAGGATGTCGACCCTGCCGTGCGACACGGGGGGATGATCGTCGGCGCTGCTGCTGGTGCTGTCTGGGGAGGAGGAGGACGACGACGACGACACAACCACGGGTCCCTTCCAGGCGCGCATGTCCGTCTTCACGACCGTTACCCGCCCGCCCCAGACGGTTTGGTTTTGTCGCAGGAGGTATACGTAGGCGTTCGGGTTCTTCTCCACCGCCCATACCTTCACCGGCACCCCGGTCGTCTTGCTCGCCTGCAGGGCTCGAGTCACGAGGGGTCCGCGGCCCGAGCCTGCTACTGCGATCACCACGCCGTCGGGCGAGGACGTGGGTTTCTTCAGCTCGGACCACTCTCTCAGCGCCTCCTCAATCGCCATCTCGTACTGGTTGTACTTCACCGGGTCGCCTTCGAAGACCTCGTATGTCACGCTTTCTAGGTTGTCGGAAAGCGGCTGCAGGGGGGACTGCAGCCAGTCCTGGAAATTCATCAGGGTGTTCAGTTCGAGTTCCGTATACGGCTCCTGTTGTCTCTCGAGGTGGCGGAAGTACGCGAGATAGGCGTTGTGTCCCTGGATTTTAGGCTCGCTCTTGGCAGGTTGTGCCGCGGCATCTCCCAAGGACGGAAATTCGGACGCCGATGACGTGTCCATTCGCTGCTCCGCGGCGGGATCATCTTGGAGGTCCGGCCCTGCGTCGCAGAGGAGGAAGTAGGGCGCGTGCTTCAGTCGCATGTATGCGTGGATCAGCTCTTGGTGTGCCCGACCGAGAGATGGATGGTCGGCCTTGTTTGTCTGAAACGTTGAAGGGCCGTATGTCAGGTATTGCAGTGGCTCGGAGAACCATCTTGTTTGTAGTTCCTTCGCGGGTAGTACCCGAGGTATTCTCAGGGCTTTAAGGGGGGGTCAGTCGCATAAGCTCTAGCATGATCGGAAAGAGAGACTGGGTAGATGGGCTCATCGACATGATGGCGCACTTACCAACGAAAAGCTTTGCATCGTAGTCGCATGCCGTACGTATCACATGCCACGAGTCCCAAGCAGTGAAGATGTCAACTTCTTCGGAAGATTGCAGCCTGTCGTGGGCTTCGGCAGAAATAGATAGTTGGGCAACCTTCTCTTCCAGACCGGGTTCGCGATACATGGGCAGGTGGATAATGAGGTTGACACGGGTGCCGATCAAGAGCGCCTCCTGTATGGCCCTAGCATACTGCGCAATACCTTGACCGCTGCCAGCCTGTGCGCTGTCCTGCCTCGGGCCCGGCACGATGATGCTGCGCACGCCACAGAAGTTGGCATAATCCACCTCGAGATTCAGCACCTGTCTCGAGATGCTGGCAATGACATGGTTTGGCGAGCACAAGTCGATCCAAGGGCTTGCGTAGCCGACGAAGCCGCTCGTGTACACTTCGGGGAAGAGGGTAGTGTCCTCGGGGGTCAAGGGGGTCACGATGGGATCTATACGCGGCCCGGTTGCTGTTTGTCGGCCGTTGGCCTGTGCAAGGCTCTCGTCGACCAGCTTCACTATGCGCTCATGAAAGCGAGTGTT
The DNA here is from genome assembly GCA_022495125.1 of Xylaria acuta. Lineage (NCBI taxonomy): Eukaryota > Fungi > Ascomycota > Sordariomycetes > Xylariales > Xylariaceae > Xylaria > Xylaria acuta. The sequence continues at coordinate 86,422 of MU383173.1, read as the reverse complement.
GGTGATGGGTGTCGTGACGAAGCGGAACTGTGGCTTTGTGAGATTGGCGCGGCGAGATAGCGAACTAGCGGCAGCACCTACACCCGAATTCAAGACCTGGCCATATTGCAGATTGGTGAGGGTCTCAGATCGTGTCGAGTCGTGTTGGCCGATGTGAAACGCGGGTCGGACCTCTTCTCGGCTCTCACTGTCGCGACTCGAATAGTCGTAGGCCATGGCGAAATCTTATTCGATCCTTACCCTACCTACCCAGGCAGTCGAAATATCACAATTCTTACGGTGTGGTGTAAATTAGGGCTTGACGAATGGAGAAGGTGGTCTGGGTCTGGAAGGAGTCAGAAGGGGGATGGAGTGAGAGACGACAAGGCTGTTCTGTTCGTTGGCCACGAGCGGAGGTACGTATGGAAAGATATGGTCAGACTGGCATGGTCGCACGTATTTTTTACACCAGAAAAGGGAAGCGGGCGGATAGCAACAGGCAGATATAACCAGAAGCCCCCAAACCGATGCCTCGTTTGCTTCGCTCCCGTCACTTCAAGGTTGTGAGATGTGAACTATCTCTTAAGTAAGTATCGAACCCCCGTTACCATGGATGGGGCGTGTAAGAGGTAGGTAGGTAGGTACCTAGGGAAGAAGTAGAAGAAATCTAGTTTATTTTAGTCACATCCCGGGGCTATACTTATTGTGCACATACCTTTTGCGCTACTACTACCTCAGCGAACGACGACTGCAGCTAAAGTTACTTGTGCTAATCGTCGTTTGAAATCCCAAGCTGTGTCTCAGCTGCTATCCGCGATGCCAGGCCTCTCCCAGGCGCCCGCCAGATCTTCGGGGTTGTGGGGTTCTCGGGAAGAGATACAGGGGGGTGCCCCACGCGGTTTATACCTACTACAGTAAGTAACCTTGCTGTTATCGGTGAATTGCTCTGCTGCCCCTCATTCACCCGTTCACTGTGGCATCTTTCCCTTCTCCTTACCTAATCCCATAACTAACTGGAGTGTCTGCCCAAGATGAACCGGCGCATGGTATGCATAAATCGCACTGGCGTATTCAGTCGCAACGAAGCTAACAGTCGTCACCTTTTTTCCGCCTGTAGCTCACGAAAGACGACGAGGCGACAGCCGGCGACGAGGTCGAGGTGCGTCGCGAGGACCAGGACAAGATCAACAAGTTCAGTCGCCTCCACCAGCGCGAGCTGAACTTCGAGGAAGAGCTCAAGTCCAAGAATGTACGAACCGGTTCGCCCAGCACCCCGAGTACAACCCGAGGCTAATGGACCACCCGATGGCGTAGAAGGAGAAAGAGGAGCTTGACGACGTGACACTGGAGCTCGAGCTTGCCGACGAAGATGAGAACGTGCCGTAAGCCGACACCCTACGGCGAATTGATCACCACACGCGACTGTCCAGGGCACCGCTGACTGTTATAATTATATTTTATCGATGTGCAGATACAAGATTGGCGATGCCTTCTTCCATATCCCCCTACCGCAGGCCCAAGAAATGCTTGCCGAGTCGACGTCGCGGATAGAAGAGGAGGTCTCAGAACTGGAGGACAAGATAGGGACCACAAAGGAGGAAATGCAGCAGTTGAAGATCGAGTTGTACGCCCGGTTCGGAAGAAGCATCAACCTCGAGACGTAACGACGACGGGTGTATCCAGGCGAATACATGATAGAGAACCCCCCGAAAGAGTACGACGATGGCGACCCTCTGGCGGTATAATGTGTGTACCTATGCATCTGATTAAGCGGGTATAGATAATACGTTATCCATAGACACGAACAATATGGGCCTGCAGAGGTCTCGGCATCGCCACGCAAACTGCCTGGACAAAGTTATCGCGGATTAGGTTCGGGGTGGACATCGGTTAGATATGAAGGAGCTACTAGGGACGGTTGGTGCCTCGTTGTCTAACAGGTACGGAGACACCTCCTGGGAGATAAGGCTAATAAATAGCCCGGGAATACTTGCACTGGCCAGCGGCGAGCTAGAACTCCTAGACTTGCCAGGTGGTATTTGGTTCTTGGCACCATAGAGACCATGGGGCGAATATCGGACATTGTGAACTGTCAAGCATTTGGATTAAGCACACCCCTGTCAGCGCAGAAGCATGCAAAGAACACTTTCATCCCGCTAATTAACCGTCCTATCAGCCCGATTAGGAACCCTCGATTCTAACCATTAGCTTTGTTCATCAAAATAATTAGGTAACGCAGGTCAGGATGAAGACACTACGTGCTAATACAATGAGAGCCAGATAGATGCACCCAAATGCTCGAGCCTTTGTTGACATGGAATAACGACGACCACATTACCACTTGTTTTCCTATCTTCGTTCAGAATCACTACGAATTAATTTACTGCCGCGGTGGCCGTTGCTGCTTATGGATCGTGTATAATTATTCGTTAGTAGGGGTACCATGCACGGCGATGGCGTTGAAACACGCTTACTTAGTTAGCTCAGGCTAAACACAAAACGGACTTAACATCACTTTTTAACTTTCTAGTTAGTTTATAATTAGGCCTTCCTTAACAGCTATTTGTAAATAGGGACATGTCTTGTTTTACAATGAACCCTGCCCTAACCGGGCTTCTTAAGTTTGTATACCGGTAGGATGTGAAGCACACAATAGGGAGGCACAGGACCGCAAGCATACCTGTCTGCCTACAGTATTTGTGTCTTTTAGTATCTATACATATTGCGTAGGTGGCGTTTAATACCGCTTACTACTGGTAAAGTAGTATACCGCCAGCCAATGAACATGCCGGGATTTTTCGTCCGCTTACCCAGAAATCCTCCAACAGGATGCTGAACCGAGGCTTTACTTAAATGAATCGCGAGTTGCTTGTTTTTTTTGGCTAACAAGATACGAAGGTAACGCTAGGAGGAATTGGGATTAGCATGGACGTTTTAGGTCTGCAAGGAACAAAGATTGATCTCAAACTACCTGGTTTTAGTGTACAAATATGTACGCATGCTGATGTCATAGGGACTCCTCCAAGCATGATGTCTTGCAGGCTCCACGGTTTCCCTTCTGTCTTACATGGGGGATTGTTTCTTTTATATACGTACATTATATGACATGCAACTGGAGGAGTCGACGTCGCATCCTGTTAGGTCTCTGTGCCCAAGCGTCTCCGGGCATCTCTTATCAGATCAGACCATCCCATTGGGTCGGTGACGCTGCTCATGAATGAATTAAGAGCCCATATTTAGAGACGAGACAGCGAATTGGATCGAAATTAAAATATCCTGGGTGAAGCAGGCAGCTAAATATTGCAGCTACCGCCGTTGTTGTTGCTACTGTCCCTGTCCCTCACCAGAGAAAGCTCGATAGCGCATACTTTCATACGGATACCTTTCAATAGTCTGAGTTCCTGCTCTTGGGCATTGATCACATTCTTTCGTTACGAGATCCTATACCTAAAGAATCACCCCTCTTGAATACCTACCCAGTGCCAACAATGGCTCTACAACGGCTGCTGCCAGTCAGCTTCTTGGTGGCCCAAGTTCTCGGTGCCGCGCATCCCATCATCACGCCAGCGCCAAGCTTAGAAGATCGCGAGGAAGCACTTGCGCGCGATTTTGATCCGGGAAGCTACATCAACAGCGTCATAAGTGGGATAGGGAGTGATATCTCGAGTTATGTCGCCTCCGGCGTCCCCCAGTTCTTCCAAGATTTCCCCATCGGTGAAGGCGTAGAGGAAGCGCTTGACATCGATGACGATGATCTCAAAGCAATACCGACTCAGGCCCTCAACATACCTGGCTATGCGAATTGGACAGAGTCGGGGTGGAGTGTCCGGATACACGGGAACGTGTACAAGCAACCCAACATCGCCCAGGAGAAACTCGACAGCCTCGCCAATAAATTCCTCGTCGGTGTCGATATCGACGATCTCCCGGAGAACCAACAGAACCAGGCCCGGAACTTCACGGCTTCTATCTTTGTCGTGCAGCAGGACAACGTGAGCGTCACCGTGAACTTTCAAAACGACGTCGATGTTCGTCCGGATGCTAGTGGTGGCGTTATCAACGCGAAAGGCGGTGCCCAGTCCATTGATTTGCCGTACAACACCACTTCCGAGGGAGATTTCGATGCCTGGTTGACTCTTCGGAACACTACTGGACCCAATGGTGGTCACTTGATTGCTGGAAATGCGACTGAGCGGATACAAGCGCTCAATGTGGTATGTATTATCTCCTTTTTCTTCTCCTTCACGTGAATCGCTTATCAACGCCTCGATCAGTACACGAATGGGACGAACACTGGTAATGCCACCGCCTACCTGGTGCCGCCTACCGGGTTCACCATCGTCTCGGACATCGACGACATCCTCCGCGTGACCAAGATCTACGACCCAAAGGAGGGTCTGCTCAACTCGTTCGCGCGACCATTCGTGGCCTGGGAGGACATGCCCGAGATCTACGCGAACTGGTCGGCGACGATCGACAACTTCCACTTCCACTACCTGACGACGACGCCCGAGCAGGTGACGCGGAACTACATGGAGTTCATCTACAAGACGTACCCGCTGGGCTCGTTCGACACGCGGCCGCTCAACTTCTCGGACGTCTCGGCCACGCTGTCGATTCGGAAAGCCCTCTTGGACAAGGTCTTCCAGACGTTCCCGCAGCGCAAGTTCGTGCTCATGGGCGACACGACCAACTCGGACGTCATGAAGGACTACCCCCAGCTGGCGAGGGACTACCCCGGCCAGGTGCAGTGCATCTTCCTCCGCAACACGACCGCCACCGACAGCACGGACCTGTTCCCCTACGACACCTCGGGCTTCGAGGGCCTCGACCAGAACCAGTTCATGTTCTTCGTCCACGCCGACGACCTCCGCGGCGTGGACATCGTGGGTGGCAATTGCCATAACCCGGCCGTCGTGCAGAATGTCACGTTTGGATACCAGGGGCGCGGCTTTGGGAATGATGAGAGCGCCGCGAGTCCCGCTGTTGGCTGGAGCCGGATGACGCTCTATGCGGGTGTTTTGGTGGCGTTGGGTCAGGTTCTGTTATAGAAAAAGCGAGATTGGATATGAGAGTATGAACTTATGTATGGTTATGATTGATTCCAGAAGACCTGTAATTATATTATTATCCTATGACTTTTGGTGTTCGTAACCAACGTGAACTGGTGTATGTCGATGTCGTAGTGAAAAATGCGGCGTTTAGATGTTTAAGCAGAGCAAAATATTAATAAACAAGGTAATTTAATGGTGATCCGGCATTCTTAGAATCACGAGCTCGGGCATTTGACTTCCGGCATCCGGTAGATACGGACATGGCGCATGGACTGCCGCCCTTTCCAGGGTATGACCGATCCCCTGGAGACGACCAGTTCGTCGGGACCGGCCAGGTTGTCGGTATATGCCACTAAGGGAAACGAGTGCGCCCCCACGCTGCCCGTATTTCTTAAGTATTTCGACTACGCAACTCAGATTCCCCCACTTCAAGCCTTAAGTTCGCACACATTATATAGGCTGTACAGATGCGGAATCGCGACCACGCCGATGATTCCACTGCTTCATCACTAACCGCTTTGCCCTTGTCCTCGGCGTGTGAAAATTCCGCGTAGAGTTTAGTGATGATTAAGCGTGGATTGGGCTTAAGCCAGCGAGAATTGGATGTGTGCGCCAAACTGATTTCGTGTAGAAAGTGTACTGTATCAAGGAGTCGCTTCATATACTGTACAAGGTGAAGGGACACGGACATCTTGTTCATGTATGGATATATTGAGGTCTTCCCGCCTTACTCATGAAAGTAGTCGAGCTGAATTTAACGCTCATATACCTACCATTTCACTAATTCGATATGCGCCATGAGAGTATACTCCAGCAAGTACGAGTAGCTCACCCGGTTTTATGACCTATGTCACCGTATGAAGACCTCCCTACACGCGGGACTGTTTGATTACGATATGAGAATATCTCAGTAACAAGTAAGGGGATAGCATCAGGCTATGCTCTAAGGCAAGTACCAAGGAGCCGAGATGATACAGAAATAGACAATGTTCTTTGTTCACCTTGTGGTTAAGTATGCTGAGGATGCTGGAACAGTTAGAACTTCGCCGGGTCCTGATGAGCCTTGGGGAACAGACGTGTTGGTGGGATATTTCCCACCATCGGCGAGTTCTTTACTACTGGAATATTTGCGGTATCTGTGCGTAGACAAGGGAAGATATATATATCCAGATGGAAACTAGCCAACTGACATTTCTGGACCTTTGATGCCATCACGGAGACCAAGGACCACACTTCGGCGAGGATGCTGGCGTAATGGCCGTCAACGACTTGAAACACGGACGCAAAGAATCAAACATTTGTGCGAGCATTTGGGTGTTAAACCCTTACGTGTAATGAAAGTGGACGGATGTGAGAACCCTTATGGGTGCATCATCGACAGATCCTGATGTCTTCGGATGATGGATTTGAGTAAGAGCATAACCGCCCAGACCCGAAAGATGGTGAACTATGCGTGGATAGGATGAAGCCAGAGAAAACTCTGGTGGAGGCTCACAGCGGTTCTGACGTGCAAATCGATCGCCAAATCTGCGCATTGGGGGCGAAAGACATAAAGTTGTTAGTATTTGTCATAGTTCTCACTGCTGGTATATCCAGTATTGGCTATTGTTATTTCACGAGGAGGAATTTCTATCTATGCTAGCAGAGTTTGCTCGGTTCTTCTTCTATATCTTGGTTCTTTGGTCCGTGACATACCTACACTCATTCTTAAGGCGTCAGCATGGTCCTAGCCGGCAGCTATATAAAATTAGGGCCAGAGAATAGTCTCTAAACTAAAGATTTTTACAGGTCTAATGTAATAAGGGCTTGGAACAAGGGTTCATATTCAACTAATAATTCTCTTTGGGTCTAAAGGAGTCTATGGTTCCTTTTTCTGATCCCAATGTAACCTCGCTTCTTGCTCTCTATTTATATATATGTCTCTAACCGTAATTCCTATTACCCCTTTTCTGTTGGGCTCCGATTCTAGGCTTCAATGCAGAGGCTGTGATAGTTGCCGACCAATAGCCAGGTCAAGGCTGAGACATATGTCTTGACGGGTCTAGGCAGTCCTTGCCGTGTGACATCTAACCCATGTTTCGCGGATGGTTGAGCGAGCCGAGGACTAAATCCGAACGGAGTGATGAAGATCAAGCAGCATCAGTCTAAAGCTTTCTCTACCTGGCTGGTCTGGAATGCAGACCGTGACAATGCCAGCTGAGCTTGATGAAAGGTACTCTCCGGTTTGCTAGGCAAACTACCGAAACTACGTACTGTTGGAAGCGCATATCTATAAAGGTCCAACAGTTTTGCCGACAAGCTGTGGAAAACACCTTACATAATACCATATGATGAGATTTGACTCACAATCCCAGCAGGTTATAGCGCAATCGCGCCGTTGGCTCATCTATCTCGATGCTTATGCGGGCAGCAAACATGACCGCTTCAAGCCTACAAATAGAGAGAGCACTCTCCCATTCCTTTGAGCAGTTAGTCTTGCCTAAATGACGGCTCTACTTACCACGTCAGCTTCAATACCTACATACGAGCCAAGTAGTCCGCTCTACACTAAGAAATGCCAGACACGTCTGATCAGAGCTCTGGGCCCAGGCCAGACTTTACCAAATCGAAGACAACTACCACAGTGTTCTCTACGGTATCTCCTGGTTCAGAGGCCTACGTCCGACAATTTGCCCCAAATAGGAGCAAGAAGCGCAAGGTGACCCACGATACATTAGAAGGTGGACGGAATCCTAGGAGGGAACCCATTCTGCGGAGGCTGCCCACATGGGACTACACAATCAGGAATATCCTGAAGGAGGCTGGCGTCGTGCCTCTCCATTTAAAGCATCTCTCCGATAACGAGGGTCGCGACATGATGCAAGTCTGGACAGAGGCGAAATTATCATCGGAGATAGAAGAGAAGATAAGAGGCGTGGCGGTAGCGGCATTCGGAGGATCGCTGGGAAAGCTTGAGTTCGGCGTTGGAGACCCCCCTTCTCTTACAACGGGATAGATATGGTAATTTTGAACTGGGAGGTCAGCGCGCGCAAGGAAGTGGGAAGGTCGTCGAAACGACGGATTATTGATTGAGTTACCCTACGAGGTTCGGCTCAGGCTATGGAGAGTTTCATGAGTGTTTGCTGGAGGTTGTTAGTAGCGTGAAGATGCCCCTCAAGGGTTGGTCTGGTTCTACGCTCCATGAACTATGAAATCTGCTGAGATATTCGAGCCTCTTGATGTCTATGATTCGCTAACGTGAATGCCATGTATTCGTCATTTTTCGGGTGATTGCCGCGGGATCGATCTGAAGGTGGGGGCTACATGTCGGGTAGTCATAGACTCATTAATGTAACGCACCATACGCGTCCCAACGAGTGGAACCTAAGGCCAAATTTGATATCTGTATATCAAATCAACCCGGAAGCCAATGACGCCTTAACTAAAGGGGTGTTGCAGGCCTTAATATCATATCTTTGCCATTGTACGTGTGTACGGAGAGTCGTTGTTAGAACTCTGTGTTGATGTAGGTCTTGAACACTTGTTGTTGTGCGGAGGTCTCAAAAACGCCTCCGTAGGCTAAGGATAATCTGAGCTATGTACAGGAGGCTCTATGTTTTGCAGCCTCAGGCGTCGTGCGGTTGTGGCCCGTGACAGTCATTCTACTGATTCATCAGGAACTCGAATATAAGCAAACCTTGGTAAGGATTCCTTGAACGGCGTCTGATCATTGGGCTCGCGTTTACGTCCGTAAGCGGTACGACCGGGTACAGTTGATAGTGCGTGCCGAAGTATGTTGGTGGCGCGAGATTTTGAAATGCGTAACTAATAAACCCAAATTAACAGTGTCTATCTGCTAGAACAGAGAACGCGGAACAATCAGCCCCTAAAAAACGCCTTCCCAAGCATGTCACATAATCTTCCTTTCATGGTAACCTGGGTGGATGGGATGTTGTTTACCTCCCCGTTCCACCATCTGCAAGGGAGCGAAAAACGCCCTTCCCTGGATACCTACCTAGGTACTTAGCATTGGCTCGTACGGTGGTAATCCCGCTAACGCTGTTTGATTACTACCACACCAGTATCATCTGCCATGTCCGAGAATCTTCACCACGGCGACGCACAGTCGGTTCAATCCCGGGGCGCCGACGGGCAGTCTACGACGACGCACGTCCAATCCGCACGTTGTAGTTCGGGGGGTCGCACCTTGAACGTCCCTAACATGAGCGACGTCGAGTTCCGCGAATTTCGACGGATATACGAGATGCAACTATTGCCAGTGCTTATCGATATCCTCGGCCCGGTAAATATTGGTGGGCAAGTGCATCTTCATAGGAGAAAATACGTTCTCATCGTTAGTTAGGAGGAAGCGCCGCCCAGTCTCAAGTGACAGATCGAATGGGTTATGGTGGCGACACTCTGTGAGGATCTTCGCGCGAAGGTCTCCTTCTAGCTCGCGTTGGGGGAAGTGAAGCGTACTGCCAGTTGAGCGCTTATAGGAAGCACCTGTCGTCTAACACTGTATCGGCAGAACGCGAGATGTGTATAGAGTAGAGAAGGGAACTCTTCCGAATTGAACTATTAGATTAGACTCTGGCTAGGGTGTTCGTAGCCTAATGCGACATAATGATCGTTCTTTTTAACAACGTCCCCTGGTAGCGCTGTGAAGTACAACCAGAATCTCAACTTGGTCAGGTTTCAGCGTCCGAAAACCGAAGTGCTAAGTGAAACTAGAGTTGTCTCTTTAAAGCAGGACGTAGCCATCGTACAGATGGGGTAACATCCTGATGTATGGATATGCCTAATCTGTTCAATCGCCTTATGGCTTATTAGTTCCTGGATGCTCGCCAACTGAGCTTACATTGCATATCTTCACCATGTTTTGGCCAACGATCGGCCTTTTCGTTGGCAGTTCGAGCGTTCAGAGCCAGATATGAAAGAGGCAAGTTGTTAGAACTTGGCACGAACAGACTTGAATGATCCTGAGAAACAGTACTGTTAGTCTTTGCCGACGCTAGAAGCCGGACACCGAGATACGAAGCGGATTGGAGCCCTCAAGCCGAATATGCTATCGAGAGAGACAAGAATCAAGGGGAGAATGGGATGACGAAGCCTAGTAGCTCTATGCTTTGAAGCTATAAGAAAGATGCCTTAGCGCTGTAACCCTTCAGCTTGTGTTGGAGTAGGCCTCTTGTCGGAAGGTCAAAGTTATTATCGGTTAAACCAAAGAACCAAGATTTATGTGCAGCGCTGATACCGTTTCATCGTCCGGCGCCTGTGCCCCTCACTTGCTCCCCACTGCTCGAGAGGAGTCCACCAAGCGCATCATCACGCTATGAGGTATCCGAAACGATGTCCCCAGAAACTAAAATAAAATAAATAGACGGGCCTGCGTCCGTGCCATGCACCAGTATTATTCGTAGATATCACGTCTGCACGCGTACGCGTACGCGCGAGGTGTGGAGTTACCACTTAGATATTGCGCCAATTTCATAAGGCGGGCCACGTGCTATTCAAGTTGACAAATTCGCTGGTCGTATTTGGATCCATTGTCTCGTGGCTCGCGTTATGGGGCTTTCTCGAGTGGGTAGAATGTCGAATCAGAACGAGTCATAATGATAAGTGACTCTCTGTGGTGGTCATTCGGGTTCGAAGGGAGTTGTCATCGTGACGGAATGGGCAGTTTGCCTCCGCTTGAGTCGGCTAAGACCTAAAATGTTTTGAGTCTCTAACGAGAAAAGACCGATTGGTTGAAGAAATACGCGAGGGCGATGGCAAGCTACTGCCGACAGGATATCCCGCCGTAGCAACGACATCCGAACTTCGACGCAGTAATGCTATCCGTCTTACATCCCCACCGCCCATGGAGCTATCTAAAACTGTCGTAATGTCGGACCGCCGCGTTCCGCCCGTAGCTTGTTATGGTTACTGCATTCGAGTACGCTAAGTTAGTATAACGTTCCCGCACCTTGGCAAGCGGGTAGGAGGAGACTGCGTGGAGTTGTAGTTCATGAGTAATCATTACGTCTCCTTAACGCTATGTTGTGACTTGACTTGGACCTATCGCTCTCAAATATCAGTGGGCTGATAGCTTTGGTGGCGTAGGTTGAGCAGCAAAATGGTCTCTCAAGTCACGGGAGGAGCTCAAGAACTTCCCTGGCCAGCATAATGACCCCGGTCTTTGTGGGTTCGGGTTGTGTGTCGAATGTTCCGTTTCATCCCCTTGCTAGATCCAACGCTTGCCTAGTGTAGTGAAGCAGAGCTGTAAACTCGGAAGAAAGCTCGTGCCAAGGACAAAAGAGGCAAGCTCAGGGGACTAGGTGATATAATAGTACAGACGAACTATTCCTGTCTTGCACACAATGAAACACCACCAAACACCCTACATATAAATCGTCAGGTTTCCGTGTTTCTATTTCTGCCAGGAAACGATCCACCAAGAGGCGGTATTGTCTGCATGAGGTGCATCCTTGCAGTAGTTGACAGGCCATCCCAGCCTCCCGACCCAGTGGTTCCCATCTCCGGCACGGATGACCCAAGGAAAAACCATGTCCGCCGTACGTTTTAACCACCCCTGCCTGTAGGTTCTTGCCTGTAAAGCTTGCTCTCGAGCGTAGATATCTTCGCTCGCCCCCCATTGCTCGTCAAGGCGAGCCACGGTGTTTCAATTTTAATTCACGTTGAGTTCCGCATCTTTCTCTCAATTAGAGTGGGTGAGATCATAAAGCCTTCCATGCAAGGACACAACCTGATTGACCAATTATCTTATCTTATTTCTATGCTAACATGCTTGCTTATTACCGTTTTGACACACTAATGGGTTGGATTGGTGTTGGCTATCGATTGGACTAATAAGAGGTATTATATCTTGTATCGTCGTTCCTGCCAGGGCATTTTGGGCCTACACTTCATCATTCTGCTGTCCCCAACATTGGCCTTCGTCTCATTGTTATAACCACCTCCCGCCAAATCCCTATTGCTCACCCCACGGAGTCCATTGCCACACGCCCCCCCTCCTTCCAGCGATATACAATCTACCAATTGTCATTCATTCCCAGCTGATATCTTTGGTAGTGCCAATCTATCTCATCAGCTTCCTTCACCGATATTCGAGTCCTAATTCAATGGGAGTCTTTTCTTCAGAAAGAAGTAGTCGTTACTGGAGTCCCAGGAAGGGCACAGGTGGTCGTCGGAACTTGGGTCTGAGCCTGGTTGTCGGTGCCGTCCCCTACGACCAAGTAGTTGCCGGCGGTGTCGTTAGGGGCCATCTCTACCTCCATCAATGTGTACCTGAGTGCGCCTTCTTCACCGTAGGGGACGCATATTTGCGTTGGGTACCCCATATTAGGGGCTTGGGATGCCGCTGGCTCGATGTCTCGTCCTTGAGCCTAGATATCCGACGATCTGTCAACATTGCATGACTGCCTAGGAAGTTTGACCTTCTAACTTACGCTACATGAGGCGCACGCAGTGTTGTTTACATATACCCAATTTGGGCATTCATGTGTGTAGAAGTACTTGCAACGGAACTTATAAAAACCGCCGCCGCCACTCATTGCTGATAAGTTGCTATGGAGGTTTCTTGAAATAAGGTATTTTCAACCGGCGATGGTATAGATGGAGGAATGCGAAATCGACAGAAGTGTTAGATAGATAAATGCGACTGTCCGCTGACAGCCAAGCGGCGGTGTATAACTGAAGGACAAGAAAACGCCCAATCAGCAGAGCTAGATGTCAAGCTCTAGGATTATAAATCGCTGAAGGGCTTCTCCCTTCAGTACGGCGTCGACAGGGAGGAAAAGCAGAGGCATTAACCCAGGGTATAGACGGGAGCAGGCTGATATACCGGGACATCACCAGGGGCGCATCTTCTCAACGTGGAATACAACGCCAGTCAGTGTAAACAGTGCCAGAAACAGATCCTTCAGGAACCGAAGTGTGCACTCAAGACCCGTTCCACTTCGTGCACCACGAAGTGGCATCATGGAGGGGTGTCCGGATCAATCACACACTGGCGTTCTCGAATACATAGCACTACAACTCGGCCCTAAGAAATGGCTACTCTGTACACTACATAGTACAAGAACGGAAACCCCTGCCATATGTTGCGTTTCCTACTTGGCTGGCAAAGACCCCCTTGTGATGAACTAGGGGGCCAGCGGCAGCATGTGGAGCCTTCATGTGGTCCCTGTGAGAGGTACATGCTCCACGAAGTCATGTCTTTCCTACGGTAGTGGTGGTGGCTTTCCTTTTTTTTTTTTTTTTTTTTTTCCCTCCCGCGCAAATTCTTTAACGCGCGGAAGAAAACGGCAGCTACTATAGAAGCAACTCAAGACAGCTTTAACCTGTAATATTTATAGTCGGCGTGGCATGATGCATGGGTCAGAATGGATGAGCCAGTCGGCATGCAATAAAAAGCCCCATTGAAGATCTTGTCTTAGTGGCCCAGATCAACACCTGAGCCAGGAATTCAGAAAATATCGGATATTACTATATTATTTATGTGTATATAGGACTGCCTGTACATATTCAGGTACGTGACACCTACGCTTACAGAGTCATGCTCGATACGTGTGCTGAGCAACGACCTAAGCAATATGGCAGATTTGGTCTCCTGTCACGGCATTCCCGGTTCTCAAGCCAACTGGCTTAGGTGCCCACGCGCCCTTCGCAGCGCACCTTGACACCACCTATCAAAGGCACCTCTGATATCTGTTGATTTTGTACATTTTGCCGAGCCACTCAAGTCTTCTGGTGGTCACAATGTGCGTTTCCCTACTTTTCCTTACTAGGGTTATCGATAGACTGGTGGTAGGGGTTCAAACCACGCCAATATGAAGACAATACTAAGACAACCATCTACTGTGTGTAGAGGTGAATCCGCCATCACGGTGATCTTCTTAAACGGTAAGAAACTTCGCCAATAGCCGGCTACTGCAAAGACGACTCTGTCACGTTGCCCTCGTTCGTTGCCCGAGTAGCGGTTTGTTTCCACGAAGCATAGTACAGCATACACTAGTGCACACTGGTAAGTACACGTGTATGTAGGTTTGCCCCGACATCCACGTTCACGACTGCGAGTAATCCCGTGCTGTTTGTACACTAAACGCGACCCCCGTAATCGCTGACCTCCAGCAACGGCTGGGGTGACCTTGTGCTGCCACACGAACCAGGTTATACCCATGGATGAGGCTGAAGGAAAACGGTACATAGTATGCCGGTCGCTTGATCGATGGCCAACAGATCCGTTCTCCGTTGGGCGACCCTCTTGTATACATAATAGCTGCCTGGCTGTCAACTAAATATCTTCTTGCTACTCCCCTGCCAATCGTGCATATTAGAGAGAAACCGAAAAATATAGAACAGAACCTGGGATGCCGACAAGGTACCGCCCCAGCGGGCCCTTGCTTCACGGTGCGAGTCGGGGTTACTGCATTTGAGAGAAGAGGGATCACCGTGCCAAAGTCCCTCTCCGTAGATCGGGAACAAGGGGTGGTGCCCCTGCGTGCAGAGGAATTGTGTGCCACACCCGGCGAAACTGAGAAAAGCTAAAAACGTGGATGCTGTTGCATTCATTCCCGAGGCACACTAGTCTAGGCGCTGCATATGGGTACAGTATATGCAGCATTGACATCTGATACTGATAAATAACCATCCCGCAGCTTACCACCTTGGGCTGCCACGCTATTCGACTATTATATCTAAACACTTTTCCCCTCCACTGAACACAAATGCTGAAAGCGCATAACAAATATCTGTCACATCATACTATGGCCCTAAGGTTCTTTCTTCCGTGACTACAATTCATTCTCATTGCTCCTTGTATTTTTCTATCAGTAACGGGGCAGTAGTGTCACAGCCCGCCATCAACACCCCATTTCTTCGAGCTATCAACGCCACTGAGACGAGTCACAAAAAATTCCCATACGCCAAGTGTAGAGAGCATTGATACCAGCCCCATGTTGTCTTCAGCCGCAGGCCGAGGTCACTAAAGCCCCTCGCTTGGCAGCAACAGTTGAAGAATGAAGCAATCTAATAAGACCAATCAACCGTACAATTAGAAAGATATGCAGGCCAAAGTGCGCCCTTACGTTTCTAAACTCATTTTATTAGCGTCTTCAAAGCTGGAAACATTACGATTGGTTATCAGGTCGGAGCGAGCACTGTCCAACGTAGATAGCTGACTTACGCATGCCACCCTTGCCACTTAAATTGCATATCTTCCCACAACTAACCAACGTTTCGGTAGATACTTGCAGCGCTATGTAGAAACAGTCTATATATCTATTTAAGCTTTAAAAATATAGTTTAACGCTGTATAACAGTCTACTATATCGCATTATTAAACGAACCTAGGGATATAGTAGTAGTAGTAGTAGTTGTTGTTGTTGTAGTTGTAGTTAGTAGGTATCGCCTAGCTGGCTAAAACATATGGAAGGAAGTACTTTATCGCATGATAGAGCACTATGTAAGGGCATGATCTACTACGTACGAGGTTGGTTGTACTTTAATGTTCGCACCTGTGCTAAAGGGAGATAGATATGCAATCTAAGTGGAGAGGGCTGGCATCCCCAGCTACGCATAAAAAGAGGCATACGTAGATGGGCTAATTATAGAGAGCAAACACATTTATTAATCCGCTAGAATCCGATAATTACCACACTTGGTTAATGCATACTGAACGCGCAGTACTTCGGACAATAAATTTAACAGTTTTTGGACATGGAAATTCTACAAGATACTGGAACCTGGAACAATAAGACCATGGTGAAAGCCGAAAATTTGTAAGAATTGCTTCTAAAAGTATGAGGAAACAACTTTGCTCTTCGCTGGAGGTTTGATACGAAAAATAAGGTACAAAGTATTATGATGAGTATACTGTAAGAATAGCGTAGCATTCGTTCTGGTTGAACGTTGAAAAAAGAAAGAGAAAGATTTGCCTTGAAATATTGTGAGCACAATAAACTAGTTGCAGAAAGGATACTTGACAAATCCCGAATCGCAAAACGGGTTTGTATTATCTCTGCTTCATGCATTAGTAACCGATAATATCTTGTCTTAGACAATGCGAGAGGATAAACATCAATTTCCAGAATTCATACGGCGGCTAGGCTATATTGTTTGTGTGTTAGTGCCTACCACTCTACAGTTGCTTCCCACTCACATGTGCTCGAAATCCGCGAACAGACCGTTTTGTACGTACTGGGTGTCTTTGGACCTGCTACATTGGTCCGTGATTTCGGCTCTATTGATCTATTTTCTACCTTGAATGTAACCCATATGGTTGATCCCCAGAGAAACAAGAGCAGACCATCTGCTTAAGTCGTGACACATTATGCACCGGTAGTTCCTCCGGCCATGCCGCGTGTTCTAGATACTGATGGGTGAATATTCCTCATCCAACCATCCTTCTAAGGATGTATTATGTTGTATAACGCGGGTAGCGCCGCGATTCGAGGTTCTATTTCAGACGTCGATGGTCGGGCTACCTTCGCTGCGGCCACTCCTCGGTGTAGCCCAGGGATCGAACCGATTGTGTCATCGGGGTATGAATAGACATGGGGTCTCCGGTGTCCTCGGTTGCGTTGGCTTTGTACAATGTTTTATCCTTGTAGTTTGGCCCACGATAAAAATATATGCATGCCATCGAAGTTGGCCCTCTTCCTATTTTAAGCTTTCGTTGTCCGGGCATGGGCCATAGCAAGCATTAGAAGCTAGGAACCCATCTGATACATAGGTCCTCTCGGGTAAACAAAATGCAAGTGTAGAGTAGGAATCATGAGACGTGGTTTTAGGAAAGGAGTAATACTACGGGACCCAATATTATTACTACCGAGAAGGTAAAGTAGTACCGCATATGATTCAGATCACCCGTCAACGATACATATATACAAATGATATAAGCTGGGGGGTTGGTTATGAGCTACAGTGTGCTACGGTAGGCTGCTGTACAACGCCCCTGTCCGAGCCCATCTTATTCTAGCGTACGCCTTTCACCTTCGCTATTTGACAAAAAAACCCAGGGAACTCCAAACAAATCATCGTACAGGGCCGTTTGGATTCTTGTAATCCTCCGGCAACATTGGCACCCACGCTAGACGTGGCGAGTGCATAAAGGCTGCCTTCTGGTCCCCCACTCGGGGGCATGGATAGGGATGCTGACCGTTACACTGGTTACCAGGCCAAAGTTCATCACCAAAACTCCATGGTTCTACTGTCGGGAATAAAACCCCCCCACGAGCTAACAAGCCTGACATGTGGCAGTTCTGTGTACTATGTAGATAATTTGTGTGGACGGTTGGTGGATCTGCTGTGTCACCAGACCTTGATGGTGCCTCGCGTGTCTCATCTGCCGGCATCAATCTTCGACCTACCGATTATGCTTTACAGCCGTACGCCGAAGCACATTTACCCCAGTTTCTGTTGATCTTGGAGCGTGGGATGACCTACCGGTAAATGCCTAATTCCATCTGACAATCTTGAAAGAGTCCTCTTGTGTTAGGCCAACTTTGACCAGACGTTATACGAGTTCATTTTTCTACCTGCAGTTCTGCCCTTCGTGCTTGTTTTCTAGCCTTCATATTGTTTTCTCGAGGTCTTATTTGTTCTCTCCTTGGGACCGGATATCCACTAAAGGCTTTGGAGGCACCACGTTGGTCGAGGAGTCCGGGTATGGATCCATATTCAAATGAGTAATGGTATTACATGTAGAGAGACACGCTTACAACCATCTCTCCTTTACTATAAGTGTAGACAGTAGGAGAGCGAAGCTACATAGTCTACGATCCATTCACCTTAAGAATAATTCCCCCATGATAAAAGTCGCCTGAAATATTGAAACATGTCGGACGCTGGGCAGGCTAACCGATCAGATAGTTTACTACCCAGTTTTCACTCGAGGGAGTGGAGTCTTAACGTATCGCTGCTGTTGTCATAGTAGAGCTACTGCTAACAATATAGTAGTGGAAGTTCGAGATGATTGATTTATGAGGCCTCCCGAGGCCGGTAATAAAGCCATCTAGGTAGGCCACGCTGTAAATATTGTCACATAACTCCATCGAAACACTCGGCTGGCTTTATTACCGTAATTACACAAGGAAGAAAAGCAACCAGCACTGTCTTAATGTGTAAATAGTAAGTAATAGTTTGAGCGTTAAATGCACTTATTATGAAATGTTCTGTGTAATTTCTACATTTCACCTTGGTGCTGTTCGCATTGGAATTGTGACCATTATCTACAGAAACCTTGGTGGGTGTGTGGGCCGTTCCAGGGTGTTTAAATTCCTCTAATACCTTTTCATCATAGGTACCCCTCAACGTCTATACTCGACGTCACTACATAGTACACAAACTTGACGGGAACTCATAGAAGAGGTACCCAATAAAAACGAGAGAAAAGTTAGCTGTTGTTGAATTAATCGTTTCTGGTAGGTTTCCAAAATGGCAATCAAACTTTAAAAGCATAAAGCCGCGGGGGATAATCATGAGCGAAAAAAAAAAAGGAAAAAGAACATCGCGTTGAGATCAATTTAAACTGTTCTCCATTCTCGATTATCTGATCCGTTGCGCGCACAATAGACATTAAGAATTGACGTTCAATAGGTAACGTTGGGGGTAACTTCATGCCGGGTTGCAGGGCGGCTGGAATTTGGTAACTCCGAACCGAGATGGGTACAATACCGAATTACGCATTGTTTCTGGGCAATGGAGAAAATCGAAAGAGCAATGTATTTAGTTTGCGTTGAGAATCTTCCGATATATGGCGCCCTATTAAATTGACATTCTTGTGAGGACGTACGAAGTATGTACAGTAGTTCTGGGCCTGTCAGATTCTTGGCGTAGTAGGAATACCTCGTTCAAAGCGCCGACCCATGCCTGATGGTGGCCAAGATTCTCACCATATTCCTGCTGACTGGAGACAAGGAGGTAAGTAAAGTGACCCTCATCCAGCAGTGTGGTCTCGCCCAACTACATTAAGACAGTAGCGCTGCGCCTAGTTTGTCATATCACGGACAGTAGATTTTCCGCGGCTGAATCGGATATCTATGGTTTATTCCTCGGCGGACCATAATAATACTACGGCAAATGGAGCGCGCTTCCGATTTCAAAGTTCCAAAGTGGCGTGATTGCCCTAGCCCCGGTGGCTACACTCGAGAAGGACGTGTTGAGGCGTGGTTGTTTTCGGCTAGACGTGCCGAGCATTAAAGAATGATAACATAAAATAATTCATAACTTGGCTAGATGCTGTAAGGGGTTAATCTAAGAGTCGGTGTTAATATATTCGTACCGTTTCTCGAACGGAAGGATGCTGAAATATGTTCGAGCTTATACTTTGCGAGGCGTAATACATACTAATGGTCACACAATAATGACCTAATGTTCCAGGAATTAGAGATGACTGGACACAGACACGGAGGGAGGTACAATAGTACCAGGCGTTTCCACTCCGAATACGGAATAAATAGGGGCTGGTAGATTGTGAATGGACCACCAAAAGAGAATCTTATCTTGGAGACATCAGGGGCATGAGCTTGTTATTCCTCTCTAAATTAGAAAGTCAGCCACAAATCATTAACTATTATACTTATTGCTGTCCATCTAGGTCAATATTGTTAAGCTTGTAATTCTATCGCCACTATGTTCAAGAACTGTTCCCATCGTCCTTTGATTCTTCGAAGCCGACTCCCAGCTCCCTATAGACGCTATATTCCAAAATAATATTCCATGACGATTACGAGTACCGAACTTCTAATACCCACCCGAGCTCTCTATGCATACAACACTCTTGCTTCTCGAAGTACCGTCGACTCCCCATCTAGATCCTCGCTCTCCGAACGATTTGACGAGTCCTTTTCCTGCGGCCTGGTTTCAGCGCACATCTCTTGGGGTTGCCGTATTGCTGAAAGTTCCACTGGTGATTCGTTAGATGCTGAAAAAGGATATGGCGGCGAGAAGTCGTCGCTGGTTGTCTTGACGTGATCCGATCCTTGTTCCTTCGACGACTGGCGCCGACGCCGACGCGAATGCTTCGTACATAAATATACAGCGATACCGATTGCGAATAGTCCGACACCAGCACCAGCGCCGATACCAGCGGCTACAGGGCCACTAATATTGATGCCGTCCTTCCGAATTCCAGATGCCATCTGACTGGGCGATGATAATTGGGATGTGCCTAGGGTGGAGGATGACTGTGTATATGCAACCGTAGTGGTAAAAGTGAGAACAGCGGTTGGGATTCCACCCCATGGCCAAGAATGATGTCCTGCATCGAGAGTCCAGCCTGGCGGCGCGCCTTGCCGTGGCCACGCGTTTTGACCAGAGATCGTGACTTCTCGTATTCTAGAGATCGTGGTTGTGCCGACTCCTTGGTCACCGTGCCTTTCGTTTGTGGGTGGAATTGCATCCTTTGCAGTCCCGCTAGGACTTACGGACCCGGGAATTATCATTGTTCAGGTTCTCACACCCCCTTAGTAGTGATGGCACCTCGAGAAGATATCTGGAGGGGGACTGGTCGGGCTAACTGGCCCATGTTGTAGCAATTTGCGGTATTGTTTAACCATTAGATTAAGAGATAGGGTCTTCCACGGGTTTCATTCTTAAACTTGAGGACATAAAGGACGATGCTAGGAGCGTAGCCGTATGACATCTGGTGGTTCTTTTGATACATTACTTCAACTCGCTCTATTCCTTTTATTATTCTTTTCTACGTGCACAGCCTACAACCGTAAATTCACTGATTTGCAACGAATTGCCCATAATATGTGTAGCCTACTGCACACTCTGATGCACACTGGCACACGATGTTACATAGCAAGGCGTCAGGCTACTCACTGTAAAGTACGGGACGGGGCGCAGTCATGTTCCTTTCTGCATGTCGCCATTATTCTTCGGGGTGTCAAGCTTGCGTTTTGCGCAGCACCCACGGCACCCTTTTTGGTTCCGACTAAGTAAGAGCCCAATGCAGGCTGTTGCCCTTCACGCTACCCCTCTGATCCCTCCGATTTGCCCCAACAAGATGTGGTAACGAGACTTGCATAGAATATTTCGGGGCCGTCGCTTCGGTACCGTGGCTTAAATGCTCTGTAGATGACTGCATAGGCCGTAGCAACAGGCTGGAAATAGCGCTGCTGGCATTGGTCGAAGTCTGGGTGACTCCAAATATAGTTTGTTGCTTAGCTGGCGAATAATAAACATCAAGATGTCTAAATTTGTTTGTCGCAAGAGACAAGCTTTTGGGCTAATAGGTTACGGACGTTTTTTTTTAAGATACCTTCGGCCCTCTCCGTGAAATATAAAACTATGCAGTTAAAGGCTATGTAGGAGTAGATGTGAAAAATGAAGACGCAACCAATATCACCGCGCCCTGTAATCATTACAGGTGACAAGGCACTGCCGACAACACTTAAGTATAATACATGCTAAGAAAACCTGCCTGCAGAAAATGGGTACAGCAAAGCTGGACCAGTCCGACAACGGAACTCTATCGCGTAGAAAAACTAGCAATACAAGCTAAGTCTCTTTTATGGGACAGCATTTGTAACCCGAGATATAATACATAGGGAGATCTCGGAGGCTGGAAGAGCAATTTATAAGCTAAGGACTCGCGCAAAAAAGACGAAATGCTAGAGTAGAAGGTAGATAGACTGTGGAAATTCCTAATACGCAACGTGGGTTTAGCCTGACGCTACAAACTTACTTGTCCAGTCTTAGAGTACCTTCTTAACTTAGGTAATCTTTATTTTTACAATGAAAACTGAAGATGTCAAACCAAGACCTACGAAACAGCCAAACTCCCGTGCGCTTCACTTCTCCAAGCTAAACTAAAGCTTCATCATGATGGGGAATACAGAACGCGGCTCTACGCAGCTGTCTTACCTACCTAGGTAGTTTTCAGCTCCGCCCCACACCAGCCGGCCACTCTCATGTATTCCAGAACCTGAAGTTGCATGTATACTTCACGATGGACCAAAGATAACTTTTCTTGGTATTGTCTGGTGTATCAGTGAAAGGACACGCTCGCCAACACCAACAGACATCTGCAGGCTGCACCAGGTGGCGTGATCACCACATTCGCATCTTGGCCATGGGCCAATAATCTTCTAGAGCGGGGAATCCTTACTGCATGGCTTACATGATGAGTCTGGAGTACATCCCTTGACCGAACCGTTGACGAGATCTGACACATTCCAGGCAGTTGTTCATATGTTGATTGCACAGTATTAATACCTATACACACACTCGACGAAACGCGCCTCGACGCGCACAGTTTGCGAGAAAGTACTGGTATCACCATCGGCGCAACCTTGCCAGACGACATCTGAAACTCACGGCTGCTCTATGCTTCTAGAGCACGCGCTTGTCTCACATCTGTAATGCTATCGAATCCCAGGACAAATGAAGCAAGTCGTACGCAGCGCTGAGACAGCCCCCGCCGCTGAAGAAAGAAGATGCGCAGATAAACCAACTTTTGGTTTCTCACCACGACACCTCCCTGATCAAAGATGACGCATGACGTGCGGTTCCATGCTGTACGTACTACGCATGAGGTGCCGAGTCTTCATGTCAAGCACTCCCTTCATTACGCGTTCGAGCCCAGACACTACTACGCCAAGTACCCCCACTTCGCTCTGAATTCGTGAGGGTATGGGGACAATGTGTCACGGAACAAGTTGCAGTACCATGCCGATATACTACTAGCCAAAGGAGAACACCATCAGATTGGGCGATTTGACCATCTACAATTGCTTATATGTGCTTACGGTTGGGGTCGTCACACAACGGGATTCCACAACATGGAGCAGGAGAACCCAAAGAATTGCCTCCAGCTCCACCATCATCACCGTCATATACACTTTGCAAAAGATCCTCGAAGGCATCACGACAAAGACAATATGAAGCCGAACGAGATCGTAAGATTGATATCATTGGCTGAAGTCCTCTCCCTGATACTCTAATCATCCCACAGCTTTCTATGCTGAACTGCGGTTCGTTCGGCTGCTCCAGGCCACATAAAACAAATAAAAGAGGCTCGGAGAATATGAACCGAAAACATGCCACCCACGACTAAGCGATCTATGGTAACACAAGAGTGGCCTGGTATTCACGATAGAATCACCATTATGTACCACGATACATTCTCTTCTCTTCCCAGTGCGGAACGTAATACTTATGTCCGAGAACGCTGTAAGCACACCAGAAACTACGTCAGAATCTGCTCCGCGTGGGGCCGTACGGTGTCCCGCGCTACGAGATCAGCCAGCTTGTGGGCTTCGATGATTACGCCGCATATGTCTGCGTGATAAGTGAGGTATCCACAGTCTTTAATTCTGTACCAGAGGCTTCCAAAATACTGGTAACCCCCAAGCTCTCAGACCAGACATCGCCGTCCTCAGGTGGCTCGCATTTATGTCTTACATGTGACCACCCCTGGTATCACAACACTGTATAACAAGGAGGATTTTGTATACAGGCCGGCCTAGTCCACGAATGTGTTTTGGAATCGTTCGCGCAGCACGAATATTAAAGACACACCTTGAGTTTAGTACTGGTTTGAGGAAGATTCTGGCATCTCGCTAATCTCACGATCGATACACAACAGTAGATGTCCGTCACTAGCACGGTAACAGCCACCGTGAATCGGATCATCACATCCCTCTCTGTCCCCTATACTTGTTTGTCGGTAAGGACGCCTTGACGGTTCTCTCGGCTAGCCATATGCGCCAATATCGTCCTACGTACCCGGCACACAAAACACGCGCTCTCCGAACTGCGAGAAAAATGAGTACTGTGGTTTGATATCAGGTAGCAAGTAGTCATTAACCCAAGTTCACCCTTAGAGATCACGGTTCCCTAATTAACGCATTAGAAAAAAGAAGGGATCTAATTCCAGCCCACAATACCGATATACACATAGCCCCACGATATACCCTCGGTCCCTCAACATATCTACTAACTAAATCCCCACGTAATACTGGCCCAGTTCCCTGTCGCCCCTGACTTTGAAGTATATCCTTAATCATTATAACACCGCTCCTGCAGAATGAAGCGGTATACACTTAAAGAGATCCCGACGGTAGGCAAACAGCGTGACTTTGAATGTTGACAACGTAATCCAAGTGCCCTAGGTCAAACCGACAGACGTGAGACTTATTTCTTGACCTACTAGCCTGCTTGTTAACAACCGGCAACCATCAAGCAACGACCACCGACCACAAGGCGATAATGCAATACTCGACTGATCTTCCAAATTAACATCAATGCCCGAGTTTCTCCTGCACTAGAACGTCTCTACCCACTCGCTTCCTCACTTCCCCTCTTATGTATTTAGTAGTTAGGTTAGTCAACGAAACAAATAGGTTAGTAGGATCCCATCTATTCTTAAACACCTCATCTTATCAAGCAAAAACGGAGCATCACCTCAGCACGCAAGCGTCAACATCATACCGATCGAACTACCGTTTACTCACTAATAACCTATACCTGCTGCAATTAATACTCATACTTGAGTAATATAATAAATATCCATACCTACATCCACATCCAGGCCTGTACCCCTCCCTATCTATAGGTACCTACCGATTAATACCCCGAGGTACTCATATAAGCGCGATCCCGCATCTTGTCTATTACGTTCACTTGTACCCATGTCTACCTACCTACCAGCCTACCCACGTCAATCTCTCTCACTCGCGCTCTTTTCATCCAGACTGCGGAGTGCCTCCCGGTCCTAGCTAGCTGGCTATACTAATTATCTAAAAGATAAATACGCGAAGCGCAAAGGAATTGAAAAAGAAAGAAAGAGATAGAGAAAAGGGAAGGGTAGTTGCCGTGTTTTTTTTTTTCTCTTTTTTATTTATTTATTTGCCTTTTTTAAAAAGAGAAAATCCTAACCGTTGACCACTCCCCTCCCGCGCAATCACTGCTCGGACAAACAAGGCAAGACGACCTCCCGGGGGGAAGAGATAAGTCGAGGCAACCTTTGGGAGGCGACGACACAAGACGAACAGCACGGCGAGCGAGGTCCCCAGCGCCTCGGGAAAAATCGTTCTCATAGTCCATCCATCCATGCATCCATCCATCTCTTCGTGGCATTCCCTGAAAGCAAACGCCAGATTAGATACGTGCTTACCTCCTTACCCAGGTACTTGGTATAATAAAAACACACGTCATGGCGATCCCAAGCTCTCAAACCCAAGCTGTCTGGGTAACCTTCCCAGGCAAAACAAACATGTACTGCCTATATGAATAAGTGCATGCGTGCGTGCGTACGTGAGTCCAAGAAAGAAAGAAAGAAAGACAAACATCTGTCTAAACGGCCTAGAGGACGTTCTTTGATTATGAATACTACCTACCTACCAATTTCCTTACCTTACCACCCCCCGAGCCAGATAGGCTACCTAGATAGACTAACCGCCGATTGAAACTAAACTATTACGGCTAAGCAAGCATCATAAAAACAAAACAAAACAAAACAACTGGGTAGGCGGGCAACTTGAATACTCTCCATCCCCTCCAGCTAACCTCGTATTATCATCGTAGTCTATCTCGGTTAGGTAAGTGAATTTAAATATCTACCTACACTTACAGCAGCGCTCGCTCTGACCATATCGAAGAAAGACAAGACACGCAATCTCGTATGTCATAATATAATCGTAAAACCGTCCTATTCATTGTTACTCGTATCGTATTGAATTTTCATTTCATTCATTTAGTCGGTGGAAAACTACCAAACCGCACAAGACTCTCTAATGGATTTCTAACAGACAGGAGGTTTGGTTACATAGGGGCAAGGGGTGTGGGGTAGGTAAGACCAACATCTATACCTATACATCTATATATGCATACCCGCAATCCATTTCAAGCGCACTGCCAAATCGCGCGCGACGTCTAGTGTATGTGGCCCCCGGGAGGTCCTTAGACTGACCCAACACAACCCCTTAGGTAGTCTATGCCACGTCGAATTTTGGTTCTGGTGTACAACCGTTCCTTCTCGAAAACCATGACATATGAGTCTGTGTTATGTGATGCATTAGGCAATGATAGCAGAGCTCAGCGACCTGCCTTCATCGCGGCGCGTCTTCTCATCTTGTCGGCTACGGCCTTCAATGCTAGTTTTACGTCCTTTTGTCCCTCCCACGAGTCGAGATCGTAGTATTGCGGAGCCAATTCCTATTACACGAGTCAGTATAGGTAGATGACTATGTTATGAAACGTGACCGGGTGAAAAGCGAAAGGTGTAAGATAAAACGAAAAATGGCTTACAAGCAACCATTCAGGTCGAATGCCAGTAACTGTTCGAACGTATTGCTTCGACGTCAAGACAAACTCGTTGTAGATCACCCAGTCGTAGTCGGCACCGAGCACCGTGCTCGGATGCAACATGACGGCCGAGTTGTTGTCCTTCAAGGTTCGATAGATCTTGTTGTTCTCGCGCTTGGCCACTTGCATGAAGAAGCCCGCGACGAGGGCTCGCCGGATGTTGGTGTAGTAATCCTTATCCTGGAATTCGGTACTAACCAGGTCGAGGCCGTGAGTTTCCATGATGCGCTTGAGCTGTGCTCGAACGTTGTCTGCGCTCGACAGGTGACGGAAGGAAAGGTAGTGCTGATGGCACCATTTCTTAGCGTCGTCGCCCCTACCTAAAATACCCTTGAAGGCATGGTATACGTTTAACATGGTGAGATGGTCGCCGTCGTTATGCTTGAAGAGGTTCTTCATGTCGTCGGCCTCTCGCCTCTTCTGTGCTGGACGCACAAATATTTGAGGAACCGATAGCAGTGCAGTGAGAGACAGTATCTCGTTTGAGCAGTAGAATTCAGGACTCGATATTAACATGACTGCCAAGGCCGGATCAAGAGGGAATTCAGACGCGAGACTGCCTAGCTGGGTGAGCTCGCCTTCGTCGTCTAGGCAGGCCAGGTAATTAAGCTCCTCCAGAGCACGCATCATGGTCTCAGGGGCGGGAGGGTCCATCAGATCGAAATGGACCAGATCTACCACGCCAAGCTTCTTTAGTTCCAAGACTGTGTTGGCAAGGTTGGAACGAAGAATTTCAGGATACGTTTGTTCGATGAGTTCTTCCTTGAAGGCCTTTTCCGTGTAGAGACGGAAACATTTTCCCGGCTTTGTACGACCCGCTCGTCCAGCTCGCTGTTGGGCCGAAGCCTTTGAGATGGCCGAGACGAGGAGGGATTCTACTCTCAGCCTCGGGTTGTAAATCTTCTGCTTGCTAAAGCCAGGGTCTACCACATAGACAATACCATCAATGGTCAAACTGGTCTCGGCGATGTTGGTGGAGATGATACACTTCCGACCCGGACGACCACCCTTCTTGAAAGGCGCCGGAGGAGGATCGAAGATCCTCTGCTGTTGGTGAGGGGGCAATGTACCGTAGAGTGGGTACACGGCCATAGGGCCGCAGTCGGTTTCTCTCACGAGCTCGTCGACCTCGAGAGAGATCTTGCGACATGTGTCCTCGATCTCTTCCTCTCCGGTCAGGAATAGCAAGATGTCACCTTCGGGCTCACCGGCATGGATTTGCAGAACGGTCCGTATGGCGCCTTCGACGTAATCCTTCTCGGGCTCTGGTGTGTAAAAGATCTCGACGGGGTGGGTTCGGCCTGGCACGACGAGGAGAGGGGCGTCGAAGAAGTAGCGCTGGAACTTCTGAGCATCGAGGGTGGCGGACATGACGATGAGCTTCAGGTCGGACCGGCGACGGGTGATGTCTTTGAGCAGGGCCATGAGAATATCGGTGGCCAGGGTGCGCTCGTGGGCTTCGTCGAGAATGATGCAGCTGTAGCGGGACATGTTGTGGTCGTGCATGGCCTCGCGCAGCAGCATACCGTCGGTCATGTACTTGAGGATGGTCTTGGAGCTCGTCTTGTCCTCGAAACGGATGCTGTAGCCGACCTCGTCGCCGAGGTTGACGTCGAGCTCGTCGGCGACACGCTGGGCGACGGACATGGCGGCGACTCGGCGCGGCTGCGTACAGGCGACCATCTTGTGGTTGAGATGGGGGAGCTCGTCGTACACGACATATTGCGGGATCTGCGTGGTCTTGCCCGAACCCGTCTCGCCTACGAACACGAGGATCTGGGATTTCTGGTACAGGTCGAGGAACTCTTGCCTGGCGATTGCGGGTGGGCACGTTAGCTGACATAATACACCCGGGGCCAGGGCAGCGGATAGGGAATTGCGCGCTCACCGTTGCTTGTGCACGGGCAGGTTCCGGCGGGCCTTGAGGATGGAGAAGTACTGTTCCGAGTGCGGTTCGCCGGTGAAGGGGTTGTTGTCGGCGTCTTCGGCGTCGTGGGCCTGCTTGGCCGTCGTCTCGCGGCGCCGGAAGTGTCGCAGCGCGGATCCCACGGGCAGCTTGCCGTTGATGACGCCGTTGCCGTCGTTGCCGTTCCAGTGCGCCAGGTACGGGTTGTCTTCGGTCTTGATCTTCTGCTGGTCGTCGTCGTCGTCGTACTCGCCTTGCGTCGTGCCGACTCTCACCCGCTTAGTCGATGAGTTAGTGTCCGCCGGGCTCCTGCTCCTCTTGCGCCCAGACTTGCTGACCTTGGGACTCCTCTCGTCGGCCATGGTGAGTGATGCACGGGGATGCCGCCGCCGCCGCCTGCGCCTGGGTGAGGAGGGCGATGGTGGGTTTGCGACTCGTCGGAGGCAGCAAGGATGGTGTGAGGAGAGGCAGGCCTGGGTAGGGGAAGAAACGAATGAAGCAAGGAAACGCCCGGCAAAGGAAGAATGCTGAGCGAACTGCTTCTGTGCACAGGCAAGCCGTAAACACAATTGGCAACAGAGAGCAGGCCTTCAACGCGACGATCGGGTTTGTGAGTGTGTTTTTTTGGAGGAGCGCCATGCTTCGGGGCCCCACCACATAACCTGTACCTACATGTACCCGGCCAGGTACCCTTCCATTATTGAGGACCATTGCCGATAGCGATAAGCCCCCCCAATAACATACGATAACACGCTAAGGGGGCTAAACTCATGGCGCGGACGGGGATCTAGTGTACTGTGGCGTGTGAAAGTGGCTGAGGGATCTGTGGCTCGGAAAGCAAACACCCACACGGGCTTTTACCTAATTTCCCACCAGTTAGCTGGTGGTCTAGACCTTCCTTCCTTCAGTACTTAGTTATCCAGATCTGCCTGTTGTTTTGTGCTATCAGTACCTAGGTACCTCATGTATTCAACCTATGTACCTGGGGGGCATACGATGCGGCAAGATGATGAGTGATGACAACTTCTATTTTAGAAACAAGTTCTGCAAGGCAACCCATCGCCCAACCTTTGAGGCAGTTGCTGTACGCCACCCGAGTCCCAAACTCCGCAAATAACACTATTACTATACATGAACCGCATAAACTGCATGAACCGCCTCATGTTACCTGAGGCGCGTATAAAATGTCCCATCCGCCCTTGATTTCCCCTCAAAAATAATCACGACTTATTAGAATTCCTAACTTCCAGGGCTGACCTACCTTCTTGGGTACTTGTACATAGGCTCACCACCATATGAACCCTGTTCTTGATGTAGCAATAGTTCCGCAACGCCTAACGCCCAAAATCTAGTCTGCATGTGTCATCATCTTCATCAGCCATGAACGGTTATTTTTCGTTATACACGCCATGGGAACGCCCATCCCTGTTTTTCATGTCGCGCCGTCAAATCCTAGAAACGATTCACTGGCCTTCTGAGCATTTCTGATTATGCTTTCCACGAGCTCCATGGATCCGTCGGATACCTCCGGCAGGTCAGGCGCCCCGCCTGCTTGATTGGGTGCCGCTGCGAGATTCACCGGGGGAAGTGGTAAGGATGTGGGTTGTTCCCTTGGAATCGTGGCGGCGGTATGTGGACTTGTTGTGTCCGTTGGTGGTGATAGACGTACTGCAACGGGTGATGCGGGTTGTGGGGATGGTACGGCGGCGGGTGGGGGCGGCTGTACGGGGGAGGCCCGAAAGCCGGTAGACTGAATCTGTTGCTGTTAGGCACTGTTGATGGGAAAGTGTGCCGGAAAGGTCCGCTTACAACATGATTTGGCTGGATTCCCGGGTGCGGGAAATGCCTTGCACCCTCGCTCTGGCCGTAGCCGGGTAGAGCTTGCGGGCTAGGCGTCATCAGCGCCGGAGTTGGAGTGGTGGCAGCGGGTATTGACTGCGCCGAGGCTGGTTGAGCAGGCGTCGTCTGCATCTTTCGTAGGGCCTCCCATGGCCGTGGCGCAGGAATGTGTGTCTGTTTGGGCACGGCTGGCGCTGTCTTGGCTGAACTGGCAGGCGTAGCCGTGCGCTGTGGTGCGCTGGATGAGACGGGCACTGATGGCGGAGGAATAGGGGTTGTAGACTTGGGCTGTCGTGCCTGTCCTGACGCGAACTGGCCGAATGGTGTCGCTGGTGGTAACCCTGGCGCCGGAGTTGCGGGTGCCGGTGGAGTCCCCAAGTTCGGGTGAGTCGACGGGGTCGTTGGTAATGGCGGAATCATATCTAGGGTTTGAGCTGTGCTGCCAGTGTCGGGATGGGTTTCTACCTTCACGTTCCTGTTCTGTAGCATGGCCGCATAGTGGGCCCGAATAGCTGGGTGGAGAGCTGCCCCTGCGCTGACATTGGAATCCCAATGATCTGAGCCACCGACCGAATTAGAGCGCCAACTGAATGGTTCCTTGGCCATTGATGGTTGAGCTGCCAAGGGCGGTGCTGATTGCGTTTCCGTGGGCGATGGTAAGGGTACACGTGTGCCGTTAACTGCAACTGGCGTTACGCTTGAAGTGTGATGAGCAACAGGCGAATGAGAAGGCAGCGCAACACCATCCGAGGCATTGGCCAATGGTAAGGCCCCCGTGACAGGCGTATGGGGGTTTGATGGCAGGCCAGGGTTTGTTCCATTCAAACCTATCGATTGTCTCCGGACGCCGAACAATGCGTCAGGCGTCCGCATCAAATGCGCGCGTAGACTTCCCTCGTATCCATTGGTGAACCCACCCCAGTGGGCATATGGAGTCCTGTACTTGGTAGAGTCCCTGGAATATATGATTAGAATACAAAGCACAGGAGAGACTCGACGAGACTGACCTATTGTGATGCACTTGGAAGAAGGCATATTTTTGGATAACGCTTGGTCGCGGCTCCTTTGGCGGATTCGATGAGATGACTGGCTGGAGGTGTCCTGCTAATGCTTGAGCTGAAGCGGAGGAGGAAGGTCGGATGGCGGATGACGTCATCGGCGTATTGAGGGAAATATTTGATACCAGTGAACTCGATCGCGCTCTTGCTTGTGTCTGGAACAACTGGCTATTCTGTGGTGACGGCGAAGGCCCAAGGCCAGGCGGTTGTGAGAAGCCATGGCTAAAGGGCGACTTCGTCATCGAATCTCCCCGCGCATGCCCGTAAGACGAAGGGGGTGTGCCGAATCGTTGCCCAGAGCCAAGGGCAAGTCGCCCGCTATGACTACTCACAGACGACTTATTTCGCGCATGGCCATTAGCAGTCTGAGGGGGTGTTGGCCGTTGGAGGGAGGGTCGTCTTGACACGGATTGCTGTTTGGGTAGGACAGGAGGGGTGCAGGCAGGTTGAGCACCAGCTTGTGGAACAAAACCAGCCGTAGGTCGTGGTATTGGCGACTGGGACTGTTGTGTTGGGTTTGCAGATTGAGCCGTGAAATAAGGGGCAGGCTGTGGCGTAGCCTGCTGGAATTGCGATGATTGCTGGGTCGACTGGCTTAGCTCGGAGGTGGGACGAGGCTGTGGCCGTTGTTGCGATATTGGCGTTGGTGGTTGAGTCTGTGGCGTCTGTCGCGCACGCTGAGCCTGCTGCCCGGGTGGTATATACGGGGAATGCTGAAAAGTGTAGTATGGTAAAGGTGAAGGTAAAGAAGCAGGTTGAGAAGGAGTAGGAAAATTCGGCCGCCGATTCATAGGTTGTGTGTGGTGGAAGAATGTAGTGCTGGGAGAAGCCCTGGGCTCAAACTGCTGGGTAGTGTAAGGGGAAGGCTTGGGCACAAACTGGTGTGCTGTGAACGGTGAACGGATAAAGGCAGGCGGTACAGGGTCTCGGGGCTTGTATTGATACGGCTTCTCGATCTTTGGCGCCGGGGCTGTAGTGTGAATAGAGAAGGTCGAACCGTACGACTTCCGTGGCGGGGGAGGCGGCAGAGCTGGTCGAGGAATCGAGTCCAAGAAATTGCTCTTGCAATTGTGCTGCTTTTTGCGGGGGTCCTCGGTGTATTGTGGTCGGGCATCAGTAGAATTCCTTCCCAGGTAGTACCAGATCTGGTTCTCTTTGGATAAGTCCACCTTTGCTTGGACATTATTG
Source organism: Xylaria acuta (assembly GCA_022495125.1). Lineage (NCBI taxonomy): Eukaryota > Fungi > Ascomycota > Sordariomycetes > Xylariales > Xylariaceae > Xylaria > Xylaria acuta. Next base: position 54,098 of record MU383173.1, on the reverse strand, counting down.
ACCTCCAGGTCGTGGTGGTTGAACTCTGCCCAGACAAAGCCGCCTTCGACGAATGGCTCTTCGGGGCGGGGAGGCTCTTCGATTCGCCGTCTAGTCGCATTGATGAGATCCTTAGCCCTGCGTGAGGTTGGCATGGGAACAGCATTTTGCGACGCGTGTGGTAAATGTAAGTCGGCTGGGTCAGGAAGAAGCAACCATTTCCATTCCACTTCCACTCGTTCCCTAAAAGTTGTCAGCATTTGCCACTACTACAGCTGGTTTGGTGTTCGTACCCGTTAGGAATAATATCTAGGAGGAATATTTGTTCACTGTCCCGGTTTTCAACGATGATGCCTGCGAATATGTCACCGCGGTGATATTGAAGCTGGCAGATATCACCCTTCTTAAGTGCAATGGCAGCTAGGCGCGTCTTCTGGTCATCCTCCAAGACGTCGCCATCCAGTTTCCGGTCACGTTTAGTCCTATGAAACCGGCAACTAAACTCAAACGCCTGCTCCTTATATTCGGTGCCGTCCTCGCCAAAAATGGGTATTTCGGCTTCTTCAACGAAGACGCCAGCCGCGGCGGCGCACGTTGCGTGATAGGATCTCGCGCACTTTTTGTGGGAGCACTGGAAGCACGTTCCCCTTTTGGAACGGCAGAATAAGCACTTGAGGTCAAGCCGAGCTTTGCTAATGTTCGCGACGTTGGCAACTACTTCTTTTCCATCAACCGTCTCAATCCATGTCTCCGCACCATACAGGGCGCAGAGGCGATGAGCCTTACGGTCGTTGTCAGTCGGTAGCAACTCGATACCAGGGACATCATGTGGGCAAAGACAACATGGTGGTTCAACCTGACTCTTGAGACGTAGCCGTATCTTCTTGGTCTTCCCCTCTCCTTTATCAGCCGTTGCCCGCTTGCGTTTTCGCCCAGCCGTCTTGAGTTTGATGGTATGAGCGGATCGGGGTGTAGGCATGCCACTCTCGAGTTCATCCTCCTCTTCCTCATCATCATCATCTTCGTCCTCGGTTTCTTCATAATCTGTGTCCTCACCCCGTAGTTTTCGTTCAATTTCATAAACGTCAACCCATACACTATCTTGCGCTTGAGCACATTCGCACTTCTTCGCAATCTTTCCCATCGCCAGCCAAGAATCTAAGGCGAAGTTGACAGCTTCTGCACAGTTGTAGCCCAGATTATATCCAGAGTGATACCCGTAAGGGTACGTCACGACGAATTCACCGGGATAAGAAACACATTTGTTCACTTTGATGTTAAAATACTGCTGAAGGTGGTTTGGCGAGATCAGGAAAGCTTTGTGGCGCAGGAATTGACCGCAAGCTTTGGCGTCTGTAGGCCAGATGCTTTTCATGGCCGCTTCGAACCGACGGGCGTCGCCTTGGGAAATGCTATACCACTGTTTCGGTGCGCCAAAATGAAGATAGTTGATGCTGTAAAGGTCCACATCCTCTAAATGCCATGCGAATGTGGCCTTCCACATGCCGAGGTATAGGTAAGCGGTATTGACGCCGGGTACTTTGGTACCCAAAACATCGAGGAGGTTGGGAAGCTTATTAAGATTCCAGCTCTCGGTAGTATCGTCAAACAGAGTCCCGAGAACATCAGCCCCATACAGCGGCGGTGCGTAGGTGAGAGTCTTCCAGTATATGCGCTCAAGCTCCTCGCATCGCTCGGGCGTATAGTCAGATATGTCCATCTGATAGTCGAAGTTCTTGAAGGCCTCCTCGTCAATCCTGGCCGAGCCCTCGCGTCGAGCATACTTGCGTCGGGCAGACGTGCTCTGTTCCTTGGGCTTCGCCTGTCTGATGCCACCCATCCGGCCAACAGTCGGTGGAACCGGGTCGTCATCTTCAATATCGTCGCCAATGTCCTGCTCGACGGAATCGATAACGGCCTCGGCAGACGGCGAGACCGGTGTCATGGGACGCTCTTCGAGCTCTGCAGCACCACCTTTTGCCCCACCCCTCTTCGTCTTGCTCCTCGTAGAGCGTCCGCCAGCGCTGGCACCAGCACCGGCACCGGCACCGGCACCACGCCTCTTGGGTCCGGACGACGTCGAGGCGGGGGTTCCTCTGGCTCTGGAAGGGGCCTGCGCGCGCCGTTCTCCTCGTCTGGCGGGGGGCTGGTGCTCGCTCTGGTCACAAAGCTGTCGCCACTGGGGCAGATTGTATGCTCGCTGGTGGAGAATGTTCACTTGTCGGTAGGTACCGTTGGACCCCATGATCTCCTGCTTGATGGGTTCACGGACCCTGATCTGTTTCACCAAGTCATCGAGCACGGGCAGCCTGTCCTTCCACTCTTGCGGGGGTATGATCTTGACAATACCGGACTTCATGCCGTAGGGATCGACCTTTTCCATCTGTTGACGATCCGGGTCAGCAGCATGAACACAGTAGTTATTAGTCACGGGGTGGGTGCGGTGCACGGGCGACATACGAATTTCTTGAAATCCTTGAATTGGTGCATGTCCGGTTTGAAGACGGGGACAGTGCCAGACCAATGGTCCGGGGTGACCTCGCCAATGTCCTCGTCTTCGGGTGCTGGCTCGGCAGTTGGCTGGGGCGTGGAATGGGTGTGGAAGAAAGGCAGCTGGTCAGGCTCGAGGGTGGGGTCCTCGACGTCGCTGAGTTCCGAGTCGTCATCGCTGCCATCGAGCTTCATTGCGCCGTTGCTATCGGGTGGGGAGTGCAGGCCGATCGGCTTGGGGGACGGGCGAGGTTCCGCACAGTCGGCGGGTGCGTCTGCGACTTGGGCATCGGGCGGTGCATGGTCGTCGTGGGCACGGCTCTGTGTGTTGTCGTCGGGGAGGGCGGGCAGCTCAGGCGCAGGCGCAGGCGCCGGCGCCACGACGGCGTCAGTCGCTTCGGCGGACATAGTAGCGATCGGGGGGCTACATGCGATCAACGAGAAAAGTAGGCTTCTTCATGGACGCGGGCAGCCGATCGCAGCGGTTTCCGTCGAAACCGCCCTCTGTTCGGACTGGGTCGGTGCGGCGATGCGATGTGGTCGTTGTGGATGTGGATGCGGATGCGGATGTAAATGTATGAGGCAGTGGTGCAACGTTCGTTTCGCCCGTAGCATACGTTCGCTATGGAGTTGTTGGTTGGCTGCGGGCTGGGCGTGTTCTCGGGCTGGATTGGATGGTTTGGGGGATGGCCAGGTCGAGAGAGGAAGGGGTAGCAGATAGGGCGGTGGTTTGGGGGTGGATCTTTTTGGTTGGTCCGTTGTGGTGCGGCAGGGACCTAATCGCTGCTGGGCTTAGTGGGGGCTCGGGTGTCCTGCGGGGGCGTGTAGGCGTGGTAGCGCGCTGCTCGGTGTGGCTTACGCATTTACGAGTGGTCCGATTCACTGTTAGTATTACACGTTGGTGGCCTGATTCTCGACAAACCCTGAACATATAGGTACCTAGTAGCATCCCATCCCCTCACCGTAGTTGCAACTTGCAAGAGGTCAGGAAGGTAAGTACGCACCATCGCTGCCGTAGGTTGACACTACTACGTGATTGATAGACTTGCTGATTGCCAAAAACTCTTTTATAGATCAACCTTACTATCTACTATGTACCTACGTAGATAGAGCTAAAAGTACCTATAGGTAACAACCACCATTGTTACTTTACATGAACACCTACATGCCGAGATAGTTCCAATCCGTGGAAGGAAGCACCCTGCATAAGAGACGTACGTGTAGGTATTCCAGCACCGATTTGGTACTGATCAACTTGGAATTTGCCCGAAGAAGCAACTTCACGCATCACATGCGGCTAATATCTACATGCTACCTGGGTACTTAACTTAAGGGTAGCTTTGCTGCGTCTTGAGGGAGCCCGATTTCTTCCAAAGTCGACAATCAGCATTTAAAGGCACCAAAGGTTAGCTAGGTATTTGTCGTGTTTCACGGCAATACGCAAAGAAACCACCAGAGACGTCTAAGGCTGGAGCAGAAATGTGTCTTTGATAAAGTAACTAATAGTGGATTTACATCACAACATCGATATCATCGTCGTCATTCACACTACCCACTACTATTCATCATCACTATGACCCCTCTACCACAAGCTATAATCCCCTAGTCTAGATCGGATCTGATACCCAACATGACCGCAGATGCCCTGGCTGGTGTATGCGGTTAAGGAAAGGTTAATTTAGAATAATAGAAACCATCCGAGTCGCATCGAGATCACTTCCCAGGTTGTATAAGGGTTCACTTGATTATCTACGCCGCCCAGGCGTTTATCCCATATAACCGTGGCCAAGATCACCTAAGTACCTAAGGTAAGAGAGTGCTGTAATCCAAACCAGACAGCTCAAAGTACTAGGTAGCTTCGGTGTACCTACAACGGATATTACGACTCATCCAGCCTGGCGTATTGTATCTGTATTAGTACGTTAGCCCCGAGAACCTACAATTGAGGCTCCAGAATAGAATTCACCGGGCATATCTTAAGCAAGCGCGTAGGTTCAGTTCACACTTCGTCTCCGTATAGCATACATCGTCGAAGACAAAGCACCAGCCCATCAATGCTACCTACCCAGATAGTTCCCACTCAAACATATTCGCGAATGGGCGGCGACCCTATAAAAATAGAATCCCACGCCCAAGACATGGATTCAACAGCATGTGCTCGACCAGCTGACGTACTTGGGGACGAATTGCCCAATCAGAGTTGAGTGTCCAGTCGCCCGCCTCCGATCGTTCGGAGTTCGATGTCGGAAACTTCCAAATAAGTACCAGGCTAGTGAGCGAACAAGCTTTGGGAGCTGCAGTTTTACGGCGGGACGGAGCTGTGCCCGAAGATGCTACCTTTGCAAATAGATAAATAGGCACTGTGTAAGTAGCTTTCATTAGAAAGAATTGCAGTGCCCTTCGTTGTTTGTCCTTGTTAGCTCTCGCAATGAATGATACTGGGACATCATGGGAACCCTATAGTTCAAGGAGATCTCGTTCATCCTCTTGGGGTTGCAATGTTGTGATGGCATCGGCCAGGAGGGCTCTCTCGCAGAAGACCTTGTGGTTTATCTAGTAGTATTAGGTTTCTATGACCGGCATAGCTCTACAGATTCCTCTCGCATTGAGCTTACGCTAATCTGATTGAGTAACGCAAAACTTCCGGCGATGGATTGTAACGAGCAGACTTTGGGATATACGTATGCGTGGCTGTCCTCGAAAACCCAGTATAGGCAGCGGAAATGTTAATGTGTGACTCGCCGCAAACTGCACGTCAACCATAGGATCGGTGTTAACCAAATCTTCTTAATGAATGATGGGTGGGTAGTGATCTAGAAGATAGAAGTGGATCGAGGACCAGGCACCTGGGCAAGCATAAAGCGGAAGCGTCCGCTTCACTAATAGACAAAACTTCACATGGCAGCAGACGAAAGGACTCGGTGCGAGATTGTTTCAGATGAGGTTTTTTTGATTTCAGTCAAGTTATCATTCTCATATCTCCTCGACACCTCGAAAGCGTAGCAACCCTCGAGGCCGGAGGCTGGCCGTCCACTCATTCTATCTTTTTCTTCGTCATCATCAACATCGAACGACGACCAAAGGAAAAATATGTTGCGAGGCCCCAGCGATTGATACTCATCTCCCCCTCCACCGTACAAGATTCTCGCGCTCGCGCGCAGATTTCAGAGCGCGCGGCATCCGGACAACATTGGTGTACAAGAGGTGATATGCCGTGTATGGCGATACAGGGCATAAACAGTAGGCGGCAACCCCGTACACCCGATTGACTCCTTTTCCCGTCCCTTCCCTTCCCCACATGCTTTTGGTAGCCCGTGACTTTTGCTTTTTTTCCCTTTCTAAATCCCGGGCGTCGGGCAAGAGAATAGAATAGACACTAGGTAAAGGTGGAAATAGACACTAGTGATTAACGTGTTGGGTGTGCTGTCTGCATGCAAAGACAACACACCAAGAACTGAATGGATGGATGGACAGACGCAAGACTGGCTTCCGTTCCGTCCCGTCGCGTGGCTGCAGAGGCCGGGCCGTGGGGTTACGGCCTCGGGGCGAGCCAGCGAACGCTGGAAAGGGGGTGGTACCTTAGCGAGCAATCAATCCGAGATCCATGTGGCGTTCCGCGTTGGAGCACCGGCAATGCCCATGTCCAAAGTAATAAATAAGGTTTCAATAACCGCAAATGCATGATACACAGTATGTGGCGAGCCGCCCGCCTTTTTGTGGTAAAAGAGCTTCCCAACACCAGGCTTAAAAAATGACGCTAGATAAAAGAACAACAGAAAAGACCCCCGTGCGTGTGACGAGGCCCCGAGACCTCTCCAGGTGGCGTACGGACGATAAAGATCGTCCCGATACGCGCGTTAAGCAATATGTGGCCGGTCTCGTGCCGGGGCTCCCGTTCTGCCGTGGAGGAAAAACATCGACTCCGACGGCGTAGAAAGCAAGGGGCGTGCCTAAACAGGAACATAATGGTATCTCTCTATGCGCAAGACAATAGTAGATGAAAGAAGAAAACAGGCCCAAAAAACGGCCCGAATGGATGTAAATGACGCTCAAGTCGTAATGGTCATTAATATCATGGGACCGTTGGATCATAACGCCATTGTCGTATCGTCCGTAGCATGCATGCGTGTGCGATCAACGCAGTCTTCGCTTTCATAGACCAACACGATCTGTCAACTTACGCCAGAAGCTCGGGCGCCGTCGCTCGGTCCCGGTAGGCGAGCTCATCGTCGCCTCTCGTACCATGGGACCGACGATGTCCTCGTCGCCGCGCTCGGGAAACTTGCCCTCGCCATCCATGACGGGCACTGTGGTGATGATGCTCTCATCAAACTTGTCACAGCCCATCGTCTCGCCACTCGCCACCACAGCATCTAAAACCTCGTCGTGGATCGCGCGCCAGTTTCTGTCAATCTCGGCCCATTTCTCCTCGGTGAACACATACGTCTTGGAAGTAAGACTGTAATGCTCGCCAGTTCGGACGAGGTGCTTGGTATAGTTGACACGTGCCATCTCCCAGTCTGTCCGCAGCTCGCGAAGCGACGATAAGGTGGTGGTTAGAGGTCTGTATGGAGCAGGCGAGATGGTAAAGTTGGCATGTCCAAGACGATCAGACCAAGCGTCCTGGTCCGGGATCGGAGGGACGTCGGTGGATATCATAATCTGACGAAAGGACGAGATGGATGGTTTAGTGCTGAGCGGCGGAGACAGGATGAGCGGCGACTGCGGTTCCTCGTCGAGCGGGGACGCAATAGTCGGCGACTGCAACGGCGAGGGCTGACTGGTGGCGTAATCGGCAGAGCTGCTGGTCATCATAGGTGGTAACAGGGGCGTCGTCGCCTGCTTACGCTCGCGTTGAATCGACGACAACACGTAGTCTGCTTGATCCACATCCAAGGGCCCGGATAGAGTGATGCTATCGCTGCTCTCGAAAAATGACAGAGCGGGCGTCGGTGGAAGCGGTGGTTCGTTTGAGCGGTCTGGGAGATGTCGATTCGTTCTCGACAAAGACGATGATCGACTTGAGGCAGCACGCGACGCCGCACGCGACATGGACCGGCGCTCAGAGCCCATCTCTGAAACAGGCGAGCTGACGACACTCGATTTCCTAGGCGATCTCCATCGAGCAAACGAAGGGAAACGAGAACCTATCCGATTTGAAAGACCCATAAACGGCGGTAAAGACCCATTCCGCTGCTTCGTCCTCGATGAACGTCGGCCAGTAGGTGAGTCGTCATCGCTAAAGCACCCGAAATCGGATTCGATTTCCCTCCCTCGTGCATAAAAGTTGGTTGTAGTCCGCACAATATCGGCATCTCGGTGAACGCAAGGCTCGTCACCTAGAAAGGTAAAACAGTTAGCATACAAGTCTTGATTTGGTTACAGCTCGGTGGTGAGATATGTACACTTACACAGGCAGTCATATAGATCTAAATGCTCCGAGATGTCGTCGTATGTGGTATGTACGTTTTTAACATAGTGGTTGAAGCGATCGTACTCAAAGGGCTCTTCTTCAACGTCGTCGAGGATGCGTTTGCTAGGCGTTTGCAAAGCTTGGGTGGGCGAGGAAGGTAGGTCCTCGCAGCTGGCGTGTAGTGCCAGATCAAACGAGGACACGGAGCTCGAATAGCGGAGGTGGCTGCGAGCAGAGAAGGTTGGTGTTACTGGAGACGTCACTTCTGACGAGATCGAATCTGTCACTCCAAGTGAGTGTTGGCGGATTGGGTATTGCCGGTTGTAGTGGTGGTGGTAGGTAGAGGAAGCATCGCCGTCAGTTGTTTCACAACCTACTACAACGGCAATGGCAGCAGCCTCCTCTTCCTGTTTTCTTCTTCGTTCGACCAGTAGAGGCAGCCGAAGAGGGCGTAGGCCGGGAGACATGTTGTCCGTGGTACGCTGAAGCGCAGATCAGCGATGACGCTGCCGTCTGAGGACGATCCTTGGTTCTGAGTCGAGGTAGACTAATATACCAATCTGCGTGATGACGGGCAGCGACTATATCGGATATTGATTCGCGAGCACCCAAGATGGTGATACGTCTTTTGTCTGATCAGGACAGAAGCGAACTCCACGGTCGTCGTTAATATTTTGAGACGTGTTAGTGGGCGGCAAAGATAAATGGTGTAAGTGCGCGCGTTCGTGTATGTTTGGCGTTGCAGTGGTGGTGAGTAACGAATGGCGGGGGGTGTGCCGTATGATGTATGCTCTATGCTTCTCCAAAATACCCAACCTATAGGTATGCGTCAATGGAGAACGGAGAGCTTGCTGCTGCGTCGTCTCCAATTATCCTCTCTTATTTTTCCTCTTTCCACGCTTTGACCCTTGAAGCTGATCCTTTACTTCACACTTTACTCATCAATAGTCATACCAAGATGTCGAGAAACAGACGTAAGCTCTACCTCCACATAATATACCCAAGGCAGATAACGTTGTTTGTGTTTATGCTAGCTGCCTCGTCACTACTCCTGATAGAGTCGAGTTGTGAGGGTTTCGCAGGATCCAGCGGCCTCGTGGCTTCGCGCATTCATACGTGTACCACTCGCCGTGCACACGACTATGCTTAGTGGCAGTCGTCCACGTGTACCCAGCTAGTGTGTGGTGCGAGATGTGCGAGTTGTGGTGTGTGGTGCGTAGACCGCCTGGGAGTATTCGTGGGGTAGGTAGTAGTTAGGCTCCTGTTGTGTGCGCTGGTCCTCCAAAAGAAGAAGAAAAACAACACTTCTTTGCCAATCAAATCTAGGCTTCGTCCCAATTCCGATACTGTCCCGGGGTCTCGTGCAGATGGCCCTGTGACATCCGGCCAAGCGAGTGGTGTGGTGGTGCAATACCTGTCTCCAAATTCGAGTGCCCGGTGTTAACAGGACACGACAGATGCCAGTGGGCGAACGCGGGGTTGGAGGTATATAATCCCGTGAAGCTGAAGAAGCTGGCTTCAATGCTGTGGCCGTAGGACGGGATATGGTGCATGTATATGTGAGTGAGCGTGGGAGTTTTCAAGTCCCGAACCAGTCGTAATGCTGGAGGCTTGGTGCAGGGGAGGGGACCCGTGGGCAAATGGGATCCGGGGGCAGGACAGGAGGTGGGAAAGCTCGCTTGACTCTCACGGCTTCCTTCTTCCTCGCATGTCGGTATCTGTCTGTTGGTAAAGGGTAAAGAAAGTGGATTGGCCATGAACCGCGGGAGTAAGACGATGGTTGGGCGGTGGGTTGGGCGACCTGCCTCGACTGACTGACTTACAAAACCAGCATGACTGGCTGGCTCTCTACCTGTTCCGATGATAGAATCACCGATGGCTGTTTACACAGTATGTTGTACAATTTTTTTTCGTCCCCTTTCGTTCAAACAACCCTTGTCGACTCCATCGTCAAAGCTCCAATTTTGCACAGCCTAGCCCCATCAGGCCGAACCCAGGCAAATGGGAACATGGCGAATCTCCACCGGTCTGAGCGGCCGGTTGGGCATTCTTTTCTCTTCTCTTACTGACCACTGTGACCAGCAGCACTGACATCTGATGCTTCGCTCTCCCGCTTATCCGCTTGTGAAAAAGTCGGTCTGCTCGGCGTATGAATCGCCCTACCTAGTGTACAACTGTGCCTGTACTTACGTGTATTGTTAGCGGGCAGTGTCACGGGCAAATGGGCGTTCAGAAATCGTACTCAGAAATACGTGTACAGCAGGACCCTGGGCAGTGTTTGTACTTGTCACAGGAACTGCCCTTATCCCTTCATACATGAATACTAGAACACTAGGTAGGGACCTTTTATAAGGCACTAATGACTCTTGTCTTCTTCGATATAGATTGAGCCCAACACCACATGTTGTCGTTATCCAAAGTCCCGTGTCTAATACCTTGTAGACGAAAGTGACAGCGAATATGTTGTCCTAGCACAATACTGGTGTGGTGTGCTACTCCGTTATCGCTACGAACACAAATACACAATTCTTCATTATTAGGGATAGCGGAACGAGGCAAGGCATGCGTGGTTTGCACCGTACCAAGCCAAGGATTTGTGCTGGGGGATGACGACGAGGAAGACCCGCTGCCGGCCACGCGGGTAACAGCCCCCGCTGAGCCGGCCGCTGGCGCTACGTGGTTAGGCAGGGTTTTGTTACCTCTTTCGGGAGGGGTTTGGACTTGGGCTCAGGCTTAACCGTCCATCTGTACAGGGTTATCCCGTGGCATAAGCACTTACAGTAGTGGCCCAGATGGAGTCTGAATGGAAGGTTTCTGTTACACTATGCTACACTGTACTCAGGCAGTCCCCAGCGAGCTCTCCGCCTGTCAGATTGTGGATTCGCTGTTATACCACAGTATGACTTATCCCTTCTCAGGACCAGCCACTGATTGAGAGGTGTTGTGCGTACTGTACGGCACAGTCCTGGTCCTGTAAGTAAACGCAATCCTGCCCCCAGTCTTGGTGTGGCCCGGGTAGGTAGCATGTACTGTAAGTAAGCGGGCTATAATACAGTCTGTGTCTATTCGAATTACTGTGTCAGACTCTGGCGTCCACTTCCAGGACAGAGAGAGTCGATGACAAAGCCAAGCAGAGTTCCTTGTTTCCGTACACTGTGGTCCTACTGTAGAGTTGTCATACCACGTACACTAGTTATTCTAGCATGGCTGGGTATGGCAGAGAGTACCACGATAAATAAGCCATGGGAGGTTTGTCAAATAGACAGCACGCTGATTGATGCCATGCCCATGTGCGTACCTACGGCATCGTGGCAGGAAAAGATCGTCGCTCACGAATGCCGAAGCTGAAGTCCGCTTGAAGTCCTCCTGTCTGCAAGCCTCATTTCTTTTTCCGGTTCTTTTTTTACACCATCCACACTACCAGCCATATTGAATCCTAGAACAGCCGCTTCTACGATTCTGCGGTACACTACACTAGATCTTGACTGGTACCATTGATACTGGGCGAAGAGTCTGGAGGCTAGGAAAACCCCATATGAATTGTTTTAAAGTCGAAACAATACCCGGCCCAGCGTTTCTCACTAGACTGCCTTACTAGCTTGTGATCATGATGGCAAACTGAATGCACATTCCAAGACACCACAAAACGTTTAGTCTATACATAGTAGTATCCGGCCACTCTCGACCTAGGTTCTCAGCTTGAGAAGGCTGTCCCTCCAAGATACGGCACGATGCATGCATTGGCAGTGCAAGACAACCATGTTGCTCCGCCCTTCACAGGCTCTCGCTAATCTGCAGATGCTCATTCACGATTCGTGGCCCGTCGAGACTCATCGACCTCTTATTCAACGAGGTAACACTGCCTGAACATTGACCTTGGCCTGCCGGTTTCACCTTTCTATTTGGGGTGACGGAAGCTTTTGTTAGTTCCGCCTGTCGTGTGACGGTCCCGGGGTGCCAAAGGTTCATGAGGATCCCGTTCATATGCTCGCGGCTCACCAACACTTCACCCTTGCGTCGAAGGTCACGATCCGAGGTCTGACCTACCACTCAAGATGGTACCCAATTCACCGACCATCGTATTCGCCTATACTCAGTATCTCACCCTACTCGGTCTCAGGCATCCATACAAGCACAACCACCTGGCAAGCCCTCCCGCCCGGCGAAACCAAACCCTCATACCGTAAGTCGCAAACTACGTCATCGATAGTTGCAACCTCGAGAAGCGGCTAATTCGGCAGTACACGGTCAAGGCATTAGCACACACCGGCTAGCGCCATATCGGACCGCTGGCTTTTGGTGTATACAAGAGCGAGACAATACTAATAATGGAGCCCTGTTCAATAGGTTCTATCAAATGCCGGGGTTTCGGCCTGTTAAAACAGCTTAACCGTTACACGACACATGAGTTTATACCAGCAAATCAGTCAGCGAACTGAATTCGTCCAACCTAACCCAGCCATGGATTACAGTACTTACAGTATCTATGTCAGGACTGCCGTCCTATCCACAGTTCCATTGTGATTTTTCACATGCGTTTTTATGTTGAACAACATATTCTCGCTTACGGCTGGGCAGGTATTTTATAGTATCGTCGGACCGACCTACCTCATCCTAGATACTCGAGCAACCCATTCGCCTCTGCGATGACTACGTCCGCCGAAATATTGTTTTCTGCGTTTGTCCCAGCATCTTGGAGCAATACGATAATTTCAATGGCGATCACGTATGAATTCGGCCCTGGTGATGTCAATGACACAGGACCGCCGGAATGGGAGCTGGAGCGTACCTTGCATTAGTCAAGACCTTTTTGGAGGGTCAGGCAACGTGCCTATTCGGTGGGTGCTATAAAGAGTTCCGTCCTGTTCGGGAATTCTGGGCAAACAGACTAGCTAGGGTGGACACAATTCAAACCGGACTTTACTTACTATTATAGCGTATGTAATAGAAACTTTCACATTTATAGCCCCATATGTCCAATCATAACGGCTTCGCTGGGCCCAATCGCAAATTCTCCATACCAGTACTATATTATGATATGATGTACCTACTGTCCTATGTAAGTAGTGCAGTCTACGTGTAAAACCCAGGCGTAATACCAGGTTTGTTTGTAAGGGGCTTTGGGGAAAGAAATTTTTTTTTCCCCAGGCTCTAGCATTACACGTCAGAACTTAAGTACTAGTAGCAGGACTAGTAGGTCTAATTCTAAGACACATACTGTCACTACGCTGTACTGATACTATAGGCATGTCTAAGCATACGTATAGGTCCTATTGAAAGCCGCTATCGTATCGAAGCTGGTTTTTTTTTTTTTAAGACATCGGAATCTGGAGATCTGATAGTGATACAAAGGCATAATGTTTAAAGTACGCGAAGTCAGAATATAGGATCCCTGCTTAGAAACGTGCCGCCGATCCGTTACATCTGATAGCTCACATGCAAGGGAGCAGAAGTCTGGCCGCCTGGTGAAGCTACCAAGAACCTGGTGGCGCCCGACATTCGACCGAGGACTACATTGTCTCTTGGTAGGCGTGCTGTTGGATACCTACATCGACGGCCCAAGTTACAAACAACAGGTTACTCCCTAACAGGTCACAACATCAATCTGCACACCTGCAAATCTGATGAGCTACAATCCAGGTACCCTAGTGAGCTAAATATCTAGGTTAGCGATGCACGTCATCCCCAATTTTCCTAGTCCCTGTAGTGAACATGGAAGGGCGCGCTTTGTTCGGGGCACTGTCCAGGAAATAGCTAGAGTGATAGGTACAGTAGAGAGATACTGGGCAGTGCCAGCACAATTTGGACGGCTCTCATTATTCTCCAGTTTGAGAACTATTTAAACAGATGGTTCATAGCCGATTGTCCTCGGATTTTGAGAGCCTCAGCAAATTTGGGCCTGCGCACGTGCTTGTACACACCTAATTGGAAAACAACTTCGTCCGCAGTCGAGAGCTGTCCACGCAAGTGTAATATCAGATGTCTCGAAATTCCCTGATAAGAGAGACATGGACCCAGTATGAGCGAATTCGCTGCATCGTTAGTCACCAAAAGTTATGCCTATCCGAGAGCCATATTTAGATGTGGCGCCGTTCTCGGTGGATATATTCGTACTGTACACAAACAGCCAACACTCTATGTAAGTAATACCGTAAACAAATGATGTCCTGCGTTATTTGATAGCCACCGATTCCAATACCCACTAATCTACTTCATCGCTATGATTACGCACTGCTCTGTAAAAATCGAGACTGGGTACACTGAAAAAGTGCCGCGTTGATCCTCATCAAGATCCCTCACGATCACGTCAGACGTGAGCTGCGACGACGTTAAGTGTTGACTTGGCACACTTCTTTTACATGCCTGCCGATGCCGTCATACACACGAAACCGGGGATTGCCTTTGCGTCGGCGCATCATGCCGCCTACGCAAGAACGGTGGTAAGAATCGCTGACGGTGGGATAACCCGCCCGTCTTCATTCAGCCGATTCGGTTCGGTCGAAAAAGGAAACACCCAGGTAATTTATTTAGCAATTGATTGGGCATCTGAAAAGCCCCTCTTATCTTGTCCTTAGCGGTGGTTGCAGAAATATCTGATCTCGATAGCAGTAATCACCAGAGTAATCCGGAATGCTACAGTCCATACTAACCTTCTTTTACCGATACAGAGACTTCTAGAAAACCAGAATCCTTCAACTAGCAACAATGGAGGACTAGGTAGGGCTGCGAGCTCTGCAGCTATCCCATTCGCTGGGTCCGAGCCATGTGTCACCGAGGCTTCCGTCGCCCATCACCTTCCCATTATCGCCTAGGGCCTCCTATCAAAAAAGTCTTCGGGAACGGGCTAATGCATAACAGAGGCGAGAATCATGTGGCGGCGGGTGATTCGCGTTTGCGATCGCAAGCTGATTAGTCGAGCCGGTTCCATAGCCGTGTTTCCTCCTCACTCTCTCTCACTACTGCAACCTGGGTAGCTCTGAGCTTGCCCCCCTCTCACTCGTCAATTCGCATTGGTAGCAGATAGTGTATCTTACCTAGACTAGGTAGCGGACAGGTGAGCTCCTGTCCTTCGCGGGGAGCCAATGAGTTGGGTACGACCAATACAGAATCGGGAGCTGTCCAGTTTACACCTCAAACAAAGGTTTTTTCTAATAGGCCATTAAATTACCAATCGATTATCTCCCTTGCGGTCTCCGAAGATGTACAAGGGGGGCTGGTGGCGCAATATTCTATGTTGAGATCATATTTCCCGCATCGCAACCAGCTCAAATGCGCAAGCTGAACGGGATGATGATCTGATGCTAACGATTGTGGATGGGCGGGAAAAGCCAAGATCCCGATGCATAAGTCAGCCTTGGGGTGCTCACATCATCCTGCAAGGTACGCGATAAGTGCACGCCGCAAACCCAACCCTCAGCAAGTGCTCGACCTCAAGGGAATATTGGCCCTGCCCACGAATCGAGATCCAAATGGACTCGCTACTCAGTACAATTGTTGGCTTATATGCGCTCAGATGCATCTTGTCACAATAAATCAGTCTCGAAACGCGGCATTAGGCATCGAAATCGCGCCTTTTCATGGGGTTCTTGACACATCACGACCCCATTCGTCCTCCAAGGTAGTGTCAGCCAAAGAATTCCGTTACTGGATGATAGCAATAAGTTACCCCCAACTCCGGACCTCAATTACTTCCGTAACCGGAAATCATATCCTCCAGCGCTGGTATCTAAGCTGCGAATACCCCCACGGCAAACTCCAACATAGTGGAATAGTGAGTACACGGGAGAGTCTTATCAAAGGGTTGTGCAACCAAAAAGACCACAGCATCTGCTCGCCCGTTAGCACCCCATCTTCAACGTACCAAGCCTGATTCACAACTCTCGTCTTTAAGGCTGAGCAACCAATCCAAGATGATCCCGCGAACTGGAAAGGGGCGGTAGATGCGACCCTCCATTTACGATACGTGGCGTCGTGGTGTGGTTGCCCCAGAATGATATTCAGGTACAGCTGACTGTATACAGCAAAGATGTATGTATCTGGCCGCCAATTAGGTTCTCTGTTTGCGCCCTCGCTGGCGGACTGTGGGACATCGACATGGTCTTTGGCGCGAGCAATGGAACGTTGACAAGACATTGGCCTTGAGCTGCATGTTGCCCCTCAGCCGCCCATTGCGCCGGGCTGATTGAGCAAACACCTGTTCGGCCCGCTGGTCTGGATTGCTAAGCAGATGCGACCTGGATCCCTTACATTACAGTTTTTGTTCTCCTTCTGCCTTGTACATCGTTAAGCAAGTATAAGCGAAGATGTCTGGATTGCTCCTATCCCCGACCCTCTGCTTAGCACTGGATGATCTGGTACCAAGGATGTTGAGAGCTCCGATGCGTTTTACCTCCGTTGGGCTGTGCTCGGGATTCGGCACGACCCTCGTGATGCTGTGTGGCGATTCTAAATACCGAGCGCCCCGTCCCGTATTATGCCTGGCGATCATTGGAGTCTGGCCGCGTCTATGAGAATTCATTCAGTGGGTATTCAAATGTTCGCCGTTCAAAAATCGGTACGCCAAGCAGCCATTTCGTCATTAAATAAGTAGCGGCCAGAAAATTGTATGGTAGTATCGTCGCGAACTGTCCATCTTTTCTATTACTTTTGCCAACTCACTCTGTGCGGGCAGGAATCTCATCCATTCGGTTCGCGATGCCTAGAATTGAGTTGGCTAAGTACCTAGGCACTATTCCGACTTCGTGGTTCGTGTCTAAATATTACGGCGCTAAGGTGTTTCTGAAGCGCCGTTGTTTTGACCTGGTTTGCAGAGGTTGCTCTGAATGCTAGGGGCAGGAGACGCGAGCTTGAACTACCTTCTTTACCAAACCCGGGTTCGTCAAAGTAGGACATAACCAAGGACGAGTGTGTCTAGAAAGCTCTTGCTATAGCAACTTCATGGGAGGCGGTAGTAGTAGGAAAGCTCCATATGAATTCAAGCGTCATGTGTATGATTGCGCGCTCTATCATAGCTCTATTTATATTACCATTGTGATGAGTGGTCCAAAATTTACCATCCGAAGTCTAACGGTGGGCAAGAATGAAGCTCATAGCCAGGATATTCCCTCGGTTCTGAGCAGTCACCCTAGAGATGTATGGTTTTTCT
This sequence comes from Xylaria acuta, assembly GCA_022495125.1. NCBI lineage: Eukaryota > Fungi > Ascomycota > Sordariomycetes > Xylariales > Xylariaceae > Xylaria > Xylaria acuta. The sequence goes on along the minus strand of MU383173.1, from coordinate 37,071 downwards.
ATCGATAGCAATTGGGAAGACATACGGTAATTGAGCTTTCCTTTGTATCATCAACCACAAGACGATATCTAATGATGACTTAAGAGGTTTGATACGATCATGCTCAGGATTTCGCGTCACCTTATTCGGGCCAATACAACGGTAATGAGACACAATTTGGCTGAACAGTCCAGCCCTCCTGGCTCGAATTAGTGTAGTAGAATTTACTCATCACAACATGGGATGGCCGTTGATACGATAACCGTTGCGGATTCTGTGGAGTCTTAGAGGGAAATTTTGTTTATAGTTTACCACATTAACCGGGCTACAAGATATATCTGAAGCCCGGAGTAATCAATTCAGGGTTGTCGGCAGCTGTACCCTCAAGTTCGGACGCCTCGCGCTCCGCTAGCCTCTTGTTCTCCTTCTGCAACACAAACCTCGTAACCAAAGCTAGAACCGCCACTAAGAATGCGACACCAGCCGTGGCAGCGCCTCCAGGTAGATATCCTGGACCGTCGGAAGAGGGGTACTGCATAGGAACACGTTAGTCGAGATCTTTCAGTCCAACATCATAACGTTTGCTAGATTATACGAGACAAAAAAACTAAGAGACCAGGCACGGGAAGATCTTATACACACCATATAGCTGCCGTAGATGTTTGCCGAGTTACCGACAAGGTTGGCGAAGGAGATACACGCACTCCGCTTCACCAGCGGACGAGGGAAGCTGTTGGCGACCCATGCGAGGATGATCTGGTAGGATGTAACGGCACCAATAGGCAAGAGGAATATCTACAAAGACCGCGAGTTAGTGTTGGCCTAGTAGGATGCGAGCGAAACATCAAAATATTTCCTGGGGCCGAAATCTGAGGACGAGGAAATCGCTTACGGCAAAGAAGCGCGCTCCCGTATTGAGAGTCGATACAGCAATGATGTTTCCAACAACAGAGATCAACATCAATGAGATAATGTGAATACTGCGGTCATTGAAGCGACCTGATGTGTATGTCACAACGAGAGAGACTAAGAATGTGGCTATCCAGACAGGCGCTGTAAGGAGTAAGGTCTCGATAGTTCCAAATCCGAGAGTCTTCACGATAGTGGGGAAGAAATACTGGAAGGCCTGGGATAGCAGGGAAACGTGCTGAAGGAGTGTAAAAAGATATAACCGCGGGTCTTTGAATGCCATCTTGACGCCTTCCTTTACCGAAATTGAGTCAGCAAGATCTGCCTCTCCAGTATCGTCGACTAGTCGCCATTGAGCATATGCTTGCTCCTCAGGTGTCAACCACTTCGTGTTTGCCGGATAGTTGGGTAAAATAAACGTGGATAGGATAGCAATCCCAATCGTAATAGTTCCTTCAATTATGAAAAGCCAGCGCCTGTATTCCATTTAGTACGCGAGTATCGACGGGAATTTACTCTTGCTCTACTACTCACCACCCCGAGATCCCGTGAGCACCGCTCAAATTTGACAGAACACCGGCGCCGATAAGACCACCAAACGCATTGGCCAGTGAGCTGCCAGAATAAAACCAAGCAATTCTGTGAGCCATCTCGCCACGAGTATACCAACTGGACATAAGAAATATCTGGAACGATGGCGGATGGTTAGTCAAGATACTCTTTGTTTCGCCAAAAGGCGTCAAACTCGCGAAATCAAGACTTACTGCTCCTGGGAAGAATGGCGCTTCTGCGAAGCCTAGGAAGAACCGAGCGGCCACCAGCCCCCCAAAAGACTGAGCGGCCGCTTGCGCAGTGGAAATGACCCCCCAAATGGCCATCGCAGTGCCGAGAAATAGCGACGGCCGAACTCTGGTAAGAAGCAAGTTTGAGGGGAGCTGCATTAAAATATACCCCACGAACAGGATACTCGTCGCGAGGTTGAAATCAGTTCCTTTCATTCCCAAATCCTCCTCGAGAGTACCTAGTCGAGCTTGAGACAAGTTACTGTATCATTTACAGTCAGAAAAACGCTACTAGACATATACGCGAAATGAGACCGGTTCTTACTTTCGGTCAAGGAAGTTAAGCAGGTACATCAGCACCAATAGTGGAAGTAGGTGTATGTCGACCTTCCTCATCAGCTTCTTGTTCATGGCTCGGTGCCAATCTGCATCCGCTTCCGTGAACCGTCGAAACTGAGCGATCTGCTCCTCGTCAATACCACGTTTCTTAGCGGCCTCCTCAATAACGAGTTTCTTATGCTCGATTTCTTCCCTGTCATCTTTGGTTGCCTCGAGAGACACTTCAACCTTCGAGTTGTCCATGTTGGCGAGGACGAGGATCAAGGAACTGGCTTCAACAGTGCCTGACGATCCTCCGATAAGACGGTTACGGATTATGGGCTTCTCTGCTTTATATGATGAAACCCAATATCACAGATATTTTAAATGCCGGCCCGGAGACCCACAGACCATGGTCGCCCTAGCTTGTCTTCAGCTTCCTTGGGCGGGATATACTATCTATGTCCTATCATAATGTCAAAGGGATAATCTTCCCCGTAAAAGGTGGTCAGAAGTTGATATGGGGTAAGAGTGTCAGATGAGGAGATTCAAAGTGGAGATCTAGCCCCCAACGCGGGGATGCCTCCTCTTCACTTTGTGGGGTTGAAATGAATTCATTGGGGTAATGAATTCCGAAACCCCTTTGTCGTGGGGAGAAAAATCCTGGTTGCTGCGCGATTCAGTAGCACAATAAGCTCACAATAGCTGCCTCATAAGTCGACGTCTGTCGGGTAGCTACTATCTCGTAGAGCCTACCTAGCTATGCTTAACGATATTCACGCTATTTGAACCGAGAGGTAGCACGAGACCCTAGGCGCTATCATGTCTACAGACTTCATCTTACAATATTCTGCAACACTTACAAGTCTGATACAGGATATGTGTCGGTTAGGCTATCGAGTTTGATAGTCCAGCATCGCTCTTCATAGATTACGTTAGAGCAATTCCTGCTGTTCAAACGAATATTATATATGTCCAGCTCATGGCTAGGTTAGTAGGTCCGTGTCCTACATATACATGGATCGTGTCGCTACTACGGTTGACAGCTATAGCAGCACCTAGCTGACGTGTTCGCTGAATATTTAGCTCAAGAGTGGCAACGAACAATTCTTCGATTAGCCTTAAACGTGGAATTCCCTGTCTTGTATCTGGGTGGTATAAAACGACGATGGACTACGCCTTAAAAAATATTGTCAGGCAATGTTGACATTGACTTAACCTTCATTCAGGGTAAGGAATAGAAAGGGGACATGTTATCCGTGTTCCAGAAGTGCTGCTCTTCATCTACAACATGATGCTCACATGATATTCAGAGTGCTATCTATTAGTCGGCTAACCTGATTCCTTATTGAGCTGGGAGTGGACCGCATCTCGCCCCGAGGGAGTATACCGACATGCGTCTTAGCTTTCCAGCGCGGTGGTTACAGGAATATAGGCCTCGTTGAAAGTACGGATTGCCGTTCTCAGTAAAAGACTCCAGGGCTGATTTGTGCGGCCTAGGATTCCAGATGTTTTTCCGGCGTCGTGTAGACCTGGGTCGTCATATGAATAGATGCGGCGGCCATAGGTGGAAGCGGTGACGATCGAGAGGGGCATACGGCGAACGTGGTGAAAGAAAGCGCCCCGGTCTTCATTGTCAGACTCCCACGTCGACCTTTGATATTAACAATTTAACCCGCCAACCGGGGTCACTGCTACGAGTCCGTTTCACGTCCGATATCCTATCAAACTTAAGAGAACCAGTACCCCAGAAAGAATAGACCGATCAAAGAACCCAGAGATCTAGTAAAGTGGTATGACGTACGTCTATTTCAGCCAAGCTTTCCAAACAGCACACCAGTAGTATACTGGTCGGAATGATCCAGCCCTGACATTATCAGTAGGTGTAATCTATTGCATATCTAATTGTTGTTCGATGCCACAGGACTCTACAATGGTAGCAAGGTAGCGAAGCCGTTAAGGTAACGTTCATGGTATGCCGTCTGGACCGACCATTTTACCGAAATTACCAAGTTCCAGCCCCATATACCCCATCTACCCCACACACTAAGCGTCCAAGAGGTTGGATAGCCCTGTCCTTCAAGCTAGTTTCGGTACATAGGTGTCCCAAAGCCACGAGGTAGACCCATCTCGACTCGGTATTCGGGAGAAACATAGATCTAGACTACTACTGACGGTATGATATTGCTGCTCACCGAATCAACTGGTTCTATTGGTTTATATAACTAGGCCTTACTATCTCACGTTCGCCCTTATATATATCTCGCCCTGTCATCACAGCGGTGATGTACCGCCGCATAGAGCGCTAGTATAAATGGATCTTGTCCTCATTCATCTGGCCCTCCTTTTCCAGCCTTGATAGCAGCTCCTTGACGCGCACCACTATAGCTTTGCCGTACTCAGGGCCTACTGGGGGAGCAGGCTTGGCTAGGTCCGCGCGTAGCCATGGAAGGGGCTTGATACCCTCCGCAGCCTTCCTTATCACGCCAAAGTCGGCGTCGTCGAAGCCTCCGCCCAGGATGACGGCGACGGGAGGTCTCGAGTAATCCTTGCTTCCCAGCGCAGAATCCGACGATGGCGGTTGCGAGCCCTTGAGTATGGCTGGAACCTGAACGGCGCCGGACTCGGGGGTCATCACGAAGTGAATCACTATGTACGGGTTAGCTCAAGCCCCCGATCAAAAGCCAACATAACAAACGCAGTGCTGAAGGCTAAAGGGGTTCCACGAACCATCGTACTCGGGTTTAAGGCCGGCGATGACCCCGCGACCGATATGTTCTGTCTTGCCACATACGATAATCGGTGCACCCATCTTGCTTAATAAACGACTAGCAGGTCGCATAAGGCAGACTGGTTGAGCAATCCGCGGTAATGAACACTGAGTTATGTAAATGTAAAGTGCTTGAGTTGGAAGGTCAATATATAACCAAAACCGGCATGGGCGGATAGAGACCGTTTTAGTTAAATGCTTATAAATAAAGGAAGAGGTGAAGAGAGGCTAGAATCGAGTCCGGCTCCTCCGGTGGGGTTCGTCGGAGTTGGTAGCGGGTTTTGCGGCGTTGGCGTCCGACTAGAGTCGCACTATTTACATGTTGGTGAGGAGCTACATTAGGAGCCACAGTGGATGGGAAGTCTGTGGACCTGGAGTGTCTGATGAGGGCCGATTGCTGATACTCATAGATCTACAAAACAGGACTATGAGAAGTAGATAATACAGAATCTGTTATGTTCCAATTGAGAGTGGCTAATGATCTTGCAGATGGATGGAGTAGGCTACATGGCAGTCGTCGTGATGGGTCCTTGCATGTACTGTCCTTCGTACGTGCCACAAATTCGTTAAAGATTGCCTGTTAAGTGCAATGTTGATTCTCTTCAATCTTTCGCTAATATTTACCTTAAATATAAATCGTCCTGTGTTACCTGCCGTTAGCCGTGAACTTACTGCTTAATAATCCTCGCGCTGCGTCACACATACATACGTACGGTTTTGGGCCGAAGGCTGATGATGGTGCTTATGTAAATAGGAGCCAGCTTTCTACTACGTACAATCCTGAGAATGACTTACAGTCATGTGAGGTCGATTTTATATACGGAAACGAGGAAAGCGAACTGGTTTTGGCAGCTCGTATGCAGCTGTACTATGAAGCAAGAATAAGGGACAGGCAAATGAACAATGCGAGAAAGGTAGTCTTAGTAGCTGTTAAAGTATCAACGAAATTCGACAACTCGTTGTTTGAAAGTAGCATAAACGAGTGTTTAGAGCTGATTTGAATAAGTCCTCAAAATTCATGACATCATGTGGTAACTGTAAGTGAGGTAGATCTCCGTAACGTGGGCCTGGGTAAATATGAGGCGATAGTGGAATCCGAGCCGATCTGCAAATTCGAGATGGTCGATGTAAGCGGGCTGTGTTAGTCGATCACCCCTATTAATGGACGTCATTATTGCCAGCCATTTTCAAGCAATTATGTAAACTTTTCATCCCATGCGGCCGCCGGGTAGTTTGGATCGTGACACACGTGAGCTCAAGGTTTCAAATAGAGTGGATGGAGTCATTCTCTTATATGGGACACTCGCCGGTTCCCAACTCAACTTTGCTGCCTTTGTGTTAGTAGTATTTATCCGCTCTTTAAAACGCATGAAGATCTTTAGCGGGTAAAATCGGTGCCACGCGCAGCATCTGCTCAGGTGCCAAAATGGTAGATGCCGGGACACTAGATGTGAAGGGTCATGAGCACGCGTTTTGTAGCTCAAACTTGCGCTTACACTCATGGATCTCCTGTTCCTGGAGACGCGACAGTAATTACAAGTCTTTAACCGTGGTCGTGAGGGAAATGATATTCTCATTTGGTATACGACCAGCTCCCCCTTTCCCCCTTTCTGCGAGGACCATGTGTTGATCGCCATAGCAAAGCCATCAACAAAGACCGCTCTGGTCTGTAGCAAGGAAAATAACAATGATGAAACCGCTGATAATTTGTATCTTCTTGACCTGGGCTCTTGCGGGCTTTGTCCCAAGTCGGCCTCGGCCACCCATCACTGATAGGCCAAGCAGAGTCAGCGATGGGGGAGAGCGGAATAGCTCGCGACATATCGCAGCGACTCTACAAACTCGGAGAGTTGATTTGGGAAACGCTTCCGACACCCATCCAAGCAATTCGTCTCGGTCTATGATGGGAGGATGGCAGAGAGAGGGACTGGCCGGCTTCGGGGTTGGAACTGTGTACATGTTGGATCGTCTGTCTCGACAATCTCTCAAACACTGAGATAGAGCTGACACCTGCTAGTTGAGGTCGGGACACCGAAGCAAAGGATATCGCTCATTCTAGATACGGGGTCGTTCACGACGCTTGTAGGTGTGTATAAAAACCTCCTATGCCTGGTCCCTTAGTCTTCTTGCTTCGTATACACTAGCAAGTTGTATGATGTGGGACTTGGAGATCTCGACTAACGTGTTTATACGAACGCAAGACCCCGATTGTACCCGGGCAGCAGATGTAGGTGCATGTCGGATGTATGGGTACTATAACACGACCGCATCATCTACTTCGCAAAAGTTGGACGCGTACTTCTCTGCGCAGTTCGGGACCGGTTACATGGAGGGCTCATGGTATAACGACACCGTGTACATTGGACAAGACAGTAGGACGCCCTTCTTTTCTTAGCCTATGGTCGTTCGTTCGTTCGTGCTACCCTGACATTTTGCTGCACGTAGAGCTGCCTCTCCCACACTCGCGAGTCGGCGTCAACCTATGGAGCACGTATCTATGGGCGGGGATCATCGGCGTCTCATACGGCATGCGATGGAACACGGCGTATCCGACGTTGCTCGACCTCTTAGTCCAGCTTGGCTATATCGAAGTGCCCATCTTCAGCCTGGGCGTCGGGACTCTAGGCGAGGGTTCCCTAAACCAGCCTGGTATGTAAGAGCTTGAGAAAATTTCTTGCCGGTGTGCGGCAGACTAAAAACGAGCCATGGTCAGGCTCAATCGTCTTCGGCGGGGTTAACCGATGGAAATACCGTGGCTATCTCGAGCCTATAGAAATATGGCCAAATCCATCTGATCAATTGGAGCAATTCCAGCAGGTAGGGTGAGTGGCGCTGCTCCCCAGGCTTGTTTTATCCCGCTTATAACTGAGGCTTCTTTGGAAAGGTACTGGATCAATTTGACCTCATTTGGATATACTCAACCAGGACAACCCGAAGTCATACTAACCGGCGATGGCTTTGCGCGATCGATGCTGGTCGATACCGGATCTACATTTACCTATCTCGATGCGGACCTCGTATCAGCCGTGGCGAAATCTTTCAATGCCTGGATTGATGAAGGGGGAGTGTACTATGTGAACTGTGCACTGCGCTACAAAGAAGGCTATGTGCACTTTGGGTTCAATCAAGGTAATATCGTGATCCAAGTCAGCTATGCTGACTTCATCGTTGATTTCGATACCTACTGCGCCCTGGGCGTCCAGCCCGCGGACCTGGGTGTCGCAACGTGGGTGCTCGGCAACAGCTTTATCCGAGCTGCATACAGTACGTTCGGCCGAGGCTGCGAGCAGAGTAATGGGTGTCCATTTCCCCAAGAAGCTAACATCCTGAGTAGTTGTCGTCGATCAGACGAATGATGCTATATGGCTTGCTCAATACATGCCGTGTGATAGTGATGATATAAGCGACCTAACGTCAAATGCTGGGGAAGAGCTCTGGTTAGATCTCACGGGTCTCTGTTGGTGAAACCTGGTCACTGTCGATCTCGAAGCCCATATATACCTAGCGGACCAGTACGCAGAGCATTTGATTCGTGTATGGGTTGATGATAAGCGCGACTCATGTTTCGTTTTAACTATATTGTAATGAAAGCCATTCTGCGTCTTTCAGTCTCTGCCCCGAATGTCCTCGCTTAGATGCCCTTGCCGAGTCCAAATGTTCATCCCTATCTTCGAGCCACTGGTAACTGGTAGGCCAGCATGTAACGTGCGTTCATCTCCGGTGCCGTCGTCGAGCAAGTTCGACCAAAAGACAGCGTTTCCCACCACTGGACGGAACGTGACTCCGTTTTCCCACGGCTCATCACAGTCTATGAATGCGCACCACCTCGCATCATGAGGTGGTGTCAGCATGGGGAAATTCGTCCCGCCACCTGTTATGTTCTCGGCAGAGACATAAGCAAAGAACGAGCTCTGCCTGTTGCCCCCGACGGCGGACGATGCGTGCGCCGGATTTGTGAACCAGTCTGTGTGAAAATGGTAGCGTTCTCCTTCGCCATACTTGACAAGTTGTAAGGGCTCGAGGTGTGTCCGAGGCGTATCAAACCCCTGGAATAAGAGAGCTCGCTCCTCGATGCAGCGGACTATGTCATCGCGCGTCACGCTCGTTGACTGCGAGGTGCGCGTTTGGCGCTGCCCTTGGATGCCGGCGTTATCAGCAACAGCTGAGCGAGAGAATGTGTCTTTTCTGTGATAGAAGTTGTTAGCCTCCGATATTGAACAGATTGCGTCGCTTACAGAACTCACGTGATAGATTGAAGATGCGCTTGCTCGTCTAGTGTCAAGAAACCATTGAGGTAGATCACGAGCGGTGATTTTGATACAAAATAACTCTGGTATGCGGGATGTTGACACGATGAGTCCTGAGCATGATGGCTATGTGCATGAGTGACAGCGACGGCTAACGCCGCATACCATATTGACTGAATAAAACTCATCTTCAAGACTAAAACTTGGGTGTTTGCAGCAAAGGTAACTCAAGAAATATCATCTTGGTTTTGTATTGAAATGGTAGGGTCTCATGCCATCGCTCACTGATACAGACTTCACATCTTTCAGGGGATGACCTGCAGGACTGAAACGTCTGAAGTAGGTATCCCCCCATCGTTCGTCGAAACATCGCACGTCAACTGAGCTGAGGGGGCTTGTTTAGTGGACTCTAGCCCCAGCCGTCAGTGCAAGTGACAGGGATCGTCAAGCGCCCCTGTGTCAGATCTACTGATAGGGCCAATGCACTTGCGCCCCCTGCAGAATGACCCCTGAAATGGACTTGCAGGGTAGTTTCCCCAGCTTGGAACTCCCAACTCACTTATAATTTTCTCACCGTCAACAAATTTACCGATCTTGTCATGACGATTTTCATAGAAATCTAGGCACAAATGCTAGACAATCCAAGATGAAGCTCAGATTAAATATCCTCTCAATTTCTACTCTTCTGTATAGCTGCTTGGCCTGGAAACATACTAGCGAGCAAGATTTCCGTCGCGCGATTTCGGGGCACAATCAGGCGCTAGTCGCATGTAAGTTCACAGCCCCGATAATATCGACAACAACGAATAATTGTGAGATTGGAGATATATTTACAAGCTAATGGATATACAGTTGTAAACGTATGTACTCTCATTATGATTGACCTTAGGGTGGCTCTTATTGACTCTCCGGGTTATGAGAGAATAGCCCTACTCGTAAGTTTCCGATACGCCAATCCCACGCCTTGGAAAGCCTAACCGAGGATAAAGAATGGGATACATACCGTTTGAGCGAGAATGGATGTCTATCGCTGACTCACACAAATCATTAATGAGCATCGACTGCCGGGCCGAGTCCGCCTTATGCAATGAGTTCCACGTGCATTCATGGCCTGCTTTGCGATACTTCGATGGTCATGGTAATATGAAATCATATCGAGGGCCAAGGAAAGCCTCAGCGTACGTGCCGCTGTGTTTACACCTAATCAAGGAGAATGGCCAATGTTCAGATGTTCACAGGATTGCCTCGTTTCTCAAAAGAGCCGTCCGTCCCGCCATTACTGTCCTAGATGAGGACAAAAGCACCGACTTCCAGTCCGTAGATGAGACGGTGTTCATTGCGCATGTTAATCCCCGAGATGAACATGTCGCGGCTGCGTTTAAGACAGCTGCGTCGCAGCATCACGACCGAGCTTCCTTCGGGTCTATGGATACGGAGGGCAATACGATAACTGTGTGCTACAATAATGGAGACCAACAGAAGTTTGAGTTGTCTGTGTGGACGGACATTGATGCATTGCCTAAGTTGGTTGAGGATTGCATGGCACCACTCATTGGGGAGTTCACACGAGGCAATGAGATGAAGTATCTTCAGGTACGTTGCGGGCACCACCAGATTAACCAAGGAGAGACTGGGGTCAAGTGAACCTAGCTAAATGTGGGATTCCAGTCCGGCAAGTCGTTAGTATTGTTCTTCGCGACATCGTCAGACGAGAGGGAAGCATTCGTCGGAAAAATGCGGCCGGTCGCGAAGATGTACAGGGAGTATCTTAGCTTCGTGACGGTAGATGCCAACGAGTACGCCGATTTTGCAGTGCCGCTTGGCTTGACGCCCGGCGTCTTTCCTGCGCTGGCGGTGCAGAATCCCATGTATGGACAGACCTTCCCCTATACTGCAGGGGCCGAGATATCCCCGGAGACAGTTGGCGCGTTTGTGATGGATATCGTACAGGGAAAGGTGAAGCCGTGGGATGGACGAAGTAGACAGGAAAGAGCTCAGACGCATGATGAACTATAACGCTTGCGGCGCCATACCGCGGCATATCAGTTAGCATGTAACAAGAGGGCTTAACTGCCTCTTGCCTTTATCGGCCCTTACGAGTTTGACCGGAGTGTCATCCGGAGCGCTGGCAATCTTGTTCTTAACTCCGATTTCAGTAATGCAACACGACGTCAACGTCACATTCCATACGCATCTCCCTTCATAGAAGTCTGCCGGAGCTTTTCATCCCAATCAACTCTCTTTACAATCTGCTATTAATAGCCGTGTTTTAATAAGAAGAGGTCATCCTTCCAAGTCACCGGTTAGGCGTGGATGTCCTTTCTGCGCAGACCTATTGGTATTTCAATCCTACCGATTCTAGGTCTGTACCTATATACGAATGATAAAGGCCAGTATATCCAAAATTTTATTCCACGTATATAAATCGTGTACCGCGATATTCTATGTATATGCATAGATTCCGACCCCGTCGCCCACCTCGAGATCCTCGCCTCAGGGCAAACTCATAAATAGCTCCAGTAGCTTTGGGTAGTTCGGCGTCCTGTCATTCACATCGTTAGCAATGTATACACATCATAACATCAACCTTGCAACCCAAACAATAGCTGCCAAAAGTGCAGCCCATCCTACATAAATGTCGTTAGAAGTTAAGGAAACATCGCATATGCTTACCCCATTCCAGTGACGGGGTCCCAGCCCTCGGTAGCTGGGAACCCGGTAGTTTTACACCCGCGGTTGTCGCCTACCGTTATGTCGTTGAAAACCTCGGGACTACAGCGATTCAGAAGTCAGCGATCCGTCTCCCGTGAGAAATCACGCTAAAAGACAAGGTATCTCGACTCACTGCGCATAGAGAACAGGGTGTATGAACCCGACCGGCTTCTTCCCAGCCGCCAGCCGCTCCTCGTTGATCAACGTGACGATGGACCCCCAGAGCGGACAAGAGGCCGAGGTGCCGCCGATCCGCAAGAGCTCGCCGCCGCTCGAGATGACGAAGCGGTCCCCGTTGGCCGCGACGTCGGGGTACGCGCGGCCGATCTTGTTGAAGCGTCCGATGCCGGCCCGCGCGTTGCTGTAGTTGGTGCCGCCGCCCTCGTAGCCGTCGAAGGTCAGGTTCGCGCGGCGGGTCAGGTACTCCGCGACGACGCCGGCCTGCCACGCGGGCGCGTCGTAGATGTTGGAGAAGCCGCCGCCGGACCGGAAGCGCGTGGTGGCGACCTCGGCGTCGCGCCCGGCGGTGCGGTTCGTGGGCAGGTACGTCGACCCCACGGACAGGATGTACGGGCAGGACGCGAGGAACTGCGGGTTGAACACGTCGTGCTGCGGGCCCATGCAGCCCGACGGGTTCGCGTACGTCGAGAACCCCGCCACCCCGTCGTCCCCCGACGCGATCATGATCGTCGACCCCTGCAGCCCCAGCTTCATGATCTCCGCGCACTGCCGCTGCTGGTACGACGCCGGGAGCTCGGCCTCGGCCCCGCTGTACGAGATGCTGATCACGTTCGTCGCCGCGTACACGCCGCAGTTCAGCGCGCCCTTGTACCCGCCCTCGTGCGGGTTCGGGTACGACGGGTCCCGACACTCGGCGCGCGCGCAGTTCCCTTTCTCTCCGTATGCTTCAAACGTGCAGTAGCTGCCGTCGATGGCGTTCCAGAGGTCTGTTGGACGGGGTGTCTTGGTTAGCGGTTGAATGTGGGTGTGGAGGTGACATGGTGGTCGACTTACTGTTGAAGAAGCCGGCGTATTCGCTGCTCGACAGCTGCGACTGCTGGTACCATTCGTCGTCTACCTGGAAGAGCGCCGGCTCCTGCGGCCATATCAACCCGTACGCCATCTGGAAGTCGAGATTGGACTCGGCCCCTGCGTTGGAGAGCTCTTTCGTCGACCCCTCGCCGCCGTTGACGGAGAGGAGCTCTGGGTATGTCCCGTTGGGGATGTCGCTGTGGCACACTTATCAGCGACTGATGTTTTTCAATAATCTTTTCACAAGGGTCTCCTTACTCCGTAAAGGCCCAGAAGAAGGTGTCGAGATCCTGCTGCGTGTAGTGTTGCCTCAAACTCTGGAAGATGCCCATTTTGTTGTCGGGGTGTTTCGTGGTCCCTTTGGGAATTCCGTACATCTCTAGTCAAAAGGTCAGAGAGCTGGTTATCCTGATTAATTCAGAGGATCTTACGTCTAAGACAGTCTGGGGTCACGTAGGTGTCGCAACCTTGTGCGAGTGTTAGATTCCCTGAGAGTATGTCTTCTGGCCGGACGGGCTCTGCAAAACGCAGTGGGCCTCGGAACCTGGGATCTGTCGTCTGCTCGATCGATGATGATCGCTCGCGACTCCTTTTACTCATCATCCCGACTAAGTCACTTGAGTCCACTGGCTGCGAAAGTCGAGGGCCATTGCTATCAGCGTCGGCCATTCGCTCAAACGTGTGTTGCTGCAGCCTGCCGCCATTTCCCATGAGTTTCACGCCGGGAGTAATGTAGTCGATGTGTGGCTTGATGTGCTTGGGAATGTGATATCTGAACATGGTTAATGATGTGTACACTGAATAATAGGGGGTGGTTCGACTAACTCATCGCAGCCAATGTCTTTAGCCCCGGTCATTTTGTGTTCCCACACATGGTAGCTTGCCATCAAGAGGTCTTCAACCTGGTCAACGGCCGCGTCGAATTGGATCCACTGTTTAGCTCGTGTGTTAGAGGCGGCTGTTTCTCATAATGAAAGTATACATAAATGAGGTTATGTTATCTCCAACGCGGCTTTTGCCATGGTCTCTCCCCGATCAGGCGTGAAGTAACACTTCCAACATCAAGCTTCAGTCTCGCCTCATACCGAATCTTGCTTACCTGCTTATTTGCCGACTGCGAAATTGTATGTGGTTCAATACCCGCCTCCACGAGCCAACTCTTCACCGTCTGAACGCTTGAATCCGGCGGCGCAAAGAAGTCGACCACTTCCTCGGCGGACAGATGCTTGCCGTAATTTTCCGATGCCGGGTTTGATCTTGAGCCACATTATTAGCTTTACGGCTCGAAATGTAATTATTTTTTTTATAATTTAGTCATGATTTACATATCCATCAACAGATCGTGGCCATCCACCAGGTTCTGCTGTTTCAGCCCGATCCGCATCGGCAGCAGCGCCTCGCGCTTCGCCCTCTCCACCTTCGACCACGCGCTCCCCTGGGCCGCCGTTCGCTTCTCATGTCGGGTGTGAGTCTGCGGGACAATCCGTTTCGATGGCTGGGGGTTTACGCTTTGCAACGCGTGACGGCGAAGAGGGTTTGCGGCGGCTTCGTGTGCTGCTAAGCCTAGCACGAGGAGGAATCGGTGAATCTTCATTCTCAACTACCGTCCCGGATTGAGACCAGGACCTGACACTCCCAGGCCATTGTGAATAGCGCACAAGAGGTATTTGATGAGATATATGATCATCATCCCCATCGTATATCGCCCTCTGATTTCCCGGCCATGGCGTGCTGGCGATGACCACCACACAGGCTATTGTCAGGCAAAGCCTGGGCGCATAAGGATATTTCAAAGAGGCGTTATCATATAAAGTGCTATGCGGTAGTTTCTATATACAGATCGACACCGAGCAGTGAATTGTGCGCGGGCTGATTGGTCATGCCGGACCTGCTGATGTGCGCAATATAGCCGGTGGGAGCGGAGCGGCACGTAACGTCACTCCAAACAAGCCCTTTATACCAGATCTTACTAAGTAGGTCGGTTCTATTGGCAGATGGCGATGCGTAACAGGGCATATTTTAATTCAATTCATCGTTAAGTCTGTTCTTATTACGCGGGAAAGCACATAGCATGGCGCTGGATATCCTATATCAGGTTGTTGTCTAAGGATTAATCTGGTCTGCTATAGAATACGTCCTCGTTAAGGCTCGAGTACCAGAATACACTCGACCCAAAGGAGCACCCTCTGAATGAAGAGTCCAAAATAGGGCATGGTGTTCGGAGCGAGACACGATGAGCTTTCCAGCAGTTGGGCATGGGTCTTGCCTTGTCGCTTAGGTAACTTTACTACTTAGGTACCCAGGTATACTCAAAATCTCTTGATTCTCTCCGTAAAAAACAAACAAACCATCTGCTTGCATGCATCTTGATTACTATTTATTGGGTATCTTGCTTCCTATCTATCTAGCCCATGAGTTCACACCCCTCCCTCACCACGCCGACGACCGCGCCTGTCTGTATGATCTCGTTCGCACCGCCCGAGACCCTGTACTCGATCTCGGCAAGGCCGTCAAGCCAGCGCACCATGACCTCGGGCTTGACCTCCATCGTCACCAGCTGCTCCGACACAGCCGTGATGATATCCGCCAGCGCGAGGCCGTTGGCGACTTTCAGCGTGTTGATTGTCGAGAGACATGTCGTCACGTCACTTGTCGTCAGCAATGTGTTGACGATCTTCGTGATGGCATCGGGTGGTGGCGCTGCTATGCAGTTGTAGATTGTTTCTGTCGTGATGGTGTCGCGGACGATGTCCTTTTCGGGGATCTTGGGTGCGTTTTTCGGTTGCATGGGTGTGCCTGTCTTCGGGTTAGGGTATTTATTCATAGTTCAGCGCGCATTGGTGACACTTACTGGATGCGTGACAAGCCTGGAGAACATTCAACGCCCGTCGCATGTCACCCTTGCTGAGCGTGACAAGGGCATCTGTAGCCTCGGCGTCGATCTTGACTCCCTCCTCCATGATGACCTTGTCTACCAGGACCCGAATGTCTGCTTCTTTCAGTGGACTGAAGCGGAACCGCGTACATCTGGATAGCAACGCGGGCGAGAGCTTGTGTGTGTAGTTGGCGATGACGCAGAACCGGGTGTTGGCCGTGTACTTCTCCATAATCCTCCGCAGGGCCATCTGGGCGGTGTTGGTCATGGCGTCGGCCTCGTCCAGTACGATGAGCTTAAACCCCGCGACGCCGCCGGCCCGCGCACCGCCCGTGGTGAATATCTGCTTGGTGGAGGCGAAGGTCTTGATCTGCTCGCGCACAACGTCGATGCCGCGGTCGTCGGAGGCGTTGAGCTCGAGCACCATCTGTCGCATGTTGTCCTGTCCGTATATGCGGCGGGCGAGGGCCAAGACGGTCGAGGTCTTTCCTGTGCCCGGGGGACCGTAGAGGAGGAGATGTGGCAACCGATTTGAATCGACGAATTTGTTGATGGTGGCGAGGATGTCCTGGTGACCTGAGACGTCGGACAGGTTCACCGGCCGGTATTTCTCGACCCTTGCCCCGATGTTAGAAGATGCATTTATAGATAAGCGTAAGTTTATCTCACCATGGAAGGGAATCTTCAGCTTCGACGGGCAAGTTGGCAGCACTTCGCTTGCCCTTCGCCGTATTGTCTGAGGAGAACACGATGTCGTTGGACGGAGGACCGTCGACGTCCATCTCATCCTCGAAGTCGGACATGTTGGGGCGGGTCAGGGTCAGGGGTCAAATTATGCTGATTCTGCGATTTGTATGCCCGGTTTGAACAGAAAAAAAGGTTCAATATGGTTCAGATGTAGCGTTGTTGGTGATAGTGCTGTAGTGAGCAAGTCGAGCTCGGGTCAATTGAAGACGGGACCGATTCCACTCGAAGACGCGTAAAGTGGATTTCGTAGCGCGTTGTGGGGGCGGGGCCGTACCTTATAGTTGCATAGAATTAACCTGCATTGCGAGGACTCACTTTATGCACTATATGAGCTCATCCCCAACCTCACTGCACCTGGGCACTCTAAGTCCACAGATGCTCAAGAGGGATCAATCAAGCTGATTCCATGCAACCTGAAGCAACGACAGAGCCACAGCCGCCGATTAAACTAGATATACATTCCAGAGTCATATAAACGAGGTACGGAACATATGTAACGGGTATGTAAACAACATAAACAACAACAACAACGCCAGTGCCATTACGTGAGAACCATCATCAAACATATTATCCACCAGATCCTCCCTCAAGGAAGACATTACAACCTAGGTACTTTAGTCTAGCGCCCTATCGAATCCAAACTCATCAACTCCATTAACGATGCAAGAGCCCGCACCCGATTAAAAAACCTTGATCGCAGCTGGACCAGCTTCCACCAAACAGCTATCGTCAGTGAGAGAGCTGACCGACGACCACCTGCTCTCGCCCGACTCCGAACCAGAGTCCGAGTCCTCGGTTACATCGTTCGCGGTGAGATTGCGCACAGTCAACATCTTGACGCCGCCATCATCATCGTCACCATCATCGTCATCAATCTCATCAGCAGAAGTCGCCCAGTCCTGCTCGGTGCTGGACCGAGCAGCCCACCACTTCTCTTCCTTCTCCTGTTCTACTTTTTCCCTTTCCTCCCGCGTCTTCTTCTCCTTCTCGTCGTCTTCCTCATCCTCATCATCCTCATCATCATCCAGCAGGAAACTCGACTGCAGCGGACTCTTCTGCGGGCCCTCCTCATCCTGCCCCTCGCCATCCACAGCAGCAGCAGCAGCCCCGCCCATGACCAAGGCCTCGGTGAGCGGGATATCGTCATCCGGATTCCTCGGCGAGGCGTCCGCGACGATGGCCGGCGGCTGTGCCTCTACCACCACCTCCACCTCCGGCTCGTCGGGCACGAACATGCGGTTCCGCAGCATCTCGGCCGCGAGCTCGTAGCGGCGGTGGCCGCACTCGGAGGGGGAGTCGCAGTCTATCCAGCAGTTGTGCCTCTTGGCCAGGAACGCGCGGTCGCGCGCCGGCGTGTCGCACCGCCCCGCGGACTCGTAGCCCAGCACCTTCCGCTTCCACGACCCCCACTGCTCCCACCCGACGTAGTCGAACTCGGCCCCGCAGAGCGCCGCCTGCTGCTGCTGACGGCGCCGCTTCTTACCCCTGTTGTTGTTGGAGGACTGCTGCTGCTGCTTCGAGCTCCCTACGCAGTACGTGTGTGAGCAGTCTAGACAACGCCGCGTGCAGCCCAGCCGGTACACGCTGTGGCACTGGTGGCACTGCCATACCCAGGCTCGCGGTGTGCGCGGCGGCGGAGGCATGATGGGGGCCTCCTCTGGGCTGGCGGGGAGGATGTTGCGGAGGTGTAGACGTGCGGGCGGAGACACTGGTGAGGTTGCGCTTGTTCTGCGCGGTGTGCTGGTTGGTGGCTGGGGGGTTGGCGGCGGCATTTTGGAACCCGCATTCGATGGGGTGGGGGAGTGCCGGGATGAAAAGAGAGAGAGCTTGGGTAGACTTATACGCGATGGCATCTTGCGAACTGGTGTCTTGGCTTGCGATTGGTGTGTTTTAACACGATTCTGTTCTGCTGACAGGTTTAAGATAGGGAGACAAAGGCCACTTCGAACTGTACGGCCCTGTTTAGAGACACACAATGTCTAAATTTATCTGGTAGGTTCCGTTCATCGATGGCTGACGTGTGATGCGCTCCGTGGAGTGGCTTCTACTAGGTAAGGTAAGAGATGAAGCACATCCAGCGTGCTTGCGTGTAAGGATCGTGATATAGCCTTCAAGGCAAGCAACCGCAATGGCTTCTTCTTTTTCTTCTTCGTCTTCTTCTTCTTCTCCTCAAACGGGAATATACAGAACGAACGAACAATTAACAATCGACAAGAGAAGGGAATAATAAATGGCCCATCATGAGCCTTTTCATTAGTTAAGGAACGAAGACCTTCACAACAGCGTCTATTCATATAACAATCAACGAAATTTTGCCCCAACAAAGGCGGCGCGGACATCACCACTCCACGCGCTGCGCAAAAGTCCCTAGGTGGCGAATAAATCTACGCATTGTTTTCCTCCACCCTTCATAAACACGGCAGAAAGAAAGGCGTCTTTCTATGTAGAATAACGTCCTTTAGATGCTGTTGTTGCTTCGTGAAGGATCATCGTTTGTTGCCGGCAGACAAAGATCAACAGAATGAGTTCGTTATTGGTCGCTGTACGGCATAGTCAAATCACGCACTACTGATGGACAATGACGAGTTGTGATTAACCATAGATAGCGTACGTTGGAGTTATATCGAACGCGAGACAAAGCCGGCATGCTGAGTTGTTCCGCTGCCGCTCTGCTCTGCTCTGCTTAGGAGCTTGTTTGATTAAGCACCTGGGTAGGTAGATACATGCAAGTATGGAAAGACAGAGCCCTGCGCTTCTTATCAGTGGTCATCATATGGCAGTACCAGACAGTGCTGGACAATGGTGACCCAAAGGGCTTAGGGAATGCCTGATTCTTCTTCAACCTGGCTGATTCTCATACTACCTAGCTGGCTACCAGCTACGTAGTCAAAAGATGCGTCGGACTTTGTTCGTTTAGGCTACCCTTATACGCACAGACACCATGACATTATGAAGTGTCTCTCGGCAATGACGGGCAGTTGACTAGAGTGGCTTACTGGCCATGACAGAAAAGCAACAATCAAGAATGATTCAATGAACAAGACACTCACTGAAACCCTGAATGGATGAAGGCTAGTATTGCTACCATGACACTACGAATTAAACCCCAGCGAGACGTTGAATCGGAAGTGAACGTGTTGTGTTTTACATATTGCTTGCAGACCAAGTGAAGCACGGCGTCTTAGCCTCATCTCACCGATCCTTCGCGACGTCCAGACCTATGTGTGCACACTGAAGTTCCCAGCACGCCCTTAACACTAGGACCTCTTTCATCTAGCTCGTGTGCCCTGTTGGATTCGTAGAAATTGTAGAAAAGGCAACGAAACAATGATTCATGCGCGTCATGAAACTCCACCGCCGTCACCAACTTCCCTCCAAAATTGCTTGCCTCCTATTCATCGCGACCGCAACCAGACACCACACGTAGCTTATTCAGTGTGAAAGCCAATACTCATATGATATGACAACGGGATGTATTAATTAACCGATAACACCGGGGAACCAGCACCTCAGGCATCGATGGCCTTGCTCTTCTTCTTTTGCTCCACCTTCAGGAGCAGGGCGCGGTTGATGTGGGGTAGCACACCACCAAACGCGATGGTGGCGCGAATTAGGGTGTCGAGCTCTTCGTCGCCTCGGATGGCCAGCTGGAGATGGCGGGGAGTGATGCGCTTCACCTTGAGATCCTTGGCAGCATTCTGGATACGTGTCAGTTCTGTCTGCTATCGTGACGCTTGGTGACATAGCACAGGGGTGGAGCAGCGACAACGGGTTGAACGTGTTATGAAATGCACAGGCAGCAGCGGGAGAAGGAGGGGGTGACTCACGCCTGCAAGCTCCAGGACTTCGGCCGTCAGATATTCGAGCACAGCAGTAACGTAGACGGCAGCCTTGGCACCCACGCGCATCTTGCCTTGCGTGTTTTGCTTCAGGAAACGCTTGACACGGCCACAAGGGAACTGGAAAGGGAACGCGTTAGTATCCGATAAGAGTGTGTGACAACGACATGCAAGAGCAAATCAATGCGCTAGTGTTCGCATCGGCGTGATGCAACATGACGTGCACCGAAGCCGAAGACAAGAGGCGCTTCGACAACAGGTCCACGAGGCGAACTACCCCCATCAAGATAAGATGCAAGGCATCATGCTTGGTAAATAGCAGTGAAGGTGGAGTGTTGTGCGAGGTGGTGCGGTGAAATGGTGTAGCTTCGCTTCGTGGTCGACAGAGGTGAATTCTGCATTGCGCGCGCGCGCGATTGCAGGAGTCGGGCGAGGGGCGTGGGTCGAGCGATATGTATATCAATCGACGACAAGGCTCGACGACGAGGTGCGATGAGGATGAATTGTCGATAGCACGAGGGAAATAACTATATCTTACCTGAAGACCAGCACGAGCAGAGTGGCTCTGCTGCTTCTTGGGGCCGTCGACGGCCGTCTTTCCGCCCGAGCTCTTCCCACCGGACGATTTGCCTTTGCCGCCGGCCATTGTTGACTACGGGACGAGGGATGCGGGAGGGCGCGACGTTGAAAGTGGATAAATGGGCAGAGGGCAGATATGCAGCCTCACAGTGTTGTCGCAATAGTGTGTATGCAATCGGAAGTTGGGGTGGGTTGTCGATACTGGGTTGTTTTCTGCGTTGTGAGAGCTGGCGAGAATGTTTGCGCGTCGGGAGGCGGCGAAAATTGGTTTGTTGTGATGTTTTGGACGGGAAGCGTCGAGCTGTTCCCCCAAAGGCCAGAGCTGGGAAATGGGAGAGGCGGCGCAAAAAAATTGCGTACATGTACGTATGGACCTGGGCAGGCGTATGTCGCAGTGCTGTGCAGTGGTAGCGCCTCAGTAAGAGGGCGCTATGCTCGGGGCTGTTGGCTGCAGTTGGGGAAGTTCCAGCGCAATGGTTAAGTAAGTACCTAAGGTAAGGCAGACTGTCGGGTCAGGGTGTTCGTTAGGTACATGTAGGTGCGCTCGGCGTGGTGCAGCAGTGGGCACCGCCTGGGCAGCGCTCTAGGCTAAAGCCTCCATTGTCAAGCTGCTCCAGGTGTACATGTATGTATGTGAGTAAGGTACCTAGACCTACGGTCAGGCACCCAGGCAGGCGTCGACCCCGCACCCGTAGGACTGGCTATCAGACGCTAGCCCGTATTTGGTCCCCGCCGGCAAAACACCGGGTTTGGGGAGGGCCATCGCATCGCTGAGGGGAGACATGAAGACGGCCGGACGATGCTGTCGAGGAGCAGGCTCAAGCCGAGCCAAAGCTGTTCGAAGCTTCAAAAGGCAGATGGACAGATACAGAGATGGCAGACTTACATCATAGGCTCCCTTTATCTAGGCCCAGACGCCCGAGGGGACCTGACTTACCGTGGGCTTCAGCAGGCACAGCATGATGACAGTGAGTATGCCACTGATGCTTTACCTGTGCTTCATGAGACCTGGGAGCACGGGTCTGCTGCTCTGGCCTTAGAGTATACAGGTCCGGACAGATCCGGTCAGCCTGTCCATCCCCAAGACAAGCAGAGAGGATATGAGTCTGAGGCAGGTTGCCCGATAGGCGAGCCTGGCGTCGTGGTTGTCGCTGCAAGGATCAAATCGCCAGTGACCTCCCAAAACCCGGAGAGCGGGCCGTGCCACCAAGGTGGATGTGGTGGAATCTCGGCAGCCGATGGAAGTGTGGCTGGCCAGCCTGCCAGTGACAGCTGAGCCTGGAGCCCTGCTGCGGAGTGCGATGCACCGCCACAGATAAGATGATACCTAGGTACGACTCGGGAGTCTACAGTACAGTAAGCCTGGTAAACATATATCAAGCTACGTCATATCTTCCCAGTGTCCTTATGTCTATTAAGGGACTATCTTGGTTACATCTGTTTCTACTTTGGTAAGAAGCCATCCTAAGGTACCTGTCCAGTAGGTACCTGCTTATGGCGCTAGAGTAACCTGAAATTTCAAGCAGGTGTTGCAATAATTTAGAATGATCCAGTGTTCGGTTTATAAGTATACAAGCTATTGGAAGCGGTATGAGGGAATGGAGGTAATCTTATATGCCATCGCACCTCTTACGCAGGCCAATCTCCTTTGCTATGAGCGCTGCTGAAGATGAGCTACCTAGAGTCGATAATACTACGGGAATCTTTATTCGACTATCCGAACAAGTCGTCTTCAATAGCCTATTGAATAGCCTATTGGATGGATCAGAGAGCCCATAAACCTAACTTTTAATTGTGCACGCGGTATAAACGGACCATGTGATTATTCAACCATGGTTTCCATCAACTAAGCATCAGATGTTGTTCACCGTATAATATCATGATGAATTAAGAGACAGAGTGCAGTCTGTGTAAGCCCTAGTACTGAGTTGTGGGAGGTGGCGAGCCGGTGCTCAAGCTACGTACATACGCGGATTTCTTTCGGGTAACCCCATTATTGACGTTGAGTCTCCCTTTTCGATTATTAGACTTGCTTTGTCGCGGCAGGAAACCAAATGAATCCTTACAGTATTGTAGGTAGCGAGAGTAGTGGATAACCGATGTTGTCGAAGGACTGGTAGGCTAAGGCAATTGGCATGGCATCTAGACTGGTGAGGGGTCGTTGCATAGGAACATACGAGGGACAGTTACTTCAATAATTAATAGATTTCAAAGCTTATACATAGTAATGACACCTCGTACCGTAAGGTAGGAGAGCATCAATCTATCTGTGTATTAGAAATAACACACAAATATTTCTGTACGATGTACCATTGCAGCAGTTCCATTACAAACAATGCAGTCTTATACGCACGTGTCGACCCATCACTAATTTCATCCCCGCCTTACGTCTAGAAAGACTTAGTCTGCAAGCCGTGAATACGAGCTTTTCTGATCGCTATTACGGCATTATATCCAGTCATATCGCGCCGTCTGCTCACATGACGTGATGAAGCGAGGGTGTACATAAAGGTTCAATTCTCATCATACATACTGAGGTACTCATCATTCTATGGTATCCAGTACTCATAGACAAATAATATCGTGATCGCCTTCCCTCCTCACCGAGAATGAAAACCCTCACCCTCCTCCCCCCGCTAGCCCTCCTGGCAACGGGCGCGCTCGCGCAGAGCAGCACCTGTCCATTCAACTACCCCGCCGAGCTCAACTCGACGCAGAGCCACAACGGGCTCGTCCTCACGCTCGCGTCCAACAACCCGGCGACCAACAACCGCGCGCTGCAGCTGCGGGCGAACCCGAACCTCGAGGGCGGGTTCTTCGTCGGCGTGGACGCGTCCTCCCCGGTCCTCCTGGCCAACTTCGAAGACGCCGCCTTCAAGAGCCAGGCGAGGAATGAGTTTAACCAGCTGTACGACCTCGGCCCCACGGGGTACCTGAACCTGCGCGACGAGGTCGACGGCACGAGCCGGTATACCGTCGGCTTCGCCAACGCGTCCGCCTGGCCGGGCGAGGTGGAGGCGGAGTGGTATCTGGCGGGCGGCAGCGAGGATGGCACGTATGGCGTCTACCATCAGGAGCCCCTGAATACGGTCAATGGCTTCGTCCTCTGCCAGGCGGATCACGACCTCGACCCGGGCCCGTGGTATCAGCTTTTCTATTACACGTATCCGCAGACCCCGGCCGATTTCCCCGAGTGCGAGTTCGTGGGCGTGAGGACTACGGTTGGGGCTACGATTTATAATGGGGAGTGTGATATTGGAGGCATTGTGGCCTGAGGGGGAGAGAGAGAGGTTAGCTGATGGGGGAGGGGGGCTGGAGATAATGGATCTGTCGTGTTACCACTGCTTTTCATGAAAATTTAACTTCACTCTATATACAGAAAGAAATCGACTCACACAGCCACCATCTTTTTCACCAGTATAATGTTGCATAAGTGGTAGAGCGAACACAATTTCTTCAAAAGGGTTCTAAGATCTAAGTTTTATAGAGTGATAGACTTGATAGAAGTGAGTGATCAACTTTAGCACGCTTCAGGATGACTGATTAAACTCCCTGTTCATCTTGCATGGGGCGAGGCTAGCCTCCTAGGCAACTTGAGCAAGTGATGGGGCATATATGTGGCTTTCGCACTATTCTGTCATCCTCTTGATCACTCTAGCTTAGAAATCAACTATTTTCTCTGTTGAAAAACGGTTATTCACCTTCGAGGTCCCTCTGAGCCATCAACTGGAGTGGCAAATAGAGACATCCATCACCATGCCCCAATATTGGTTTCGCAACACAATAGCGTAAGAGTCCGAAACTGTACGTGGAGTATATCAGGTATATATGGCTTTGGGCTTGCCAATGACTAGTCTAACTCGCCCACTCAAAGGAAGTATATCATACTACTTGAGGTTTTTTTCTTTCTTTTCATATATAAAATGAGTCCATCCTAAGGTTACCTACTTAATCTAATTCCCGAGCGTTAGGCAGGTAGGTACATAGCGTTAATTACCTAGCCTTCAGTTGCACATGGCAACTGAAGAGATATGAGACAAACTCATATGTAGGCAAGTAGGAGTGGTGGCACGCGAGCTGCCTGTAGGTAGCCGTTGTCGCCGGACGTCAAACGCACAAGGTTATCAGCAGAAACTGCGTTACGGCTTTGTTTCGTCTGACTGCATGCATGCATGCGGGCGATGATTTGCAGAGAAAACAAGCCTGGGGTACGGGCGCTTGGCATGTCTTTTCATGTTACATACAGAACACAATGTAGCCGAGTTCAGTTTGTGATATCGTATTCTGAGACCAGAGACATCCATGCGCGGTTTAAACATGACTTCCAGCTGGGACTGCCATCTTGCCTTTTCGACTTATCTGGAAGGTAATCTTCTCAGAAAAGTATATACTACCGTGATTTCATAATAGCCATGGTACCAGAGCCTCTTAAAAAGGTTTCATGGTGTTCTAGTATGAAATTCTTATCATCTTGATATAAGCATCTGGCTACCCAGCTCACTTCTTGATCAAGATTAGCTCGCCCTTGGGATTTATTGCCAGCCGGCGGAGAAGCGAGGTAATTGGATTCGAAAAACTGAGACATGATGGGATCGCACCGATTGGAGGATCGGTTTGCAGATGCGCGCGTGGTGACACCGCAGCCATGTCCCCCGTCCCAAGGTTATGGATGGCGGCACGCGCGGCGCCGAGTTTACTGCTGTGTTCTAAGACAGCATGGTATACGTACGGCGCCGAGCTGGACGAAGGCGTTTCAGCACACGGGCCGACGGCTCTCCTCCTCAGTTTTATTGAAACGAGCCCGATTGTTCGGTGCCCTGTCTCTGCTTGTAGGATTGCTGTTGACAGCGCCAGGCAACGTTGCATGGCTCCCACAATAGTGATTTGCCACTTGTATAACCTATGCCGCGTGTTATAAACGTTGCGTTTTCTATGTTTATAATGTTGAATGGTATGGGAACACATATACGGCGCAAGGAGAATAAGGGCGGCAGGTATAACGGATTGCCGATTTCACCAAGCTTCACTCGCCGACTTCTTTGGTGCTGAGGTGTTCCGGTGAAAGGCCAAGACCGAGACATAAATCTACTTAAGCACAGCAAGGCTGTTTAACGTAATGAGATTTGGCACATGCTACGAGGAGACAGAGACTGCTACACAGATTGCAGAAAAGGAACTAAGACCTTGCTAGAGAGGCGCCCGGCGACTTCCACAACTGTTTTAATAAAGGGGTTCATTCCGTTGGGTGGGTGGGTGGATTGCTTCACTAAGCCTGTCGAGTTTAATACGAAATTGCCAAGTCCAATGAAATCTGAGTTTCGGGTTGTTGGAAGTTGATTGGATCCAGGACAGCACTTCTGTTAATGACGACCGCGATTTTTAGCATTTTGAGATCTTTCCGGGAGTCTTATAAGGGGTACTTACTCACTTTCGCTTGTACAAGACGCGTTAATCATTTGTTGCGAAATGACATAGTGTATCTGGGATTCCACCTACAGGTGGATTGATCATTCCCACTATGGCTAGATTCAAGTTTAAAGAGCTCCTGTGGTATCCAACAAGCGTTGCGTGGCAGTTCAAAGATCTACTAGGCTGTTGTTATTAGTTGCATTGCATTTTAGCCAAGATACCTACCCAAGTTTGGACATACCAGGTAAACAACTTGAAATATATATAACGAACCTATTAGTACCTAGGTATGGTAACGTCGAGCATGCTCTGCGGCATATGGGCTTCGGCAATGTCGATTTTATGGTGGGAGATGTTATTATTTATTATTAGAGTGTAACCTGAACAACACACTATGCATTAATGTGTTGTGTACTCACATACCGCACTACCGGGTCGGTTTACTCTTGGCTGAGGCCATCAGGTTGCATTTTGTTCTGGCGGCACATGGTTTGACTGTACATAGTAAGTACGATGTGACCCTGGTCGAGGCCGCCCCCCTCCAAAAAAAAAAGGGTCGGAACCAACAGTCTTCAACTTTGACATCGGTCGTAAGGAAGCACCCCGATTGGTCATACTAGCGATGTGACGAGATAAGAGAGAAGAGAGGGTGTCATGTTCTGAAGGTGAGCATTACGTCGCTCAATAGCATGTGTAGACCCTGAGGGGAGCTCGATTTGAGCTTCTGGGGCGAGAGCATGGGGCTGTCCTCGGATTGGCTGGCTTTCAACCGTCAGAATGCACATGTGATTACGCGTTCCATGCATTGGTCGAGATCTCATGATCAGCTCAATAATATCGTATTGGGACTTAATGGTAATGAATCGAATAGGCCATCATACGGGGTTAAGTTGGCTTGCTAGTAACTAACCGCAGCGAGCAGGGGAGAGCTGGAAGCGCACGATAAGATGTAAAGCATCACACTTGTTAGATATACTTCTCTGCACAGACGGCAGTCGACATAAGAGTTTCTGTAGGCTGTCGTTGGAAAGGAAAGTATCCAGAACTGCACTTAATCAATGTGGTGTCACCCGGGACCCTTTGTCATTGTCTGATCTGCGCAATAATGATAAACCGCACATAGTGCCTCTCTGATCTAGGTAGGCAGTTGTGGTAGATGACGAAATGAGGCGACTCGGTTTGTCTCAGACAATTAGTTTCGATTTGCTATTGTTGACGAGGTATTTGTTGTCCATCTCCTGTATCTGGAATGCTTTTTATTGGACTGGTGCTTTGCGTGTCTTAGTTTGTAATACGATAGCGCTTGGTCGTCAATGCTCTCGTACAACATACGACTTCGCACACTATGAAGGTCTTGATCCTTGTGGCTCTGTTTGCGTGCCGTGGAATACGGGGAAGAATTACAATAAGACGGAGAGAAAAATAAGCAGCCGTCTAAAGAAACAAGGGATCGTGATTGCTGTATTGAGGGTTGCTGGGTGCATGGAGGAGATTGGTAAACGGCGAACTGTTTCAAACCCGAATCTGAATACAGTGTGGGTTACAGTATCTATACGGGTCTGAGTCCTGCTTAATCGTGCAGGGGCTTCAATGCGAGAAAGCTTCTGGTCCATCAGGTCCTAATTTTGGTCATACTTTAGTGGCGGACTCCCCAAGGGCACAGTGCTTAGAATTTGCAAACTCCACCCACGCATTGAGTCCAGTTGCTTAGTTGCTGTCTGGGTTAGTTGACAATAACATAATGTTTGTTGGCATGGTAGCAAGACGGTTTGTTATCTTCTATCTGCCTTCGTTACCCATGGTGCCAACACGAGCGAACTTTTAACGTCGCCTTACAACCGTTAATCCTAACCAGTGATGTAGATTGTCTGATGAAGTGGAACGAAGGCTGCCGGACTTTCATCTGATAACTAAAGTAGGACGGAGACTAACTAGGACAAGGGGACTCGATTCAGGTATACTGTATCCCGTGAAGCTGGGACGACATAACCTTGTATTAGGATAGGCAGCTTAAAGTTTGAGGGACGAGCCGTTAGCATTCCGCCATCTTTTGGCTCAAGCCTGTAAGTTGGCAATGCCCCTTGCCTGGGTTACTTGGCATACCTATGTAGGTATCATAGGGTATCATGGTATGTATTCTACATAGTACGCAGGGCAACAGACAAGCACACCGAAAGGAATGCAACAGTATCCGTCGGTGTAAAAAGCGGAGTAAGTATCTACAGCCCAGGCCCAGTTCGACCCAAAGTACTTAGCCTTCGTAGTTCTCGATACTGTACGTACACTACAGTTCCGGCTTCTCACCCGGCTAACGCTAACACTGCCCCCTAAACTCAATATAATGTAGGGGCGGCCACTTTCACCAACCGCCTCACCGACGGCGCTTCTCGCGTGGTGGTCCCGACGAAATACTATGGTTTCCTTGTCGTTGCGGTACAATACCAAGATTCAGGGTCGTGGCCCAACGGGATCCGATTTGTTAGCAAGAGAGAGCCAGGACCTGTCGTTGTCTTGCCCCCTCTTGACCATATAATTATTACTAAGTAAATTATGCTCTGTTGAGAACGATTCCGCGTTGCTGCCTGCCGACAACTTAAAAAGATTCGAGAGTGAGATTGATTGGATGGCGAGTTTGCCCATGGCGCTCTAGCTCTTGTTCACTGCAAACCACCAAAAACCCACCACCCACCGCCACCACATGCCTACATCTTGAGTACCGTACTTACACTTGTAATTTCTCGATCTGCGCCAGGCGAGCTGAGGCTTGAGGGGAGGGTTGCCATCTCGTTAAATATCTTTGTCCAATACCGTGTCATAGCGGATCCTATACATGGTACCTGCTGAATATTCACATCACTTACACAAGGACTGGTCAGATTGCCCGACGAGCTCCCCCGCCTTTTAAAACAAGGGCGAAAGGGGGGTGGCGGGTGAAAAAAAAACAAAAAAACAAAAAAAAAACAAAAGAAAATAAAGAGCGAAAAAATAGAAAAAGCGTGGAGAGAGCGAAGACCACAGCCAAGGCCCACGGTACACAGCATAACGTGCATACTATGTAGGCACAGGCATTCCCCCCGTCCCATCCCATTGAAGGCATTGAAAGGGTCCCATCAGGTCGGCCAGCTAATCCCCGTTGGTCTGTCTGCCTTAGTCGCCATTTTAATTTTTTTACCCTTTTTCCTTTCATGCTGCAGCATCTTCTCCCGCTCTATCTACTGTGCTAAGTTACGCTGCTTACACTACCTACCCTGCCTATCCTTCCCTGCTCTCTGATCTTTCTGCACCTAAAATACTACGCAGTAAAATACTACGCAGCAAAATACTGTACTTCTCCACACGTCAAGCCAAAAGGTCAGGTCGAAGAAGGGCAGCAAAATTTGTCCTGTGCGCTTGCGTCCCTTTTAATCGTCGTCGTCTGCCGGAAGGGGGCGTCCTTTTCTCGTTTGCTCCCGTGCAACATAATTCTTGTCGAGCCCTACCGTTCATCCACCGCAGCGGCCTCCCTCTAATCTATCCTTGCATGTCCTGACCTTGGCTTGTGATCCGCGAACGGCGTGATACACACCTACATAGTACGCTGCTCGGTTTCCTGCATCTGACCGCCCAACCAATCTCTGCTCCTCCTGCCTGACCCTCCCGTCAGCCAACCAGCCTTCTCCATCTCCATCTCCATCTCCATTTCCATCTCCATCCCACCAACCTCCATTCCCGATCGACATTCCCGCATCTCGAGCCCGCTGGTGTTGCTGTCGCTTGTGTCGCTACCGCTGTCGCTGTCGCTGTCGCCGCCGCCGCCGTTCTCGCTCTTTGCTGCACGACCCATCCGTAGTTGGCTCTATCCAACATTGGCGACGAGGCCTGCCTGTCTGCCTGCCTGCCATCCGCCCGCCCATCTTTCTTGTATTAAATCTGATCATTAGCAAAACGAGCGTGACTACGGAAGACCCCACAGACCCGGCTATCGTCTGAGCATTGCCGCCCACCATCCACGTCGTCCTCGACCATAGTTCGCTCACCCTCGCTCGGAGACCGTCTAGCCCCAACCAGAAAGCTGCAGACTGCTGGTCACCCGCAGCTGCTGCTGCACCCACCCTTCCTTCTATCCACGTCGCCAAACAAACATGAATCGAGGAGACATGTATTATGATTACTCTGCGACGGCGGCGCGCTCACCGGGGTCGATGAGGCAGGGGTACGCAACCGTCGGAGTGCCTTCGGGCCTGGGAGGAAGCCGGCAGGGCCAACACCAACGCCCTCTGGACTCGCACGGTCAGCATGGCGGCAATCTCGGGGCATACGGCCATGACGACCGGCTCGGAGGGGCCTCGGCGTACGAATCGCTCCAAAGATATGATCGCATGTCGCCCAGCGTGATGCATTCTGGGTACATGATGGACAACAACCAAACATGGGCGTACAATGGAGCCATAGCTACGATGAACGGCCCCATGAACGGCAACAGCCGGCTGGGTGGGAGAGCCGTCAACAGACGTGCCGCGTTACCGTCGGTGAGTAGTCCTCTCCTCGCTCTACTTGCACTTCACCTCGTTCAAGAACACGTGATTAACGATGTAGCCCAGACCTGGACCGATCAAGCGAATGTAGGGATGCCGGTGTTCGACCCGGGCATGAGCATGAACGGGAACGAACATGACATACAGGGCATGGGTGTCGACGCCCGTGGCATGATGACAACACCTGCGTCCGCCGATGCTGAACAGTTAATCCCTACTGCCATAGTCATAAAGAATATCCAGTTCCAGTGCAGGAAGGAGATTTTGCAAGGTCTGATGGTGTCCATGAACCTCCCCCAACCATATGCTTTCAACTATCACTTCGATAAGGGGGTTTTCAGGGGTCTTGCCTTTGCCAACTTCTCTACTGCTGAAGATACGGCCGTCGTGATTCAGAAGATGAACGGGCTGGAAGTGATGGGACGCAAACTTCGAGTGGAGTACAAGAAAATGCTACCGCAGGATGAACGCGATCGGATCGACAGAGAGAAGCGTGAGAAGCGTGGGCAGCTTGAAGAACAGCACCGCGCCCCTCTCCCCGTTCATCAACAAAGTGCCCTACAGGCTCTTGGTGTCAGCGTCAAGCAACAACCCGTTAATTCCCCCTTGCGTACGTCCATAACCCTCCCCCATGTGTCAACGTAACTCAACGGCTAACCACGAGTCAAGGCGATGTCGATTTAAATGACCCTGCTACTCTTGATTTCTACACACAACTGACGATCTTCAAGAACGATCCAAGTCGCGAAGTTCACATCTTCTCCCCCGATATCGCCCCCGAGCAACGTCGACAGATACATATCTTGGCGCATAATATGGGCTTGGAGCATAGGTCTGTTGGCGAAGCCGATCGGAGGCAGATTCAAATAATGAAACGGCCGGAGAACTCGCCGCCCGTGAATGCACAGAGCCAACTGGCCAATGTGTCGTGGGAAGATCACCGGCGTGGGCTGAGCCGTGCTGCCACCTTTGATTTTGCCGAGTCTCGCATGGGCTCGAGTGCCTACCACAGCCTTGGCCGACAGAACCCTACGTTAGAACTTCCTGGCAGCCCGGATGGCGGGATACCCAATAACCTCCGTGCTGCTAAAAGCTTTGCCGATCTCCGAGCGCACAGTCCGAGCCCCGCACCTTCGGGTTCCAGTTATGCTGGTCTCGGAAACGGCCTCGGCGCCCGCTACGGCGATTTCTCACAAACATCGCTCACTACGCCGCCCAATTTGACCCCAACTACCGCACACAACGCTGCGTCCAGCACGGATGCTTTATTATCATCCAATATGAGTTCACTCGGCCTCGGGTATGACCCGAACGGCTCCCACATGCGAAGTAGGGACACCCCGGGAGCTATCGGAAGTCAGCGTCCCAGCGCCAATGGCGCCAGCCGCAACGCCCCCGAGAGGCAGCCTCGTGGTCCGGAATGGGGAGAAGCAGCTTCTGGATTTACTGGACGTGGCCGTGGCCATATGCAAAGGGGCAGTGGTAAGTGGAAGAGATTATTCCTCTCTCCCTGCATCATTTCTGCTCACTCTCGGTGCTAACTCGGCGACAACTGGCAGACTCCTCAGACGCCGGTCGCAACTCGGGCGGTTCCCGGTTCCACTAATTTGCTTAGCCGACTAATTCGGTGTTAAACTACGAAGTGACCAAAGTGCCTGACGATTTGGTACTTTTCAATCTCGGAATCTCTAGCTACCCGCGAATTGATGTGTTTTCCCCTTGGGAGCCTATGAGGGCTTCCGACACTCTGGAGCAGCGCAAAGAAACACTTAACTGGCACATATGTGTCTGAGACTGCTGCGTGCAAGGTATCTCGGAGCCGACCTTGACGCAACAGATGCTCCAACGAGAGACGAGTTTATGATATAGAGTTACAGCCTATTCCACGGATCAGATCTCATTTTGCCTCACCTCACCCATCTGCCACCTCGATCTGCCGTCATGTTTCCCGGCCGACATATTCATCAATTACAGTTCTCTCCATTCCATGGCGTTGGCTTTCAAATATTTTGTAATATGGTAACTAATTTGCGGCGCTTGCTTATTCGCCGGATTCGTTATTTCCTCATCCCGACGATTCTGTACTTGTGGAAGTTCGACCCAACGCGGATGGAGATGAGGCAGGTAGGAGGAAGTTTGAAAGCTTTGCTCGAGGAGGCAGATCAGGCAGAGTAACGATAACCATTTTATGCACAAATACCTCTCATGATGACCCAGCAAACGAACCACCTCTGGATACAAGATACAGCAATTTATGGGCGACCATTCACGGCTTGACGATTCCACTCCTATACCCTCCGGGACGTCTTCGGGTTCCCACGCTGGTCTTCAGAGAGAGCTCGGCAACAGGACCTGGAGACCTCCTTGACGATGGCTACGTTGTTATGAAGCCTATGCGCATCAATTAAAGATAGCAGCCGCGATGTTGGTTGGCTCGAACGCCACTAAGATGACCCTGCTAATGATTGTTCTCACGGCAGAGCAGAACCCGGGGTCGTCATAGTGGTGGCCAACTCAGCATAGAGTGGCTGGACATGAAGAACGAAACGACGATGTTGACGGAACCTGTTTTACGTATTGAATTTTTGCGAACCGGACGTTGCTCTATTAGTCGCGGAACTGGGTGATCTGGCGACCAACAGGAGGGAGCAATCGGCAATTGTTTGTACATTTGGCGGCGTTACTCTTTTATCTCCTTTCCCCCCTCCATTGTATTCAGCATGGCGAATTCTTCTGGCGATTCATCTAGTCCTAGCCAAACTATAGTGACTCAGCTGAGTGTAGTTTACGCACGGGAGAGTAGGACTGAGGATTTGGACAGAGTCGTCCGAAGTGAAAAGGGGTTAATGGTGAGGTATACAAACACTCACTTGAAGAGCTGTACTGCAATATAAAAAGTATTTGATCGTTCCTGCATGCGACTAGCTCCCAGTACGTTCAACTAACAGTGAATGAGTAATGACATGTGCTAAGCGGATAAAGCCATCCCAAACCTCGCCACCGATTAGTCGTGCTCGCCTTGAGTTGAAATGACTATATATATATATATCTGCACGAGGCTCATGATTTTCTTGGCTTATCCACGAGAGCAGCAATCAGATTAACTCATCCAAGTTAGCTAAACCTGCAGGCTGCAACTAACATGGCAATATTCAGGTAGGACCAGTGAAGAATATTAGATGAGCGCAGGGCTAATTACGAAGCATTGCTTCTCTCCATTACCCGGTAGAATCATTTCTCGGACTCGGGTTACTTCAGAAGGATGATCCCTATCCAGATCGTATCAGATCTGCACCTCGAGAGTCCCCAGGCCTACGTACGACATCTTCGACATCCCGCCCCATGCGCCCTACCTTGCGTCTGCTGGGCGATATCGGTTACGCGGTCGAGCATGAGGCCGAGCACCACGCCTTCCTAAGACGCCAGTTGCGCCTGTTTCGCGTCGTCTTTTTGGTTCGGTCTTGGGGAATCGTGAGCCTTGGGGTTCGGATTGGGATAGCACACGGGGCGCGCACGCGGGATATTCGGAGGGAGAGGGGCCAGTGTGAGGTGGGTGCCAGGGCAGGAGGAGAGGGAGGTGCTACGGCGCGGGGGGGATTCGACCTGTTGGACCGGACGCGGTTTGATTTTCCGACTTTGGGACTTGAAAGTGGTTGGTTGGTTGGTTGGTTGGTATTTTTAACGCTGGGGGAGAGCTATGCTCTTAGACCTCCCTAGAAGTATACAGCGTATAGAGCTATCTATTTAACCCGTTTCTATTGTTTTTATCTTATTGTATACGTATATAAAATATTCTATAATTTAAACTTATTAAAGCGCGCGTAATAGTTAAACTATATCCGTAGGCCCTGCCCTTTAAGCTTATGTTTAGCGTTATACGTTCATAGTTAGTCCTTTTATAAAAAAGCAAGCTAAAATCTAAATATAAAAAAAAAAAAAAAAAAAGTAGTAGTTTTAATAATAATATAACCTATAGTTTTTTAAACTTTAAATAAATAACGTTATTAAACTATAATAGCTATAATTTAATATTTATATAATATAAAAAAATAAAAAAAAAATAAAAAATAAAAAAGTTTAATAATAATATATAGTTAACTTAGCTATTTTATAAAGCTTAAAGCTTTTTTTTGTTTAAATATTTAAAATTAAAACTATTAATATTAGTTCTAGTTAAATTATTTAATAAAAATTATAGTTATATTATATTTTGATTTTTTTAGCTAAATATTATATTTTATTTTTATAAATAGTTATATTAATAATTTTATAAAAAGCTTTAAACTAACAAAGCTTATTTTTTTTGCTAGTTTAATATTTTTTTATAAAAATAAATAGCTTTTAATAGTTTATAAAAGTTTAATAAGTTAACAATAAATTTTTACTAATATTTGTTTAAATTTTTATATAAATATTTTTAAAGTTTTTACGTTTAATAGTTTATTTTTTTTTTTACGGGCAATATTATTAAATTATATACTTAGCTATATATTAAACTATAAACTAATATTTTATAAAAGCTAAAAAAATATTTTGCTACCTATAAAATTTAATATATAAACTATAATTATATTAGTTTTTAATATTTAAAATATATTAGTTATATATACTGCTAGCGCTATTATTAATAACGTTATTATTATATTTTATTTTAGCACTATAAATATTATAAAAATAAAAATATTTTAAAATTTTTTTAAATAAACTTTTTTATATATTTTACTGCTTATGTAATAAATTGCTATAAATTTTTTTATTATTAAATAAACTATATATTTATATTATTTTATAAACTTAGCCGGGTAGTTTTTATAGTTAAATAAAATAAAGCTATAATAGTTAATATATAGTTATGGATTGGTGGTCTATGCGTGGCTTAGCCGGTGGCTGCACTATACACTAGCCACTGCACTTACACCCCACTACAGCCCCACTAGGGCAGCCCCACCCCACATATACCACATATATGCTTAGGTAGATTTTGTACAGCTAGTTTTTGTTCTTTTTTTTCTTTTTTTTTATTTGTAGATTTTTTGTACAATATAGCATATATTATAGGAGCTTTATTTTTAAAAATATATTAAGTATAACAATCTATAGATTACCTATTTAATAAAACATTAAGACTGCCTTTAAATATTTCTTAATATTAATACGAAGAAAACTAAACTAGCGAACGCTATAAACGCTAAAATACCCCGATTTATAAAAAACCGCGCCGAAAACAAAGCGGAAGCCCGTAAATAAGTACGCTTTAATCCTTCCGATTTTTAAAACTTTATAATATATAAAAACTGAATCCTTAATATTAAAACGAAAGTAAAATATTAACTTAAAATTAAGCTAAAAAAACTATATTTTAATAAAATAGCTATAAAAGGTTATAATAATAAAAAACGAACTTTAGCCGACTTTATCCATATATTTTAAATTTAAATTAATTTTTTTAAGTTTAAAAAAAAAAAGTTTAATAATAATAACAAAGCTTTTTTTATAACTGTTAATATTTTTATAAAAAACTATACTATTTTATTAATAAAAAAAAATAATTTTATTTTTTATTTTATACTTATTATTAAAAAAAACAAACAAAGTTTTTATAAAGTTAATAAACTTATAAATAAAAAAAAATTTTAAACAGTTATTATAAAAATTTTTAAAGTTATATTTTATAAATTTAAAGCTAAATTTTTATTAATAATAATATATTATTAATATATTATAAACTTATATAATTTATTTTATTATATTAATAGTTAACTTAGTACTTTTATTAAATAAGCTAAAAAATTTAAAAAAATTATTATATAAAAAAATAAAAAATTAATTAAAATATTATAGCTATAAAAACTAGTTTAAATAGCTTTAGTTTAAACATTAAGTTTATTATTAACAAACTTTTAAAAAAACTTAAAAATATTATTAAAAATTATAACTATATTTAAAAATAATTAAAAAAATTAAACTAATATATAATAAACCTTTTAAGCCGTAAAAATAATATTTTTAGCTTAATACGTACAAAAAATAAAACTTATAAGTTTATAAAAATAACTATATTTACTTTTTATAATAGTACAAAAAAAAAAAATAATATTAAATTTAAAGTTTAGCTTTAAAAAATAAAAAACCAATTATTAACAAATTAAAATTAGTTTGCTAATAACAAAACAAAAATAATAAATATTAAATTATATTTAAGCAATAAAGTTACCGAACGCTTATTTTTTTATTTTGTTAATATATATTTTAATATATTAACAACTTTAAAAAAACTACTTTAATACTTAAAAAATAATTATTTTAACGTAAATATATTAAAAAAAATAAAAACTAAATAACGTAAGCTTAAGTTTAAA